>WBNO01030573.1:20557-64616 GCA_013400575.1 Peucedramus taeniatus
GGAACCTCCGGGGCGGGGACGGCGGCGGGGCGGGGACGGGGGACTCCCCCCCACCGCCTCCCGGGGGTACGGAGCGGTTCCGCTTTGCTCCCGGTGTTCCGTCAGCCCCGTCGGTTTGGGGGTCCCCCGGGTAAAGCCAGGGGTGCGTCCATCCCCTCGCCGTTCTGCGGTGCCAATGTCAAACTCCCGCCCTGTGGTACCGAAACCAAAGCTCAGCCATGTACCCAGCTCTCACCGCCCGGCTGACAGGGGCGGTTTGCTGCTCCAGCACACCCGGTGCCCGGGGAATCCTGCAGCCTGTGCCCGGGGAAGGCAGTTTGAGGCAGGGACGCATCTCCAGGTCCATCCGCAGCCATGGAATGTGCATCCCCACGTCCTCGCCTCCGGGTCAGGCTGGCACAGCGCACCCCTTCATGGTGGATCCACCCTCGAGTGGGCTCGCACTGGGGGTGGGCTGGGGTCTGACACCCCGCTGTCCTCCCCGAGCCAGGGTGGGTGCGAGGGGGCAGCGCTGCGGACACGGACAGGCTGAGTGTCCAGAGAACAAGGGGTGTCGGTGAGGGTAGACAGGGTGTGATCTCCAGGACGAGAGGAAATGGCCTCAAAATGAGTCAGGAGAGGGTTAGATTGGATATTAGGGGAAATTTCTTCATTAAGAGGATGGTCAGACACTGGAAATTGTTGCCCGGGGCAGTGGTGAAGTCACCATCCCTGGACATGTTAGAAAGGCGTGTGGATGTATCACTTAGGAACATGGTTTAGTGGTGGGCTTTAACGGTTGGTACTCGATGATTTTAGAGGGCTTTTCCGATCTAAATGATCCTTTGATTCCGTGATTTCTATTCCCCAGACCTCCGGCTGTCGCGGTGCCTTCCCGTGTCCCCCCTCCCCTCCGCCCCCCGTTCCTGACGTCCTGAGCGCGGCTGCGGGAGCACAATGAGGCCCTGAGGAGCGCGGCTGCTCCGGCTGAGGAAACGGCAGCCGGCTTCCTCCGCAGCCCTGCCCTGGCCCCGCAGCTCCGCACAGCCTGGACACCATGGGCATGTCTGCGGAGGACGAGCGCGCCGCCAGCCCCAGAGGTAACGGGGATGATGCTCCCCGGGGAGCCGGCGAGCTGGGCAGGGAGGGGATGCGGCTGCTTGCAGCACATTTTGGGGATTCCCCTGCACTTTGCCTCACCACCCCCTCCACCCTCCTGGATCTTTTCCCTGTGCCGGGGCTGGTGCCTTGTGTCCTTGCGGGGTGGCAGCCTGGCTGTGCTTCCTACTGGTGATACCTGCCTGGGCAGTACTGCTCACCGCTCATCTTAGCCTCAAAGCTGCTGTCCTCCTCCCTAATCCCCTGGTCCCCAAAGCTGCCAGTGGCTTCCCAGCAGAGCAGGAGCCTGGCTTGGCACTGGGTGACAGCCCCGCGGGGCTGCAGGGAGTGGCTGGGGATGGGATGGGGTGGGGGAATGATGAAATCAGGCACTGAGGACTGGGAATGGTGTGTGATAACTGTGCTGGTTCTCAGCCCTCCACTGTGGCCAGGAGCTCTTTGGCATGGCTTTGGACCCTGGGTCAAGGGGGACACAGCTGTGTGGGTGCTTTGGGAGACCAGGAGTCTCCAATCTTCACTTTAGCCTGGCTCTCCTTCCTGTGAGAGCTGTCATCTCCTGCTGACTCACTGCTCAACCCTGCTGACAGCTTCCCAAGTGGCATCAGACCCCCTAGGACAACCCAGCATTGTGTCTGGGGGAGCAGCCGGGATGTGTGCTCGGCCTGGGGACAATCTGAGCTGGCAGGCAGAGTCACAGCACCCCAGGGCAGCCTTGCTTCTTGCTGCCACAGCCGCTGTGAAAACCCCGGGCCGTGGTGGTGGCACCTTGGGGGGCCCTTGCAGAAGGACCCTCTTGGTGCCATGCTGCCCGGATCCCCACGTCCGTGTGTGCTTGGAAGGCCGCTGGCGGCGAGCTTCCTGCCTCTGGCCTCGGGGGCCCTTCCTGCCCCACTTGCTTGTGCTCACTGACCCCTGGCTTCATCCCCAGACGAGGAGTGGCCGGAAGCAGAGAAGGCTGAGAAGCTGGCGAGAGGAGCCGCTCTGAAATGGGCTTCAGGGGTGTTTTACCGCCCCGAGAAACTGGAGGGGCTCGGGCATTACCGGAGACGAGAGACGCAGAGGAACAGCTCCATCCAGTCCCGGCTGAAGGTGTGTGTTTGCCCATCCCATGGACACTTGCAGCCACACCCCCTCCTCAGGCAGGGATCCCAGCCCGGGTCCCCTCTTGCACATGAATCCTCTGTATGTCCTCTTTTGACAAAATCTTTTTCTTTGGCTGGCGTTTGGTGGGTGAAGTGGAATTGCTGGGGGGAGAAGACCCTCTTCACCCTCTGCCTTACTCCCAGGCAGTGTCTGAAGTGTTAAAAGGAGTCTTCTGTGTCTCTGACCATCCTTCAAAATAAAACACCAAGGGGGTTCAGCACATTCCATGTGCAGGACTCAGCACACCCCATCACTGCCCCGTCCCAGCCCCAAAGGCTGCCCTGCCCCACGGCTGGGAGGAGGCACAGAGCTCCAACCTGTCCCTGCCTGTGGGTCTCCACAGGGAAAACTCTGTCTCTACACATTTGTAAGGGCTGTCCCTGTCCCCCTGCTCACCTGCCTCCTTACCCACATCCCCTTTCGCATGACCCAAGGAATTATTAACCTCAGGACTGAAATCAGTCTGAGCACCACAGCTTTCTCCTGATAATTTTAGAGATGGTTTCTCCTGTCCTGACTCTGGATGAATTGTCTGTGAGGCCTCAGTGAAAGCAACTTGCTTCTGGTGATTCTTGGCACCAGGAGCAGGGAGTTAAATGAGTGGATAGGGCATGGAGATGTGCCAGTGCCACTGCAGGGCTGGAAACGATGGCATTCCATTTGGGAGGAGGGTTTATATGGCCACTGAGGTCCTTCATGCCTTGGGGGCACATGGGGGCCCTGTGACCCACTGCTCTTTTGCTTTGTAGAAACTTTTGTTTCTACAAAGTAATCTTTTAAAACTGGAAGATTACTGTTTACCCTGGACCTTGTGGGGCTGAGAGAGTGCCTGCAACACAGATCGTGCAGGACTGGGGCAAATGGTGTGGAGTCCTCCTACCTTCTGGAGCTGCTCCACTGCCCTCCATCCTTTTCTGCTCCCCAGTCAACTGTCCAGTCCTACCTGGAGGGGGTAAGTGCAGGGCTGGAGCAGCTGCGGTCGGCGGCCCAGGAGGTGCAGAGCGTGTGCCAGGACCTGGGGGCTGCACGGTGGGCCCTGCTCGACAGTGCAGACCACTTCCAGGGCCTCCAGCAGATGAGGAAGCTGATGGAGGAGCATGTGCAGCTGGCCTCGGTGGTCCAGGTGCTGCCCCAGATCTTCTCGGGTAAGGCACTGGCCCAATCCTGGTTAACTTGGGCTGGAAAGCACTGGGGGAAACCTCAGTCCAGCCGTGGGCTCTGTGCAGGGCTGGTGGTAAAACCTGAGCAGGTCACTCAGGCTTTGCCAGATAGGTGAGTGGAGATATCCCTGCTTCCCCTGGGCCTGATCCAACGGTGTTCCCAGAGCCCCAGACCTTTCCCCTCACCATCTCCCTGATAACCTGCATCTATGTCCCTGGTGCAAACCCCTTCATCTCCACACTCAGTGCTGGCATCTCTCCTCCCTCTCCCACAGTCCACGAGGTTTTTTCCCATATCCTGCAGCTGCTCCATGGGCAGCATCTCTTGGAGGCCCACGTGGAGCTCATGATGGTGGAGCAACTCCGGGATGACATCCTCTCCCAGCTGCACCTCCGCGGGCTCTCCGGTGCCCAGGCAACTGTGCTGTCCTACTTCAGTGGCCTGCAGGACCTCAACGAGAGCCTGGCCAAGCAGCTGTGGGACATTGTGGGCAGCAGCCTGCGGCTGGTGCGCGAGGACCCCGTTCTCTTTGTCACTGCTGTGAGAATCATCGAGCGGGAGGAGAAAATAGATGATACTCTGCTCTTGGAGGCCACCTTCCTGCCCCCTGGCCGCCCAAAGGGCTGGAGGCAAAAGTTCTACCAGGTCCTCCAGGACACCATCACAGGAGGCCGTTTCCATGCTCCCCGCACGGATGCTGAGGGGCCAGGGCTGGCCAAGCACCTGGCAGCGCTGCAGAAGGACATCGTGTCTGAGCTGCGCGTGGTGAAGGACCTGATGGTCCAGTGTGTCCCAGCTCACTACAACATCCTCAGCGTCTGCACTGCCACCTACCACCAGGCCCTCACCAGCCACCTCCAGGAGATCCTGCGGGAGGACCTGGACAAACAGGGACTCTTCCTTCTCCTCGAGTGGGCGCTCCGTGTGTACCACAGGTCAGCACCAACCCTGGCACCAACCAAGCGGGGGATGTTGTGGAGAGCTGGGTTGTTCACCAGCTCATGGATAGGTTGGGAGAGTGTCTCTGGCTGCCAGGGGATGATGAGCAGGAGGGCAGAGGGACAGGTAGGAACTCTTGGAAAACAGGCCTTCCTAAAACCCTGCCCCACCTCTGCCCTCCAGCCCAGAGATGATGGGTCACCCTGACCTCCTCCCAGAAGTGGATGTTTCTGCTCTGGATCCCTTGATGTCCTCTGAGCTTGTGGATCAGACAGAGAGGAGATATGTGATGAAAGTCAAGGTGAGTGAGCCGGATGAGGACCCAGTGACTCCCACTGAGCCAAGCATCTGCTCTGACAGGGACCATGAGCCTGGGATGAGGCCCAGGACTCGCTGTGCTATGTTGGGTCTCAAGGAAGTCTGTATTTGGCTTCTTGGGCTGCCTGTGGTGGGGTCCATCCTGCAGGCTAGCGTGTTCGAGTGGATGCAGAGGACCCTGGAGGTGGAGTTCAAGGAATGGTTCAGGGAAGAGGAACCTGAGACAGACCATCAGGGCTTCTTCCAGTCAGCCTTGCCTGCCATTGTCATGCAGGTGGGACCCCAAGAACATGGGTACAGATGGGGCATGGCCATGCTGAGACCTCCCAGAAAGGAGTCCATGGCCTGCAGGCTCTCCCTGAATCACCTCCATTGTTTTCTTCTGCTGCAGATGCTGAATGAGAACATTCAGGTGGCTTCCTTGATCACGGACTCTCTGCAGCAGAAGATCTACAACATGGCCTTGGAGGAGCTTGAGGCGTTCCTGGGCCGGTCAGTGGAGCCACTCACACCTCTGTCCACCCCCACAGACCCTGGGGCCATGGCTAAGCCATGCCGGCTAAGCATCACAGGCTGGTGGTGGAGATCTCCTGTGGGGCACCCAATGTTCATCCAAGTCACAGAAGGCTCAGCAGCCTCTCTACCCATGGGGCTGATGTCTCAGCCTTTGGGGGCATAAGCTCTCGGGGCCTGCTGCCCCAAATGTTTGTCTGCTGAGCCCTCCCAAGGGGATCCAGAATGGATCCACCGTCCCACCCTGCCCAACAACCTGTCATTCTCCAACCTGGTGGCAGGAGCCAAGTGATTCTTTCAGGATCTGAAAGGAGCTGGGAGGGTTTTGGGAGGTCCATGTGTCCCCAGGAGCATCCCAGGGCCAGGTCCCCGTGGTGGGACCCCAGGGTCTCTGCCTGCCCCTCAGGGCTCCTCGCTGTGTTGCAGCCTGCGGGAAGCCCTGGTGCAGTGTGGGAAGGAGCACCAGCAGGACCGGGCCGTTCCCAAGTACTACATCCCCCACCTGCTGGCCGTGCTCAACAACAACCTGGCTCTCAGGTAACCTGCACCTGGCAGCTCTTGTAGCAACACCCATCCTCCCTGGGGCCAGTGTTCCCACTATGCTTCCCAGGCTGCCTGTACCCTCTCTTCTCTCTCCTAGCAATTCTGTCTCCTCCCTGCACCCTGACACTGCCTGCAGAGAAGTCCCTGGATCCCTCCAGGCTGCTCTAGACAGGATGCAGAAGAAAGCCACCCAGTTGCTGCTGGAGGAACTGCTCCTGGACCTGCAGGTATGTTGGTCCAGCACCTGAGGCCGGCAGGGCTGCAACAAAGCTGAACCCAGCAATAAGAGCCCTACAGCAACTCAAGTTTATTCCTGCCCAGGGTCCCTGCCATGTACTCTGTACCCTGCTATCACCCTGCAGACATCTCTGCCAGCCTGTCCCCCAGACCTTGATAAACCACCCGATGTCTGTCACCAACAGCACCACCCCGTATCGCTGGGGCAGATGGCTCATGGCCCCAATCACTAACGGACAGAGACCAGGAGCCAGAGCCCCCCGAGCTGCCTCACACTCCTTCTGGCTGTTCCATGGCAGAAAACCAGCTGGAGAGCAGCAAAGTTGTGTGGAGGATACGAATCCATGTGCAATTGCCTGAGTCGTTTCCTGCTAGTGTAGTCAAATTTAGCTTTCCTGGAGTCTGGACCAAAAAACTGGAATAATTAACAACATTACTATTTAGGGCTTGAATGCCATGAAAACAAAGGAAGAGCCAAAAGGTGAAGAGCTTGCAGGCAGCAGTGGCCCTAGCAGAGACAGAAGGAATGTGTCCTGCAAGCAGGAAGACAGGCAAGGACAGCAGGGCAGGAGTAGGAAATCAAAAAACATGTTATGTCTACACAAGGGAAGTGAGGAGGAGTTGAAATTAAAATAGGCAGGACAGGCCAAAAGCAGGTGTGTGAGGAGCAGCTCGCTGCCCACACCTCAGGTGCACATCATGACCCAGATAAGGCCCCAAAATGAGGCTCTCAGGGTGTCCGGGAGGGACAGCCCCGGTGTTTCCATAATTTCCTAACCTTAACCAGTCTGCTGTTTTTACATTGAGTTTTGGCTGGCAGCAGGGGCTCGGGGGCTTTGCAAGGCACAGGTGCCGTGGTGCCAGGCAGCAGCCGTGGGTGCTGTGCTGCCCTGAGCTGGCAGGGCACAGACACTGCCCCTCTGCTCCCTCCAGCCCCTCTGCCTGCAGCTGCCTTCCCGCAAGTGGCTCTCCGGGTCCCAGCTCGTCGGCAGCATGTGTGAAGTGATTGACAAGTATGCAAAGGACTTCTCCCGCGTCAGGAAACCCCTGTTCACGGTACCTCCTTGGAGGGGCTGCTTGTCTGACAGGGAGGCTGGGCAGCGGCGCCGTGCTGGGTGCGGGATGCTGGGAATGCTGGAGAGTCTGTGTCCTCTGGGGCAGTCCAGAGCACCGCCACGTGGAGATGTTCAGGGCTTCCCCCAAACCCAGCTGTTTTCTCTGTCCCTTCGGTCAGGGCGCTTCCCAGGAGATTGTTCCCATAGCTTGGTCTTGATCAGCCCTTTTTGCCTCTGCCTTTCCCTGGGGAGCTGGGTCTGGACGCCCAGGCCATGCCAGCACTAACAGCTGTCCCCTGCCCAGCTCCTGCTGGCCGAGAGCGAGCTCCTGGTGGCGAACCAGTACCTGCGGGCACTGCTGCAGAGGAAGATGGTGTGCAAGAGCCGGGAGGAGCGGGGCCAGCTGTGCCAGCGCCTGCTGCAGGACGCCACGCAGCTCCGGGAGCTCTTCTGTGGCCTGGTGAGAGGGGCATCACCTCACCCTCCTGCTCCCCTCCAGCCCACAGCCCACGAGCAAATGGGGCTGTTACACTTGGGTGGTTGTGAGGCCAATATGGGAGGAACTGGCTGGATTAGGGACTCTGGGGACCATCACCCTGCCCAGCAGCCCCCGATGGGTGGGACACGCTGACAGGAAGACACAGCTGCAGGGGCTCGGGTCCCCACGTGGGCACGGAGGATGCAGCTGTCTCCCCAGCCACTGCAGTGACATTCTCTGGGTCCCACACCTGGCTGCTTTCCCTCCCAGGGCCTGGACCGGGGCCAGCAGAGCCTGGAGGCTGTTTTTGCCCTGCGGGAGCTGATCTGCCTCAAAGACCCAGCACTACTCAGCCTGGAGGTGGTGGGCTTCATCACCAAGTACCCCGATGTCAGGTAAGGTATTCCCTGCAGGAGGGGATAGGTGTGAACCTGCCCAGGAGAGCCAGTCTTGGGCTGCACCCTGTGAGGTGACACAGCAGAGCAGGCAGAAACCTGAGCCTTTACCCCCTTCTCCCTGAGGTTTCCTTTTCCCATGCTCAAGATTTGAGGGACTCTTGAAAAGTCCCAAGGGCAAAGGTGTACAGAAAACAGCAGTTCTGCTGTGGCATTTGCACAGCTGTATTTGGTGGCCAAACAAACTGTGAAAATTACAAAACACCAAATTGGAAATGTCAACACCAAAAGGTTTGGGGGGATTGTTTTCAAGGAAATGCTACTTTGCCTAGTGCAAAGTACCAGTTTTCCCCTGGCCCTGGCTTGGCTTCTCTGGATGGGGGGAGGTTTGCAGGACTCAAGCAGTGCTCGGGCTCACCCCTGGCTCTCTGCCCAGCGATGAGCACATCTCCACCTTGCTGGATATCCGCGGGGACGTCTCCAAGGAAGTGCGGCACGTGGTGCTGGAAATGATGGCTCAGCACCCCCAGGTTCTGCCCGAGGGTTACAGGCCCATCTTCAGCACCATCCTGGTCCCTGTGCAGGAGCTGCCCTTCTGCCTTCGCAAGGGCAAGTGTGCCTGACCCAGCCTGGCCCTGGTGCCCTGCTGGTCCCAGGTAGGGCCATGTGGGGCAGCGGCTGTGCCTGGTGAGAATGGAGGTGACACGAGGCATCCCCTACACACAGCACCTTGTCCTGTGTTGGGGACAGTCTGGATAAAGGCCATTCTCCTCTGGTCTCACCCCTGCAAGCACCAGTTCTGGGATACCTGGACTGGGGGAAATCCAACCTGTATCTATTTTGGTGGTCTGCTGTGACAGTGACTGAGGGCTGCTCAGGCTCAGACCCATTGCCTGCAGGAGAAAGAAGAGTTGCAGAACGGACAGGAATCTGCAGCTGGGACAAATTCACATCTCCATGGGGCTGCAGAGATACTTGAGTTTCCCCAAGTCTCTAGACAGCCCCCTGAGCCAGTGTGTCCCACCTTGGAGACTGTTACCATTCTCTGAGGCAGACTGGAGCCTTGCTGGGACCAAGCTGGCCAGGAGGGTTTCAGCCATGGGAGGTCCTCTGGGCTCAGCCCTGGGGTTGAGTGCTGCTGCTCCACCAGGCTGGGCCCTGCATGGCCAGTGGGGAGCAGCTGAGCCAGCTCATCATGGCTCACAGATGCTGAGGAGAAGAGTCCAAGGTGGTCTCCTCACCCTGGACAGTGCCATCAGCCCTATCCCTGCTGGCACAAAGGGACAACTCTGAGTTCCTGCTGACCTGCCAGACTCCTGGCTTTGGCTCATTTGCCAGGAGGAGGACTGGAGTTGGAGGCTCTTGAGCTGCATGGAGAGCGTGGCTGTGCCTGGTGTGTTGTCCTGCTCCAAGGTTCCTCCATGATGGGCAGCACCACTCTGAGCACTGGCGCTCCCTCCATTCTCTGCTGCTGCCCAGGCCTTGGCATCTCCTCCCAGGTGCCATATGAAGATCAGGAGCAGTCTGTGTCTCTGCCTACACCCTTGTGCCCAGTCCCTGCAGCGCCCTGGGAGACCTCCATGCTCTGCCATGCTTCCCACCCTGGGATGGGCCACATCCCACTGTCCTTGCATGGTACCACTGCTGGAAATAAAGGCCTAAGCTCTGCACTCACTCCCCAGTGTCCAGGCTCTGCTCCCTGGAGGGTTGGGGCAGGGATCAGGGTATGTGGGTGGCACAGAGAGGGAGGGATCCATCCCCGTGTTCAGCATCCCCCCAGACCTGGCTCCCTGACCCTGTGTCAGCCCCAGGAGATCACCCAGGACACAGGGGATGATGCAGACACTACATACCCCGTTGTCCAGGACAGAGGGGGCTGAATGCTCCCCAGCCCTGGCTCAGGTGGCTGCAGTGCTAGGGGGATGCTCAGTGAAGGGCTCAACCTCAGCTTGGGGAGGTGCCCACTGTCCTCCCTGGGACTCATGGGGTGCTTGCCCAGCTGGCCACAGCTCCCACCTGCCTGGGAAGGTATCTGCCCTCCCCACCTGCTCCCACTGGCTATGGGACTTGTTCACCTGCACCACGGACATGGTTCAAAGGGTTCAACCCTTTGATGGTTTGAGCTCTGGGAACATATAGCTGGGCCCAGGCCAGGATTTCATGGCCATGTGGAAAAACAGCTCTAGTCCCAATAGATCTGAAAAAAGTCTGAGCATGGGATGACCTCCCACCCCAGGAACTGGTGCCCATCCCAGCATGTCCAGCCCCACTGCTGCCCCAGCTGTGTGCCCACAACCAGCCTCTTGTGCCCCCCATCACAGCCCTGTGGCACTCTCTCGCTCCAGCTCCACAGGCTGCAGTCAGAACTAACACAACCCAGGATGGCAAAAGCCCAAACCCCCCAGGTGTCTTTTGACAGTACCTTCCCACGTCCCTGTTCGTGTGTGTGCCAGGCTTGGCCCGTCACTGCTGCCCACACCTGTCACAAGGCCACAGGGGGGGTCAGCTATGAGCCACGTGGCTCCCTGGCTGCTATAAAGCTCGTGCTCTCCAGAGGTTCAGCCTGTCTCCTTTCAGGATGGCATTCCTGTGGGTAGTTGCCTGCCTGGCCCTTGCCAGCACCGTCTCAGGTAAGTGCTGCCCATGGGTGTGGGAAGGTCCTCAGGGTGCAGCAGGATACCCGGGAGGGTGACACCAGCACAGGCAGTCCCCAGATACGAGTCCTGAACTTTTGGGTCACCCTTGTCCCTGTGCCCCTCCTGCAGGCTGCGGGGTGCCCGCCATCAGTCCCTCGGTGGCCTACAGCGAGAGGATTGTCAATGGGCAGAACGCTGTGCCCGGCTCATGGCCCTGGCAGGTGTCCCTGCAGGTACAGCACTATCCTCCTCCCTGGGCACTGCCCTAAGCACTGGCATGGCCAGCTGGGTGCCACGGTTGGGCACCAAGGGGACTCTGCCTGTCCCCAGCTTGGGGGTGTTCAGCCTGCCCAGCCCCAGCTCCTCTTCCCTCTTCCCTCCCCAGACCACCACAGGATCCCACTTCTGCGGTGGCTCCTTGATCAACCAGTACTGGGTCGTCACAGCTGCCCACTGCAACTTCAAGTAAGGAGCGATGCCTGGCCAGCCCACGCCAGGCAGGGCCAGGGGCTCGGAGCATCCTGGGCATCTATGAGTGGCACTCGGGTCAGCCTGAGCAGCACAGGGCTTCCTCCCCAGTTGTCCCCATGGTGGCTTCCCTTGGGTTCCTCATGCCCATGGCTGCCCCCAGTGCTGCTCCCACCCGGGGTGCTGGCTGGACACGTGCCCTGACTCCCTCTTACCCCTCGCAGCCCACGTGCCCACGTTGTCGTGCTCGGTGAATACAGCCTTGCTTCCAACGCCGAGGCCGTCCAAGTGAAGACCGTGTCCAAGGTGAGCCGGGCGGGCGCGGTCCTGGGACGGGGCTGCAGCTCTGCACTGCGGCTGCTCCCACAGGGCAGGCATGAAGTGCTCTGGTGTTTCTCTCTCTGCAGGCCATCACCAACCCTGGCTGGAACCCCAACACCATGAACAATGACATCACCCTGCTGAGGCTGTCCACGCCCGCCCAGCTGGGATCCCGTGTGTCCACCATCTGCCTGGCCCCTGCCAACCTGGTTCTGCCCTCCAACGCCCGGGCTGTCACCACCGGCTGGGGACGCACCAACCCCAACTGTACGTAAGCTGCAGCTTCAGGGAGGGCTCTGTGTAGCTGCTGTTCTTCCTCAGGGCTCTGAGGGTCCAGGGGTGCTTATGGGGGTGACATCTCCTGTACGTGTGGGAAGGGGGGAGCTGGGCAGTGGAGTAACCCTGTCTCAGTGTACCAGTGTGCACATAGGTGCAGGTGTGTGCTCTGGGGCTGGTGTGTGTGTAACCCAGGGATGACTGTGCACAGGCACAAGCCTGCCCTTTCTCAGGGCTGCCTGCACAAGGGGATCCTGGGGAAGAAGGGGTTTGTTGGCACAGAGGAGGGAGGCGCTTTGTATGGTAGCACCCATGCACTAGTGGAAGCTTGCCCAGGGCACCTGTCTGCACTCCAGGAGACCCACAGACACTGAGGTCATCTAATGGTGCTTCTTTCCCCTAGCCCAAGCCTTGGCAGCAGTCCTGCAGCAGGTGACCGTGCCCCTGATCTCCCAGAGCCAGTGCATGCAGTACTGGGGCAATCGCATCACCAGCGCCATGATCTGTGCCGGTGGGGCTGGTGCCACCTCCTGCCAGGTAAGGAGCCAAGGTCCTGCTGCACATGGTGGGTCGAGGAGGAGGAGGATATGTGGGGTCTTGCTGAGCTCCCATTGCATCACAGGGAGGGTGGAGGAGCAGGGTACATGAGGTTTTGCACTTATGGAGCCAGATATTTCAGCTACAGCACCCGGCTGTGTGCAGGGGCTCAGGTGGCTGAGGTGGCAGGGACCAGTGTGGAGTATGTGCCAGGAGCACTAAGCAGGAATCTTCTCTGCAGGGTGACTCTGGTGGACCTCTGGTGTACCAGACCGGGAACGGCTGGACCTTGATTGGCATTGTCTCCTGGGGAACCTCCAACTGCAACATCAACACACCGGCCATGTACACTCGTGTCAGCCAGTTCCGTAACTGGATCGACACCATCGTTGCTCAGGGGTAAAGCTGCTGCCAGCGTGATCCCTTCCTGGGATTAATAAAGTATCAGCACTTGCTTGTGCCAAGCACTGTCTCTGGCTCCTTTCTTCTCATGATGCAGAATGGGGTGGAAGGTACCTGGGGCACCCCATGCTTCTCTCCTTCCCAGAGCTGGAGCTTGGTGCCCAGCTGGGATCCAGGGAAAACTGCTGAACTAGGACAGGATGTTCAGGAAGAGGGGGAGCAGGGCTGGCTGTGGCTCAAGGGCTGCTCAGGGGGTCTTCAAGCACACCCTAGCACCAACCTAGGCAGTGCTGAAGATTGGGAGAACAGTCCTCCCACTGACCCAGGCGCAAGGTGCTACCAGGGAAGGGACTGTGGAGCTGCAGCTGAGCACCAGAAAGGAGTGCTCAGCTTGCACTGGAAGGTGGGTGCACAGGATCCTAAAGGATCCCTGCCTGCAGTTTAAAGCCATGACTTGTGTAGCAGCTGGGAACACAGAGCTGAAAGGGAGAAGTGCCATGGGCAGCTCCAGCTCCTGGAGAAGGTGGATGGGGATGGCTGGAGAACAGCACGCTGCTTCACACCTGCAGGTCTGCCAGGTAACAGCACGAAACTGAAGGCCATTGCAAAGGAAAACTTGAAGCTGAAAACAAATTTCAAGGCCAGGTGACAGGCTTTCACTCAAATGGGTTCTTGAGACAATGGCTGGTGGAAAAAGTCTTGTGTGACATGGGAGTAGCAAGACACATGCTCAATGAATTACAATCCAGTTCCCAGCAGCTCCAAATAGAGCTGGTGATAAGGCACCGTGGAGAGAAGCAGGATCAGACTGTCCCAACATGAGGTGTGGGGTTTAGTTTTCCTTACCAGTGACGTGAAGGTGATACAACACCTTTGCTGTGTGAATCACAGCCCCCAAAATATAATCACTCTATTAAGCAGAGTGTGACAGTACACAGGGACACACTGATGGGAAGGGGTATGGAACATCAATGGAGGGCAAACACAAATAGTCTGGCCCAAATGATTGAGTTAAAATAAATACAAATCTGCTCAAGTAAAGCCTAGGGCTAACAAATTTTAGTGGTTGGGTAAGAGTTAGTTTTTTTAGTGGTCTGCTCTGCAGGGAGCATCTAACTGACCTTAAAGGCAAGTGAACAGAGAGGTGGGGATGGACCATGCAGGCAGAGAGAACTGGTTGCTATAGGGAACTTCAAACAGGAATGACCAGCTGCAGCACTATGGGTCATATGGTCTGTGTGCTGAGCTCTCTGTCAGCTCTGGCATCACTGGGATGGCATCCCCTGCCCCTGGAAAATCCTGGAGAGGAGGTGGCTCAGGAGGGGTGTGCATTGTTCACTTGATATGACAAGTTTTCCTGTTGGTCCATAAAATCTGCTCAGAGTAAAACTGGAGAGGTGATGAGTGGCTGTGGACCAGAGCATTCCTCTAGCCCAGTCTACCTTCTTTACCCAAAGAAAAATAAACAGAATGTCTCAAAGTGCCTTTTCAGCCTCCCAACTGCACCTTCCAGCAACAGGCTGAGTGCTTGCCTCATCCAGGGCATCCCATGGACATCCCAGCCCTGCACAAGGTCTCCCTTGGGCAGCTCCTGGCCTAGCAGCTGCATTAAAGAAACCAGAAAACCCTTTGACGGGCACTTTGGTAACTCTGGCTGTGATCTAAGAATGCAACAGAGGGGTGAGAACCTCCTGGCTCTCCATGTACTTACTGACCATCATTACCAGCCTGGAAAGCATTGCCTTCCAGCAGCCAGCCCGCGGGGGATCCACCAGGCAGAAGTAAGGACAGCAGAGCCGTGGGGTACACAGAATACATGGACATGTTTTAGCAGAACGAGTACATCAAATAAATAATTCTGTACACTCTAACTTGAACATTACAGACTAATTACAATGGGTCCCACCTCATCTGACAGGACAGTCCTTAAAGTAAAGCCAGGACTCGAAAGGCAAGGCACAGAGTGGGACACTGGATGGGACACAGAGTGA
Organism: Peucedramus taeniatus; assembly: GCA_013400575.1. Classification (NCBI taxonomy): domain Eukaryota; kingdom Metazoa; phylum Chordata; class Aves; order Passeriformes; family Fringillidae; genus Peucedramus; species Peucedramus taeniatus. The sequence goes on from WBNO01030573.1 coordinate 35,069, forward strand.
CTGGATGAGACCGGAGTCGCTTCCAAACCGTTCCAACCCAGCACCGGAAACTGGGCAACCAAAAATAACATCCAGTGCCGGAAGATGTCCGATCCCAAGGGCTTCCCGGGAGGTGTCTCCGCAGTGAAAGCAACAGGAAAGCTCCCGGCATCGGGGCCCGCGCAGGAGCTGCTGCTCTGTGACACACCTCGCTGGGCCGCGGATCTGCTCCGGGAACGGCTTCCACATTCAGCAGACAAACAGTGCAACGACCTCTGCAACAGCAGCCAGAGCTCGCCCGTCACACACGAGGGATCTGCAGTATCACCAGGCAGGGGGGACAGTGGGAGAGGGACAATTGTCACCAGGCAGAGCTCCTGCTGCCCTTGGCACACCGAGGGTGGAAGGCGCTGAGCTCCACCATGCTGCGTGCCACAGCACAGCCCTGGTGTTCACATTTATTTCTTTGGGAAGTTTCCTGCACAGTAAGGCACAGCTGACGTGCAGGCACTGGCCTTGGAGTGCTGCACTCTTAATCCAAGGTGAAAGAGGAGACTGAGTGGTCAAAAAAAGCACCAAAACCCTCCCAAGAGTGGTGAAGGCAACCTGGGACTGGGTACATGCACTGAGTGGTACAGGCACTTTGTGACACTTTCCATGAGAAAGCTGAGTGTGTGAGAGGCCTGGACACAGCCACCCTCCCTGCAAATTCTAGGGCTCACACTGGTGCCAAAGAAGCCAATGTCTATATTGCTCTACATCATTTAGAAAACTGAATTAAGTCAAACAATTGAGATTTTAATTTATACCACCTCAAACCCCCCCAAATCTTCAGTATCATTACTTAAAATAATATGGCCCCACACAGCCCAATCAGAAGCCGGTAACAGCCACACAGAAGTTGCCCCATGTGGTACAAGACTGAGCTGAGCCTGTGCTGCAGGTCCTCAAAGGCACCATGTGGAAGCTTTTACCTTGCCACAGCTCCAGCAGAGCCAAACCCAGAGCTGCTGCCCAGCAGCCAAGTGAACCATCATTCCTATTCCAGTTTGTGCATCAGATAAAAGCTGACTCTCTTAGTACTGCAGCCAAACACCTGGGTAGAAAACAGGACTGAGAAATGGAGCAGGGCCTCAGATATAGTGTAAATTACCAGAACAGAAAACATCTCACCTAAAAGAGGAAAATACCCAGATTCCAAAGAAGAGTGTGAGGGTTTATCACATCCAGAACAAACACGTGAAGCAGGTCCTACACTGCAGCTGGTTTCCACATCACTACCAAAGCCAGCAAGTCTGAGCCCTCTTGTCTGGGCTTAAGCTCCTCACAAGGCTCTCAAGCTTTCCTTCACATACAGCTGTGTGCTTCCAAGAACAACACAGAGCAGGAGCATCTGGATGCTATCACAACTGCAGTGTTAAACAGCACAGACTCCTTCAGGATCGAAGGTAGGGTGGTTTCTACCCCCACTGGGTTGATGTGTTAAGATTTTTAGAAGCCTGAGTGAGAAGTAAATCAAACATGGACTGGTAACTGCTGTTTTAGGAAAATACACACTCAAAAACCTGGATGCAAATCTTTAGACCCCCTAACGCAATTTCTGGAAGACTTTTTCACATTCCTTTCCAATAACCCTCAGCAAAAATAATAAAAATCAAGGAACCAACAGGCCACATTCTTTGAAGATGTAATTCTCTCCCCCAAGAGAGCAGCTGAACTCCCAGGACAAAAGGATGGGATTGTTTTACACAGTACTGCTAAGTTCCAAAAGACAAACCACCCTAATTCCCTTTACTCCTCAAAGAGCACCTCGCCCAGAAACAGAGGGGCTGTGCTTGGACAAGGACACACCACAATTTGCCACTAGGTGTCATTCCAACTCCACTTCCTCTGCATGAGCCAAAGTATAAATTACAGAAGCACTCAGATTTGTGGTGGTCTGGAACAGGCAGGTGTTACTTCTGTCCTCCCTGCACATTCAGGAGGGAAATTTCCCAAAAACGTCCTGCGAGCCAAATTAAGAACCACCATTAAGAGTCAAAGAAGGACATTAAAAAAAATAAATGAAAGAGTAGAAAAAAACATTTCAGAGAGATTTTAGTTTCTAAAATCCCCAAAAAAGGCACTCCTGAAAAGTGTAAACTCCTGAGACTTAAGACCAACTGAGCACTGAGCTGCTCCTGTGGAATGAAGACAGATTATCAAGGTAATTCACAGTGAAGAGTTTCTTAGAGGACAGATTGAAGGCACCTGGACTATGGCTCAGAATTACAGCACTTTGCCTGCCCCCTCTGCACCAGACCCCACTGAAAAGTGTCCCACTTGCAAGAATAAAAGCACCTGAGGAATTGTTCTTAAGCCGGTCCTTCCAATGTGGCACTTGGATCATCACAGTTTTCGAGACTGAGTGAAAGATCACTGAGGACTCCAGGGTCACTTGAACAGAGTTCTGCTCATCCCCCCTCTGGCCACACGTTATTGTCTGGCTGCAAAGTTCCTACAAATACTGGATTTAGAAAAACAGAAGGGAGTGAGCCAAGAGTGTTAAAACTGAACAACGGAAGGAAAGCCTGTAAAGAGTTTCCCAAGTTTACACTGATTTTTCCATGCAAACAAGAAAATGTTGCATTTGTAAGAAGAATTAGAGTTCTTTTTTCAGAAAAGCCAAAGCTCTTTATGGGATGACCTTGGTCCTCTTCCTGCAATTCCCAAGCAGTGGAGTGCCCAAGGACTGCACACACCTCGATACCACAGAGAGGCAGTTGCAGCTATCCAGTATTCTCATGTATGTGATGGATCCTCCCTTCTGCCAATTCACTCCTAGTCACAGAGCACCACCACCAAAACCTGACACTGTCAGGAACCTGCACAGCAACTTCCTGCTTCCCAAAACATATTCCTGCCCAAAGCAACCACAAAGGATCACTCCAAACTTCCTCCGGTGAAAAAACAGTTGTGGAAAAGATCAGTGAAGCAAAAATTGTCACAGATGAAAATATTCTTGTTCTGCTTTGTGAAGGTGAAGAAACAAGCCTGGTTAGCCCAGAGCTTTATGCATTCCTCATCCCATAAGAGAAGGATAAAGGAACAGCATGGGCAGATAGCTGCATGATGCCTGTGCATTTTGATGGTCTAGTGGTTAAGGGGAAGGGTCTCAGTTCTAGAGGTCTTGGCTCAGTTCATCAGTTTGACCCCCTCACACAGGCAAAATCCCTGTTTTATGGATAAAAATGCAGGATAATCAGGGGAGGGCCATGGGAACAGCCAGGAGGTAAAAGCAATCACAGCCTGGAGTGATGCTCCAAACACACCAAAGCCTCTTCAAGTAATGGCTCAGAACCAGAAGCGCTCCGAGGGAGCCTCCTGCCACCACCTGACCTGCAGGGCCCCCATGGTCCAGCTGATACTGGCCTAAGAGGGGCTCCTGCTTTTGGAGAGCTGCTTGCAGTACCATGAGGGACACTGAACTGTTTATGAAGCAAAATGTGGCAAGCTGCCTGCTTTGTCAGAAATCACATCTAGTTTATACAGTTCATGGTAACAAACTAGGGAAAAAAATGTGAGGAGGTAAAAGATGCTGAAAACATTTTTGTTTGCAGTCCACAAAGTTGAAAAAAATAAATTGGGGAATTCTACATTATCTGTTAATGTTGATGGAACAAAGTGTGTGACATGGTAGGATGGGTTGCTCAGAGAAAGGGTAACCTGCAAAGGATGTGAGGTTTTCAAAACAACATGCAAAACCGTGCAAAGGACTTCAAATTCACTCCTGCTACACAAAGTGGCTGTTCTCAAGTTTCTTCTGCTGTATTCCCCACCAATGCTTGGGTACACCAGGCTGGTTACACATATTTACAGCCCATCCCACCTTTGGGGTGGGAAGCACACCCCCAAAAATCCCACCCCCCCTCTTTTTTTTTTTTTGCCTTAGCACAGAAAACTCCAATCTTCTCCCATCAAAGCTGCTTTGCTGTTTGCTGACTAGGAGCGACTGTGAGAGCTCCCTGGAGATGTGACTGACCACTTCAGCCCTGCTGACACTGAAACACAGTGGCACAGGCATCAATCCTAGGAAAAGGCCAAGGTCATCAGACCCTTGAGCTTGGACTGCCTGCACCTCCAGCCCAGAGCCAAGCAAGCCCTTCCCAAGTGCACAGCACAAAGCAAGTTGTGTGGCTTCATAAGAAAAGTTTCAAACCCCAGCATTTTCCTTTACTGTTGATCTTGTCTCTGCTACCATGAGAAGCCAAATCCATCCTGTGCCTGTGCCATCAGCCCCACTTTGCTGCTCTAACTAGTTGGGAAGATAATCTCAGCAGGCTTGCAGAAAGCTCAACTCTGCAGCCCCTCCCTCCCCCAAGAGTCCTTTTTAAGAGGCCACCTCATCACCTATGCAGCACAAGAACTCCTCAAAGGCAGCTTTTTCCTGGTGAACTTAAGTCACCCCTCACAGCTCTAGGGCATTTGTACAATGTCTCCAGGGTATTGTCACTGCTGACATTCCCAGACTGTGCTTCCACTACTCATGCCCCTACCCTGATGCTATGGAGCCATTTGTGGCCACCCCAACAGCTCCCACCACCACTGTCCCAAAGCAGGGATGGCAGTGCTGGGGCAGCACAGGCACACAAAGCAGGAGAGCCCTGTCAAATCTTCAGGCAGGGAGCAGCCTAGAACCACCAAAGTTCTGGCGCAGTGACACAGTCAGTAACACTGACAGTGCTTACAGTGGTTATAGCCCATCTCACCTCTGGGGTGGGAAGCACATCCTTAAAACTTTCCCCCTTTTTTCCCCTTAGCACAAGAAAACTCAACCTTCTCAATCTTCTGAAGGGTGCAAGGTGTTGGAGACACAACAGAGCCCACAAGAACAACAAACCCTGCATGACAGGCACTGGTCTTGCTGCAAACAGGGAAAGGACAATTCAGGGGTAAACCCTTGATGTCATCAGGGAAGTGAGCCCTTGACGTCATCAGGAGGATGGCAGCCCTTGGGGGAAACCTCGCAGCTTCCCAGCCCTCGTGGCAAACCGCTGTCTGGCATCTCTTTGGCAAGGAGCTGGTGGGCAGCACACCAGTGAGTCAGAGCTATCCCACTTCTGACTGCACATGACTCATTCCAGCTTCGCTGCAAAGGCACCACGGAGTCTGACTAAACCAGCTCAAAATCCGTGGATACATAATTTTTAAATACATATACACCCCCACACGTGTACGTGCACACACGGACGCGCATGCACAGACACACCAAGCGATTTCTTCTTTTTCCTATACACAAGTGAGAGAAACTAAACGCTCTGGAATTAATAAATAACTATGAACAACCAAGCTCCTGGGCTACAGAAAGAGCTCTTCTCCCCACGTGGCTCCTTAATTCCTTGAGGCTCCGAGCCCACAAGGACTCCCCCGTTTCTGGCGCGAGCCCCCGTGGCACAGCTCGCAGGGTGGGACGGCCACCGCAAGGTTCCCTTTCCTCCGCACGGGGTGAGGGGGACACGCCTGGAGGGAGGGAGGGAGGGAGGAACCCGGCCGTCCCTCCCCGAGTGTGTGCACACCTGCAGCGCAGAGGAGACCCGTGGCAGGGCGCGCGGCGGGCGCTCAGCCCGTGTACTGCTGCTGGTAACGCAGGTTGAGCTCGCGCAGCTCCCGCTCCCGCACGCGCCGTGACTTGTTGGACTTGGTGGAGCGGCTGGAGCGGGTGGACTGCGCTGACTTGGTGCTCTGGCAGCGGGAGGATGCCCTCTTGAGAAGGTTCTGTGAGATGGAACGGTGCAGGTTCTTCATGGAGGAGGAGGCTGCCATGCTGACCACCCACGGGTGCTTCAGGGCCTGAAGGGCCGTCATCCTGTCGCTGGGATCCACCGTGAGCAGGCGGTCGATGAAATCCTTGGCCAGGTTGGACACACTGGGCCAGGGCTGAAACACAAAAGAGGTGGTTGGAATGAAACATCCCGGCATGGTTTTGCTGATTAATTAATTCCTCCCGTGTCTGCAAGGTGCTTTGGGGCATTCTGCTGCTTCCCTTCTCTCTTTTATCCTCAAATCTTCCAAGTTGTAACTGGCAGTATCTGCCCAAGGAGAATGAGACACAACTACTCCACGTTAGTGGAAAATACCTGCAGGTACACAGGTGCAGAGTAGATCCCTCCAGCAGCAGGGCTCAGGCACTCAGTAGCTGACCCTCCAGCCTGCAGACACTGACACACCCATGTGCACACACTCAAGGGTCTCAGTCAACCCCCAGACCCAACCATCTCTCCAGCATTGGCTGGTCCATCTGGTCCCCAGATCTTTCTGGAGTTTTGTCCTTGACCTTAGACACACACACACATGGACACCCCCAGCTTCCAGACCCTTTCCCCTTGTCCAGCTCCATGTTCCCCAGCAGTCACACACTCAGTCACACACCCCCACACGCCTGTGCTTGCTCCAGTTGCTGCACCATGACACACACAGGCTCCCAGACCTATGTCCTGCTCCAGCTGCTGGTCCTTCCTACCTCATCTTCTCACACCACCTTCCAAAATCCTACAACTATTACCAGAAGCACAGCAACTGTGTTTCATTGAAGACCTTCCCCTGTCCAAGTGCTTTCTAAACCACAAAACCATTACTGCAGGAACAGGAGCTCACAGAGGATGGATTCTGACACCAGACCCTCAGGGCTCTTCTGACTCTTCATCTTAAGGCACACATCTAAGGAGGAAGCACTGACCTCTGCACTGATCCTGGAACCAAAACTAGACAGAATTTTCTGCTGTGGAACTTGGTCACACTCCCACATGGAAATTTAGATGTTGCTACTGGTTAAGCCTGGTACAGCAGCTCAGCCCAGCTGGAAACAACCCCATAAAATGTTCTAAATATATAGAAATGTTAAATATAAGAAATTTTCAATAATGTTTACCACGGAAAGAGAAAGGAATTTGTTTTACAGTATGCTAGTTTTAAAGAAACAAGCCCAAAATAATTAATTAGTCCTATAATAAATATCCTCCCAGCACACCCAAGAATGGCCATAACAACTTATGAGTCAAACACCTACAGCCACAAATGCTGAATTGTTTATTTTCTGACAAAATACTGTATTTGCACTAAGGTGGGAAGTGAGAACATTTCCTTCAGCATGAGGTGAAGGCTGGGCTGTGGATCTGGACAAAGGTGGGAAGAAAAATGTGACAAAATCCACTGTAGGGGTAGAGAGGAGGAGGCAGCATGGCCAGCAGAAAAACCCAGGTGGTGAATGGAGCCAGGCAAGAGCAGGTTTCTGCAATCACTGGGTATTTTGGGGATCTCACCTGTCCTGAAACCACCAACACTGAATTTTTCAAGTCTGTGGAGATCACATCCCAAGCTGCATTAAGAAAAAGCCTGAGCAGATTTCTGCAGTGAAGATTTCCATATAATAATGGTGACATACATGTAACTGAGTGGACCCACCCCAGTCTAGTTAAAAAAGCAAAGGTCTGCTATTCTGTATCTCTAATTCTTCTCTTCATTTGGTGGGGAAGAAAAGCACCCAGCTATTTTAAAATTCAGGGTTCACTGACTGTACAACCAGAAATAATGCCCTTTTCTTGTGCAAAAGGTCTAAAAAAGGTATGTCCTGATTTTTTTGAGGTTTGTAATTCATTGCTACAGAAAGCAATTTCATTTTCAAAAGACTCAAGGCACCAGCAAGAGAACAGATCCCTGGGAGGATTTTTTAATGAAAAGGAGGATGGTGTAAGAGCTACAGCACTGCTCCCAGCCCACGACCTGTCAGTGCATGGCCAGGAAAGGTGAACTTGAGCTTTATCTGAGGAACTGGCTGTGAGGGGGATCAGGGTACCACAGTCTTATTTTACAAGGACTAAAACAGTCTGGCTTACTCAGCTGAAATGGGATACATGGTCAGTGCCAGTAACTATGCAAGAGAAGAGACTGAAAATGATATTAACTACCTGATATAAAGAAAATACTGCTACATGAATAAAAAACTATAAATGTTCCTGAACATATTCAGAATAGAAATGGAAATACTCAGGGAGGAAGCACAGTCTTCTCCTGCAGATCAGATACCACTTCAGTGCTTGAAACAAAGTCAAAATCCACTCCACTCTACATTTCAAGAATTAAATCCATTAACAAAAAAAAAAAATTCTAAACATTTAAGCTTTTCTGTCATAGAATCATTAAGGTTAGAAAACACCTTGAAGATCATCAAGTCCAAGCACTGCTGTGATCACCACTAAACCATGTCCCCAAGTGTCACATTCACCTTTTGAACCCCTCCAGGGATGGTAATTCCACCATTGCCCTGGACAGCCTGTTCCAGTGCCTGACCATGCCTTCAGTTAAGAACTTCCTAATACCCCAACAAAATCTCCCCTGGCACAACTTGATGCCATTTCCTCTTCCCCTGTCTACTGTTTTATAAAGAATATAATTATAATATAATATACAAGTAAAATTAGTCACCATCTGCCTTAAATGACTTCTTCTTAGCTGATGAAATGTACCTTGGCAATGAATGGTAAGAAAAAACAGGTGCTTGTTAGAACAGAACAGGGACAAATTCTGATCACAGACTCATGAAAGTGTTTGTTTATAAAGAAGGTAAATAAAATAGCAAAAATCCTTTTCAAATTAGTCAGGCAAACCACAATAAAGGTTCAATTTTAAGTGAACACACTGGTCTGTTTTGCAGAATGATGGACCACTGAGGAGCTCAGCCTTCATGGTATTCAAACCAACAGAACCAAAAAGCTGAATCTGCCCTACCATGGGGGAATACAAACCACATTGCAAGCCTAAAGATTCCCAACAAACTTTGGATAAGGGACTTCATTTGTTAAATAACAGCAAGGGGAATCAACCTGCAGGATTTAATCTCCATTGGCATAATCCTGGCTGATCCCAGGTGGTACCATATGTCAGCTGGGAACACATCCCCTTCCCTTCACACTCAGGATCTCCAGCTGCAGACCTCTGGGCTCTCTCTTCCACTGATGGACAGATCCAAATGGAACCCAGGCAACAAGGGGCTCTGCCTCCACTCTTCCAAGCTTGCCTTGAAAAGCTTTCAAAGACCCCTTTTCTGTAGGTTTTTTTTATGACTCCCTTTCAACTATTCATTCAGCTAAAATCACAAACTCATCACTACCTGGCTACACTCCAAGAACTCCCAATTCCTTCCTTCCCTCTCCTCCTCCCAGGAGCCACAGCTCACCCCATTCTGTTTCCTTCACAGAGGACTCATTCTCCACTTCCAACAATCCTGATGGGACATCCAAGCTAATGACACATCTATTAAATTTACCAACTTTAACTTAAAATGAAGGTAAATGCAAGTGACAATTTGCTCTCTGTGCAGTAACTTTTTAAGAACTCTTCACTACCATCTTCATTTCTGTTACTGGAAATTGAAATTACTTAAGATACCCTCCCTGAAAGAGCTTTTGTTCCCCTCAGATGGAGAAAACACATCCACACACCTCCAATTTCATGGTTTTCTCTGGGTATTTCTTCCCCTCTTATCCTAAAACCTTTAACTTTTCTGAACATGGTCCTACACAGAAATCAAATCATACCAGCACCTCCATCCTCTCTTTTTTTACCTTTTTTTACCATTTGAGCAAGAGATGCTCAAATGAAAGTATTTGAGAACGGGCACAACACTTGGAAATACATCTTCAGGACATGCAGGAGAGCATTATTTTCTTTTCCAGGTGTAAGTAATTGCAGAAACCTGGAATTTGAGGCAACCCAGGAGCTATTTTGCTGTCCAAATGCATTCAAACTTCAGTCAAATGAGATTGTGGTGAGTGAAATGAACCTCTAAACACCAGGAACAATATTACTTCAATATTTTCAAGTCTTATTAAAAGATGGCAAATGTGATGATTTGGAATTTGAAGAAATCTGTGAAGTCTGAGGGCCTAGGAACTGTGATACATAACCAGCCTAAGTCTTGAGAGGCCCATCCAGTTTAATGAATCCTAAGGAAGAATAAACTCCAAACAGAAGCACATTGGATTTCTCATTATTCCAATTACTCTAGTTTCACCACAAATGGTGAATATGGAGTACTTGCAACTAGATTTTTCTTCTGGTCAGCAAACACAAATCAGTTTATTGATCTGTTTACACAGCTGGAGGTTTGATTTGCTGCACCACACACATCTTTCCTGCTTCACTGAAGCTTTTTCTTTAGTAATATGTAAGGCTACATTCTACCCATGCAATTTCCAACCCCAGTCCCTGGAGAAATGCATCCATTCTCCAGAAGACTTGCATCAGTTGACAAAACAGCAGTTTTAACTTAGCAAAATCCCATTAACCCTCCAAATTAATACTGCAAGGCAGCAGCAGAGGGTTGTGTAGGAGCTGAGGAAGGCTGACACTGGTGTGTTTGGGGAGGACATGAGTGCAGGACATGAAGTGTGCTCACATGACAGGACTGAAGCAATCCAGAGGAGATGCTGCCCATCTGCTTGCCTGAGGAGAGACAGAGAATGGCTTGGAAGGAAAATGCTCCCATCCAGTGGCCATGAAATGTTGGATCAGCTAAACTCTATCAGATAGCCTTGCCTTTAAATCTCAGTGCTGCAATGACAAATCCTGCCTTTCTGTGGAACAAAAATGCCACAACAATGCCACAAAAATGAAGAGAAGTCACCAATACTTGCATTTCTGTTTCTCCAGAAAGCAATTTCAAATGTGATGCAGTCTGAGTACAATATCTGCTCCCTCTGTTAGACTGTGTTGCTTCAGAAAGCCAAAGTTCTGGTGTCTTTCTACAGAGAAGCACATAAAGGTTTGGGTTGACAGGGACTTTAAAGCCCATAGTCCAAATCCCCTGCCATGGACAGGGACACCTTTCACTAGCCCAGGTTGCTGTGAGCCCCATCCAACCTGGCCTGAACACCTCCAGGGATGGGGCAGCCACAGCTTCTCTGGGCAACCTCTGCCAAGGCCTCAGCACCCACACATACCTTGAAAAAAAGGTGGAATAGCCATATTTTGAGCTGAAGCTCAGCAGTACCACCTGAATGGCAACACAGACCTCCTACATGTGACCAGTTTTTCCAACAACTGCAATCATGTTCTCTGTCTGGGATACCTGGTGCAGTGTCTGCTTCAAAAACCTGATTTCTCATGAGACAATCCGTGGATACAGACTCATTTAACACTGGAGACTACTGGCCTCATGCTGGAGGGAGGACTAAACATCCTTTGGAAAGCAATGTCTGTAACTCTAGAATTTAGCACAGTTACTAAAACCATGATCCAGCACAATTTAAAAGGAGAAAATAAAAAGTAGGGGGAGGAGCTGCACAAAGCTGCAGAGGGATCTTCTGGTTAGTTGAGTGCAAATAAAAGAAGGAACAATAATCTGACTTCAAGCTCTGCTTTTAGTCTCAAGAGTACCCACTGAAGGAAGGATACATTCTAATTTACTGATTCCTACCTAAGTTACATGTTGTTTTCAGGAGAAGACAGTGTTTATGAAAAAGGTGAGGGAAAGGCCTGCATCTCCCTTGCCAGTCAGTCTTTACAAAAACATGAAGCACAAAGCATGTTATCACAGCTGCAAAAGATTGCTCTTAGGCCAAAAATACTGTATCCCAGTCCCACTGATTCCTAAGAAAAATACTGTATCCCAGTCCCCCTGATTCCTAGGATGAGTCTGAGCACTGCAGAAGCCTCAAAGCACCAAAGAGACTGGGGAGCCCTACAGCAGCACACGGGTTCCTGCAAGGTTCTCCTACCGAAAACCTTCAGATACCTACTCTGCAGTATCACAAGATAACATAGATTTATTGGGAATAAGCCTGCCCCCAAATAGACTGGGTTTAATGAATCCACTTGGTCAGAGGGACCTGCCTTCACATTGTGTCCTTGTCACCATCAGCAGCAAAGCTCCACACTACAGGAGATGAACACATTTCTGTTGTCATTTCCATTTAATGTTGCACTCCCCATCGCCAGCACACACAGTTTGGTTTGTGCAAACAAAGTGAGCCAAATCAGGGAGTTTCTGTAAATTTTTCAGCTGGGGTTTTCAGCCCAGCCATTCCTTGGCATGAGTCACCAGATGGCTGCAGAAGGAGCTAAACCAACCCAAGAGAGAGACTGGAGCGGAGTCCAGAATTAGCAGCACTTCAACCAAGTATGAAACCCATCCCACAGCCTGTCTTACAGCCTCAGTGACAATGGGAGAGACTCCCATGGTGGAGACACTTTGCCCTGGTCCCTCAGGAATGCCAGCTGCTGCTTCTGAGGGTGCACTAACATTCCTTACAAAAGCATCTCCTAGACTTCTAAGCTGCATAAAACACAGGGCACTTCACCCATCTGCAACTCCAGCCCTGCTAGATAACAAACTCAGGGGAAAGCAGCCTCCTTTACAATGCCTTAAAGAGCTCTCAAGTGTGTTATGTTTTATTCAGACTCAGGCTCCGAGGCTGGAGGAGGAGGAGAAGAAAGAGATCCTCCTCTGAGTGTCACTTAGGCTGGGCGATTGCGTGCAGCGCTCTGCTCTGTGTCACTGAATCTCTCCACCACCCCTGCTTGTTATTCACATCAGCAAATCTATTGAGGCACCGGCCACGCCGGCGTGTGGGGAACAAACAACGTGCTGTTCTCTGGTTTGAACGACCAACCCACCTCTCTCCCCTGCAGCTGATGTGAGCATGGACCTGCAGAGAGCTCCCAACACGTGCTGGAAACAAACCCTGACCTGTGTGACCACTGCACATCTCCTCAGTCACTGGATGGACCTAGGCAGGGGTGGGAGCCAACACTCCCACTGCAGAGCAGCTTTCTTTTGATCTGCTGATCAAAATGAGCAGATTTTGGATACCAGAACTGAGTCTCTGAATTTTATTCTGCCTGCAACGGGAGCTGCTGTAAAGCCATCACCAAAGCCTGCACTGCAAACAAGTTAATGACTTAAATTTATTTTCTTTTCACAAAAATAAGTCAAGCTAACATATATGTGGTGCTGAAGGCAGGGCACATCTCTCCAGCTTCTGTCATTTTTCAGAATTGCTGCACCTTAAAATTCTAACGTTTCTGGTGGCAGACAAGTGACATGCTGTTAGTTTTGAAAAGGAAATGAACTGGACTTGATGCTCTGAGAGGTCTTTTCCAACCTTAATGATTCTAAGAAGGTCCACAAGAACTATCATGCTCGGCATGATGCAGCAGTTTTGTCTAATTTAGGAGATTCCCACATGACATCAGAAGTATCAACTGCAAAGGAGCATGTTGGGGACTGCAACTGTGACACATGACAGGGCAAACCAGCCTAGGGCTGTGCTGGGGCTACAATGACACCAGGTTTGCACCGTCCCAGGCATCGTTCAGCCCCCAAACAACTGCAATGAGGTGATCAAAACCAACGGGTCCCAAAGAGCTGGAACAAGAAGTTTCCAGTGAAAAGATGAAATGTGCTAAAGTCTGCGCAGGGCAGATTCCCAAGCATTCAGCATTAATTTGTTGATGTGGGGAGGAGGAATAAAGGAAGGATGAAAGAGGAAAATACAACAGCCCTTTAATAATCCAGAGCATTATAAGTACGCGCAGCCATCTGGTGCGGTGAACTTCTATAACCCAGCTTTTCGAATGGAAATAGCCAGCCCATTTTCCCTGGACAGGCACTGAGTATTCAGCTGGAATCATGCACTAAAATTACAGCAGCTACAAAAACAATAAACACAAAGCTTTTCTCTCCAGCCAGGGGCAGCCCTTCTAAGTGCAATGCTTAGGGAATAGCTGTTAAAATGGGGTAATACCACATTTCAGCTTGGATCGCTTTACGGCTCTTAAAAATGTGTCAGCAAGTTACAGCTGCACACAGGGACTTTAACCACTACCTTGACTGAAAAACTGTCTATTAAGGAAGCTCAGGGTTAAGAGACCTGGACTTGGAAGGATGCAGGTGAAAAGATGAGATCAACAAGTCTACAAAGCTGGAGATTGCCATGAAAATTGAATGAGTAAAAAATTTCCAAAGGTATTGCTATAGCATCAGGCTCACAGCAGTATTTGCAGTAATTAACTTGGAAAATACCCTCCCCAGACTGTTCCTAACATATGGGTATCCGGACATCTTCAGTGCTTTTATTCTCAAAAAACTCAAATTTGAGCTGAATGATGTTCTCTCACTCTGAACTATTACCTTAAGAGAGTATTGGCTGTGAACTGGAGCTGAAGTCAATACGTGTTTCTACGTACAAACTCAGAGTAAGAGTTTAATTAAGAAATGGTAGTTCCTGACAGGGAGGAAAGATCTTCCCCAGGGAGGAAGAATATCTTTCATCATGCTGATTTAGAGCAGTGGTGGGGGGATGAACAGATAAGCTTATAACCTCCCACGTACACACAACCCCCTCCTGCAAGCTCCAAGCTGTTGGTGCACAAGCCCTGGGCGCTTACGAGGGAATGAACAAGGGGGAGTAAATCCTAAGACAGTCTTAGCTGCCACTCCAACCCTGCCCTGCTCCCCAGCTGGCATCAGCTCTCCTCTGCTGCTCTGGACAGCTCCTTTAACCTCCTACAGCACACAGATGAATCACAGAATCATAAAATATCCTGAGCTGGAAGCGACCCACAAGGATCAGGATGAGGAGCTGTGCTGCAAACACCAGCAATGTCCAAGCCCCAGCTGCCCCACTGCCTGGCTGGACTCTCCTTTCTTCCTTAGAGTCACTCTTTCAGTTTAAACCAGAATCCAACCCTGTTGTAGTTTCAGAGGAGGTGAAATTATGCCTCTTTCATCTGAGCATCTCCTGAAAGCCCAGGTTTAGTGCTTCCCAAGCTAGGCCAGTGTGGCCCAATGCCATTCCTGGTTTTCTCTCAGAAAGCACTGGTTTTGGTAGGCAAGGTGGATATAACCCATTTTAAAGTAAACAAAACACCAGGAGACACTCTAAGTAGGCTTGCTAGGATTTTCACAATTCAGTCCTGGGTCAGTGGTTTATAATTGCCTTTCCTGGCACTATTTGGGACATTTTTGTTAGAATTCAGAGCAGGATAACTGTTCTAGATCTCATTCCAACACATTTCTCTGTATTTTCTTCTCAAATTTCTTTCAGCATCCCAGCTATTCAGTGATGGAGACAGAGATATTGCTGAAAAACAAAGTATGCTCCTGACACTGCACCAAACTACACATACACAAGAAGGAAAAAGGACAAACCAAAACTCCCTAAAGTAACACATTCCTAATTCTGCAGCTATAATCTTATACCAACATGATCTTTTTCTCTGTTAAAATCCTAACCTGTTCTTACCTGCATTGTTGGGGTATTTCTCTTTCCAAAAGAAGATTAAAACATTTCAGTTTTCTATGTGGAATCATACTACCTACTGTGGAGCCTGGCCATCCCCACCTTCAAAAAGACTGTGGAGAAGACCCAGGTGAGAGCTTCCAAGATAGCCAGGGGTCCTTGACACATGGCCTTCAAGAAGGGGTGAAAGGAGCTGGAATTGTTCAGCCTGGCAAAGAGAAGTCTAAGGGCAATCTAATAGCATACTACATTAATTTAAAAGTTGTTACAAGGATTACAGAGCCACACAACAGGTCCAAAGAAGGGGCAACAGGGAGAAGCTGTGCCTTGGAAGGTCTGTATCAGGAAATACCAGGGGAAGGGTGGTGCAGCCCTGGAAAAGGTCAGTGGGGAGGTGGAGGATCTTGATCCCTGAAGCCCTTCAAGACTCAGGAAGACAAAGTCACAGCCAGCATGACCTAGTGCTGGCAACACTCCTGTGTCAAGCTGAAGGGGATTAGAGCTCTCCAAAGGTCTCTTGTAACCAAGGTTTTCTATTACTCAAGTGCTTCCCTCCTCCCTGCCCCAGCCAGCACTGTCATATCCCCTCCAGAGCAGCAGCAGCAGCACATCCCTCCTTCCAACACATATCCCTGCCCAGGCTCCATCCCACATGCTTAACAAGGTCAAGTGTGCCATGAATGCTTCAGAAATAAACATGCTGATCAGCTTCAGGTAAATTTGGACTGCTATTCAATTACCTTTCCTGCAGGAAGAATGTGCTTTAGTTCTCTCTCCTACTGAGCCACTGACTTCATAAAATTCATAGCAACTTTGAATTCTTCATATCGCTCAAACTAGGTTGACACTGACCTTGGAATTTAAATAGTTAATTCTGAAGACTGAAAGAGCACAGCAAAATAAACTTTGCTTCTTTGGGAAATCAGGGCAAAGGCAGGGCTGCAACAGACACCTAAGGATCATCCAATCCATACCATGGTCCCCCAAGGATCCACCAGAGATGCATCACTGCTGACAGTTGACTGCCCCACTTGTTCTGCAAGACAGCTTCAGAAATCCTCTGGGTAAACATTTTTTGGAGTGGGAGACAACAGTTTTGTAAAAAGTTCAGTGTGAATCTTTCTAACTGCCATTTAAGACTTGTTTGACATGATCTGGAAAAGAGATTATTCCTCTTCCTCTTTGAAGCAGACTTTTACATATTTGCAAACTATGACAACATGTTCCCTAGGCCAAACAGCCAAAAATGTTTTAGTCTTCCGGAGACCGCGGTTTTTTGACTCACAATTGTTTTTGTTGATCTTCTGTCAAGTCTCTCTGCTTGGCCCGTGGTGTTTTTGAAGTCTGCTGCCCAGAAGTGTCAGAGCTTCAGCTTGGCATCTGCAGCAGCCACTAAACACAGCAGGATCCCAGCACATGCTGCCTTTCTGTTCACACACCTCAGTACATTCACCTTTTCCCACAAGTGTGATACTTCTCTCACACAAGAGTTTGTGATTCATAGACACATCCTTTTCTGAGAAGCAAACACTTCCTAATTTTCTGTTCTTCACCTATTTTTGTGCACTAACTTACTATTACTTAAAAAAAAAAACCAAACAAACTACACCTGCTACTGAATTGCTCAAATTTGATAGGGCTCTCTGAACTCAATGTCGTTTGCAGACTTTGCAAATCCATGTCATCTGCAAATATAATGAACATACCTGTACTTCCCTCACCTGGGTTGGTCATTAACCCCTAAACACCTCTGGACCTTCAGCCATTTCTAGAGAACCACCCTCACTGCCATGTTCCACTTTGTTGATGAGCCATCAGTAAGTAAATGTCACTTATAACACAACAGGTTTGGGGAGATACAAGATTTGGTCCCCAGGCTCTCCCTGCTTCACAGTTCATTTCCAAAAAGGAAGTTTTCAGAGACCATGGAAGACTTTCATGAGATAGGTGAAAATCTCTTCAACGTCAGATGCATCCTTGCCAAGCTCCAGTGCCAAACACTGGAGGTATGGGAACTCCTATAATTTTGGAAGAGGATTTTGCTATGAAATTATTTTATGTTCTCAGCCAAGTGTCAAGTTTTCCTTAGTTTTGCAATATCAGCCTCTCGAGCAAAACAGTAGCTGAAGAATGGCACCAAGAATTCCTGAAGCTTGTAAAGCTAAAAGCAAATTAAAAAAATATGGACTACATGTAGAGAGGTAAGAAACTGTAACCCAGGCACTCCTATCAGCACTGATAAAACAGTATATAAAGTCTTCTGAGTCATACCAGCTGTAATGAGAAACCTTTCTCACATGTGAGCTACATAATCATTCTCAAAATTATCAGATTATTTTCTTAGAAATTACACTTCAGACACAGACAAAGGTAGGAAACACACCAATACTTTTATCAGAAAGTGCAATGCTACCTTTTGTGAGATATAAAACCAGACTCCTTGGCTAATCACTTGAAGTGCCTGAAGTACTGGTGCACTGGATGTGGAGGGAGTACCATGATTATGGAAGTTCACGAGCTGTGGACACACAGCCAGGCACAGGTCCACTCCAGCACTTTGGGGAGCTCTGCAGGAACAGCAGGCATCTCTTAAGAGCCACCTCCAGAACGTTCTGCCTCTCTTTGACTTGTGTCAACAGCTCTCATGTCACCAATCAACACTAATCTGGTGCATTAGTAAAAGCTCAGTTTTCAGGAAAATCTATAGAAACATCCATTTGAAATAACAAAGGTATTGGAAAACATGCCTGGTTTTTCTACCTCATAACTCACTTGGGGCAGCAGGGGGGCAAAGCAGGGGGAAGGTGAGACTGGAGAGAGGAGGAGCAGCTCATGCTCCAAACCAGGGAACTCAGATGCACCACTGCCAGTTTGAAGCACCCCTTCCAGCTCCAAACAACTAATCCTGTTCCCTCTGTCTACAGCCTCGACTCTGCAATTGCAATCTTGTCAGATTTAGGGATTTCAAGGATTAGGTAAAGAGACTGCCAAGAAAACCTCTGGGCTTAGGAAGCACCTTTTCAGCCCTCCAGCTCCACACAAACAGAAATTCCTCAAAACAGTTTTTGCAGTTGAAAAGAGATTTCAACTATGTGATATTAAAACCTTGACTTCCTACCTATGCCAAGCACACTGCTTAACTCCTTCCTCACATCCAGGGCAGGAACACACTGCAAATGCTAGGGAAGTCCCAAATTCCAGTCAGAGGAAATCTGAAACACCTTTCAACGCCAGATTGTTCCAAATATATCAGGTTCAATTGCCTCTCTCTAAGGCAGGGTCAATTACAGGCCACAAAGTGATTTGCAGCAAGGTACATGTTCACAGCCCTTCCCCACAGAGCTCAGTTTTGATTAAACAAAAGTGGCTTTTAATCTGCATCAGGGGCAGCAGCTGGAACTACAGCCAGGTGCCAGCTCTGCAAGACCTCAAAGCCTCAGCCTGGGGCTCAGAATAGAGTTAGGAAGATGCTGTTATTTTCTCCAGAGTGCAACACTTTTACAGCTCCACCCTGAAAGCTCACTTTAAAAATGTTTCATAGGTGCCAACCAGTCCTCCCTGTGCCCCTAGATGCTGTCCTGGTGTTGTACTTCCATGCAATCATCTGGGCCCTCAGGTCCTCAGCAGAGCAGGTCCAGGAAATCCAGCTGAAGCAGTGCAAGATATCACCCCAAACCACTCACTCCACAACCTGTGATAAACTCCCACATGTGCCACAGCAAGGAGAGAACCAGACAAGTGCTCACACCCTGCTCAAGGGCTGCACCTGGCTCAAGCCCACCACCATGAGCAGCTGGACTTCCAACAGCCTCAAACCCCTGGGTAACCATTTCCAAGGGAGGGGAGGAGGGGACAGCTGCTGTATTTAGGGACTTGTTTCCTGCAGGTCACAGCTCTTCCCACTGCAGAATTAACACATATTCTCACTCTCTGAACCTTGGTTCTAAGTCACTGAGCATGCAACAGCATGTCTTGCCTCAAAACACACCTGCACTAAGGTATCAGAAAAAACAACATATCTGAGCCACAGCTGGAAAACCAAGAACTCCATCAGTCAAAGGTAAAAGAGGAAACAGCCTAAGCTGTATTTAGGCAAATGTAAAGGAGTCAAAGACACCAGTGGTAGCTGATAGTTCAAATCCTTCCTGTTAATAATGTGTATTCTGTAAAGAGGCAGCTTAATATTCTTTTTCTACCCTACCAATGTCCCTTTATCCCTACATCCCTAATTCTGCAGAAATACTATTCCACCATTAACAGGATTTTATAGGGCCTCCAGATAAAGGAATGAAAATATATGTCAAACCACAGCACTATTGTAAATCCCTCCCCCCCAGATGTGGCTCTTGCCTTCCTCCATCCTTATATTACCTGCCATACATTGTGCACCACTTCCCCAAACCCAGTTTTTCACCCCAAAAATCTTAACCAAAATGCTCAGCTGCTGTCCCTCACTCTGCCTTGAACCTGCAGGTACTACAGGTATAGACAGCAGCCCTAAGGAAAAAGGGCTGTGAATGAAATCATTGGAAAAAAACCCACATTCCTCTTCCCCATGGAGATTCCTTCCCTGTTTCTTTGTTTCTAGAGGCTTTGAAGCTTAGACAGAGTTTCCACCCTGTCCTGATGACACGCACAATTCTGTGAAATATAAACTGTTAACACTGAGTGTTGCAGACTGCAGCAGTATGGAAATGGCAGATGCAGGCAGAGAAAGATGACCCCTCTCCTTGCTCACCCTGCCCTAGCACTGGGGGTTCTCCCCACTGTTGTGTTGCAACATAAGCTGAAGTACATAGTAAAAAGGCAAAAGGAGTGATTTTGAAAAAGTTCCTTGTGACACCAACTCTGTTGGAAGAAACAACCCTCAAAAAGAATCTTAAGATGCAGCCAGAGTAAGGAGGACTGGATTTTCAAATGCATGCATTGGTTTCAAAGCCCTTTCACTGGAAAAGGTGTTTCTTTACCTGTAAATAAAGTGCTTGCCAATGCAGCAGGCTGAGTTTTTGCAGGAGTATGGTCACTGATACATGCAGGAGGATGCAGGATTTCCCAGGTTTTAATTGAGGTTATCACATTTCCAAAGATGTCCCTTCCTGCAGAGGGAGAGATCTGGACAAACACTTCAGCTCTTGGAGATGGAGTGACACAAACACGCCTATCCTCACAGCCACTGAGCTGGTGAATTAAAAGAAAAGAAAGAGCAGAAGCCAAGAGAAGTCCATGTATTGGGCTGGCCTCAGTGTTCTGTGCCTGGCTTGGAGAGGAGCTTTCATCCTGTTCAAGTGCTCCAGCTCTTCAAAGGAGAGCAGAGTGCCCTTTTCAGCAGAGCCCTGCGACTGCAGCTCGCCAACACTCTTGTTGTTCTACTTCAAAATCACCGCTTTCACACAGCCATGTGAAATGCAAAAGCACATTCCTCTGTAAATTGATGGGGTTTTACTTCTTTCAGGCAGAGGGCTCAACAATTTATATAAAAAACAATTCTTCCCTACACAGGAAAAAAATGCCAGCTCTAGTTTTTAGGGGGAAAAAAAAGCCTGCATTACTCTAAGAACAGGACTATTGTAAAACACTTCTACCATCTAATGTGGCTCACAGGAAAAAACAGCAGCTGCTCTAAGTAAAAAGCACTTTCTTCCCCCAAGAAGGCCAAAATGTGGTCCCAGAGACTGTATGCCCAAGCCAGTAAGTACTGCAAATGTGTTTTAAAATCTTGCCTTCAGCTGCCCCATCCTTGTTTTCCTTGTTACACTATATTCTACAGCTTGGGCCACTCAAACTCCAGGGAAAAGAATGGAAAATTGGCCACCCTGCTGCTTTGAAATCTCTCCTCTCTTCTGGCACAGACATCAGAGGCTAAGGTGATGAGTGCCCTGCAAAAGCATCTAATGGGTCTAAAGACCATCTTGGCACAGCCATGGAGAGCAACACCAGGTGTCAGTGTGGCCTTCTGGGGACCCCACAGGGGAGGGGTCCTGCTGCAGCCAGACCCTCCCAGGCACTGAGCCAAGGGAGAACTTCCAGAAGAATCAGGTGGCTTTGCACTGAGCTCCTCTTAGAGCAAAAAACAGCTCTATCTTTTGCAAAGGTAAATCTTCAGTAAAGGGGGGCACCTACCAGCTTTTCTGGCCTCTTGTACTTAAAAGACTTTATCTCCTGTATTAAAAAAATATACAGGACCAAGGGAGCATTAGAGGGCAGTGGTGCTTCTCTGTTCCTGGCTATATTTTAAACTAGCTTTGAATGTTTTCCCACAGACATACTCCAGTCCAAATTCAGGGAAGCCAGTCTGCCTTACTGCCCATCTTAAACAGATGTACTACAAGAAGATCACCAGTTTTCCCTCTTTCAGGGAAAGCAAGCCAGCCAGACCTGCCACAGCATCAATGCAAAACTTATTACATTGCAAAACTTATGTACAAAACCTCATCCAAAGTTTCAGAATGCTTGTCCTACACTGACTAAATTCTCCTGAAAGTGATAAGGATTATGGAGAGATTTTCTCTGATATGCAAGTATAATTTTTTTCCCTTACAGGAGACCAGTTTCTACAGTAAAATACAAGTGTGCAGAATAGAAAGTTGAGTTGCCACTATACATTTCCATCTGCAACTTTTAAGGGAAGGAGGTTACCAAGAATAATTACAGTTTCTTTTTGTTGCTTGTGCCTTTTTTACATTAAGTTTGTCATTGGATAGGAAATCCAACCACAGTCATCATAATTCATAATACAGTGACTGATCAGTCCCTCTGGGGTGGGATGGGCAATTCAGCAACCAGCTCCCAACTGAGTCAGAAGCAGTCTGGGTTCAAGCTCTACCACATTTTCTCTCAAAATGTTGAATAAATGCAGGAAATTAATACTAAAATTTGACAAGCCTGTCACCTGTCTCCTCCACTATGTGTCACAAGGGATTTGAAGGATTACAAGTCCTCCACAGTCTTTTAAGCAGCCCCCACAACGAGGACAATTATAAGGATACTTTGGAAACACTCTGCAGACGTGCTTGGGTAAGGACTCATCCTGTAAGCACGCATCAGCTGCCTTGCAATGGCTTTATTTTTATCTTGTTTTCTGCCAGCTAGCACAGGTAGTTTGTTTGCTAATGCACTGCCTGCCCTCTCTGTGCTTCCTGCTTTTGCTATCAGCTGCAGGCAGGAAAAACTGCTTGGGGAGAAAGTGGTTTATCTTTTTACTCAGACAGGCTGAGTTAGTTGTTATGGGAACACCATTCATGCTACTCATCCAGAGTAATTTGGTTTTCCTGTAACTAAGGGCATTCTTCCAGCATGAATCTATCCATACAGGATCTGCAGAGTTTACTCAACACCTGCATTTAACTTGGTGCTTTAAACTCCAAGTTAGGGAAGAAGATCACTAAGATTCTGAATGTTCAAGGAGAGAAAAGTAGAAATGCAGTGCACACACAATTTGCAAGTCAGGCTTCTCCTCTGACCTTTGGTCATTCTTTCCATCAATGTGTCTTCCATGAATTCATCCAGTTGCTCTTCAATCTCAGGTAAACTTCCAAGGTCCACAGCCCTTGTTTTCACCCTCTGAATAGCCTGTATCATCAGAGACTGTGCAGGTTTGTTAGGGAACTTTCTCCTGATGGATTTTAGGCAGAAGGGAACAGATCCTTCAATCTTCACTGGTTTTGTCCTTCCCTATGGAACTGACCATTTATTTCACATGTGTGCTTATCAGCAATCTCCTGATCCATGCAAAGCCACTGTCACAACACAGCTGCAAAGTTCCTTCAAGAGATTTTGGTGAGGATTTTTATCAAAAACCATTGGAAAATGTAAGTCACACAAAACCAGTTCATCTCTCCACAGGCTGCTAAGTCTCCTGCAGAGCTCCTACAGACTGCAATGCCCAACTTCCTTCATATATCAAGCATGTCTCTCCAATCAATGCATCCACTAGCATCATAATTTAGAACAAGCTTTTTTGGTTATTTGATTAAGACATGTTCCCACAGCAGCACACACCAACCTCACCCACTGTGAGCATACCACAAAAAGCTGATTCTGTTCTATGAATAGGAGAACAGCCCATGAGAGAAATGATTTGTCCAGATCAGGCATCAAAATCAGAACAATCCGTACACCTTAGCTAAGTTTCCCAATTTAACCACAGCATACATTATCTGCCACTTATTCCATCGATTTGCCCAGGTGTGTAAAGCAACATAAAAGTACAGGTATTCAACAGAGGGAGAAGCTTTGAAAAAGAACGAGAGCAAGCCTGTCCTAGCAGGATAATGATGGTCCAATCTTCAATTCTGCACTTGCAAAGTCAAAGGAAACTAAGAATGGAATTCCAGCTTTATTCCTCAGTCAACTTTTTAAGCTACAAAGAGCTCCCAAAAATCAGTTTTAACTCCAAGATTTAAATTAAAAATTAAATGAAGTAATTATGTCCAAACATTCTTTTTAGTAAGTTCTAACAAAACAAGTGAAAAAGAATAATTTTGCAGCAGGCTACATTCAAAGCAGTGTCAATAGCTCACCTAACCCTTACTCAGGATGCTCAGAAAAAAAAAAGCACACCAAGTTACAAAGCCAGCTGTCCTTCCTTCCTCATCCTAGCCATTACTCAAAGCAGTTCAAAAAGTAGAGAAGGAGATACAAGAGATAATCAGAGGAGTGATGTCAGCAGTACCTGAATAACCTATTGTGGGAGGCCTCTCCTATTGATCTACTAATGGCCTCTTCAAACAGACCTGACACTCCAGGAACAGGAGCCGGGGTAACAGGGTCCCAGTCAGAAAGCAATTACATTAGCTGGACTAGAGATCACTTGTTTTTCCAAGAAAATGGAGCTGCTTCTCAGGTCAGCATGCATCTTGGCTTTTGTTCCTCTTTCAATACAGCTTTGTCCTCTGTGATCAGGTTTTGGGGTCAGACTTTTCAAAAAGCAGGACTCTGCACTGAGACTCAGGGCACTGCTGCTGTCTGCCATGGTACAGCTCGAAGACAGCTCCCTCCTTCCCCACTGGAACTTGTCTGAGCCACACAGCTCAAGCTGTCAGCTCTGTAGTTCACAGACTTCTTTCAACATCTCCTCTTCTGTTTCAGTTCCACAACTTTCAGAATACAGAGAAGAAAAGCAGTTGTTCCCATGAAACTTCTGCTCCTGCATGCATCCAAGACAGATGCTTTTGGCAATGCACTCGAGTATTCTGCCCACTCCTACTACAAAGAAGCCAGGACTTATCTCCTGACATTCCCATTAGTCTGACAAACTTATCAATAACCTCATTTCTGACACCTTCCCACTTCCTCCAGTGTAACACAAAGAAAGAAGAGCCATTGTCTGTGAACATCCAAAACTCGGAAGCATTTAAAAACCCAGAGTGCTGGCAAGACTGTGGGAAACACAACAGACACCTTTAAACCTCTGGCTCTCTTTGTCTTCTCCTAGAATTTATTCACAAAATGAGCAGCCTCTTTACTGCACCCCCAGCCAATACCTGCCTACAGTCAAACACTCTGCAATTTAGGGGTATATGCTTAATTACACTGGTAAATTAAAGCATCCATTCTCCCTGGCTCTAGAGGAACAGAAACCATTGAGGCAAAAGATACAGGCTGCTGGCTGACACATACTTGCTTTCCAAGCAGTAAAGCATCGACAGCTTTCCAAAACAACCACTCATGTCACACACAGTATCCATAACAGCCTCCTAAAGTGTGCAATTTGTGGTAGCATAACAAGTAAAATGCCTCAGGCTTGTGCATTGACACTTTCAAAACAGAGAGTTTAATGCTTTCTCTGTGGCATGTGAGCTACCTCTGCACGTACAGCCAACAAGTCTCCAGTGGCCTAGTTGCAATTCACAATATTTCTCAAAACCAGTTGGTTCTGGCACAAGGACCAGTGGACATCAAAGTAAATTACCCCAGGGAACCTTCAAAACACTCAATTCACTCTTTCCAGATTGCCTATGGCTGCACTGAGCTTGATCAGACCCCCAAATGTTACTTCTTTTGGAGGAAGGGCCCTAGTCTGTTCACTCATTCTTCAAACAGAAGCCAGCCCATGCCTTTAGTTATTTACACTGCCTTTCTACACATGCTCTTCAGCTCTGTGCTTTTATCCAGAGAACACAGACCTGCACTCAATAGTCAAGGGCATGGCATGGCAAGGACATGACAATAGCAACACTCATTCCTAACATCAACAGAGTTTTGATCAGAAGTGCGAAGGTGTTATTTAGAAGTGTTTAACTTCAAATTGTTTCTTCTGAAGAGCAAGAAGCACCTTCACGCCCCACTATCATTTACAGAATGCCTAAAAATTATTCCCCAAGACTCTTCTTTCCATAGTTACCTATGGAAACTATCCTTCAATCCTCCATTTTCTCACATACCAAGCTCAGGAAGCAATGCAGACCAATTTCTGAAATAATCCCATCTTCAGATGGAAGAAGTAAGTGCCCCTTGCCTGCCATAACCCTGTCTTTCAGCAAAGCTATTTTCCATACTACACTTGGATTTGTGTCAGAAATCAGGCTAGTGGTCTGTGTGCCACATTTCAAACACCCTGGCACAAGTTTCAACTGCAAAGCCTCTAACAGCAGCTTACCACAGCTAGAAACCCACAAGCATGCCAGTTCTGTTCTACACCAAGTTTCCTCTTTCTGTGCACACATTTTTTTAAAGGAGCTCGCTATGCTGCACTGGGAGCGGACAAAAAATGGGAAAGGATTTTAAAAGCCAGAATCACAGATTTTTTCACCCCTGGTAATGTCACCACCCACAAGACAGCCAGCTTTTGGTCACAAAGACACACCTAGTGAGAGGTTCTTGTTTGACTGCCCCTCACCACACTCACCTCGCCTGAGTAACTGTACTTTCCCTTCAGGATCTGCCGGTACAGGCGGGTGCGGTTGTCGTCCTCAAAGGGCATCGTGCCGCTGAGGAGAATGTACGAGATCACCCCCAGCGCCCACATGTCCACGGAGTTCGTGTAGGGCTTCCTGACCAGGATCTCGGGAGCGATGTACTCCGGGGTGCCACACGTGGTTTTCATCAGGCAGTCGTCCCCTTTCTTCCGCGCGCTCGCCAGCCCGAAGTCCGTGATCATGATCTTGGAATCCGTCCCCGGGTGGTAGTAGAGCAGGTTCTCCGGCTTCAAGTCGCGGTGGGTGATGCCCAGCGTGTGCAGGTACCTCACCCCATCCAGCACCATCTGCAGCACGCGCGTGGCGTCCCTCTCGGTGAAGGAGCCCTTGGCGATGATGCGGTCGAAGAGCTCCCCGCCGGTGGCCAGCTCCATGACCATGTACACGCGGTCCTGCGTCTCGAACACCTCGATGAGCTGGATGATGTTGGTGTGGCGCACGCGCCGCAGGACGCTCAGCTCCGACTCGCACACCTCCCGCCCCTCCCGGTACTTGGTCTCGATCATCTTGATGGCGTAGGGCTGCTTGGTGGCCTTGTGCTCCACCCGCACCACGCGGCTGAAGCTGCCCCTCCCGATCAGCGCCTTGATGTCGTACTTGGCCGTCACGCGCGGGTCGAACTTGGCGCGGTATTTGGCCACTTTGTTCTTGCGGGGCTCGGGCTGCTGGGCGGGCAGGGCGTTCCCGGGATAGGGGTTGGTGTGATGGGGAGGGGAGGGAGAGCCAGCTTTGATGACAGCCCCGCAGTCATCTTTGATGAAATGCTTGTATATGTCGCTGTGGCCCGTGTAAGGTTCGACTTTTTTAACCAGGTCTAGCTGCACATCTTTGGGGGGCTCGGGAAGCACTTTGCTTGTCCCACAGCCCATCACTGACTGGTGTTAATTCCCTATCAAGGCATGTTCCCAGGGGAGCATCAGCAGCAACCACATCCGGGGCGATTCCCACATTTGAATCTTAGAAAAAGAATGAGAAGAAACAAATAAAGAGGAATGGAGGTAGTAAAGATTCAAATGGAGGGAAAGTTCAAAACAATAGGGCCGTGCTATCACAAACTGAGAACATGGAATTTTTACTTCTCTCTACTACAGAACATGCACAGTGCTCTGCTCTTTCATCACAAGTGAGTGAAAGCAGTGCCTACAAACACCCAATCATGGTCAGAATAGATGTGTCCATGGAAATCACACAGTAACTCTCTTTATTAGGGATCGTTTGTTTTCTGCTCCCTGCTGAGCACAGAGCAGTTGAGGCTGCACAAGACTTCTGGAGGTCTTTTTATCCAGACACAATTGCTTAATAAAAATCAAATAAAGGAAAAAAGTCAAGCTTTTTTTTTAGTTTTGTTAGATCTGCTCAACTTTCTTAGCCAGCAGCCAGCCCAAACCCTATAGTTCTGAGTTTGCTCACCAGAAGGTCCACAGAGCACCTCAGCAACTTGTACACTTAAGCCATCTTCCCAAGATTTTCTTTATATTGAATTTGTACACTGTCTTAAACCTCTCACTGCTTTGCTGCTGGTGATCAGTGGAACAGCAGAAGAGGCAGGGAATATGGAGCCAGAGGCACACTGGTTTTAAGGTGCAGCCCCTGCTGAAAGGGAGATGTGCACTTGCCCAGAGCAGCTTTTAATCAGCAAATCTCTCATCCTCCAAACCCTGAGAAATCAAGGTGGGCTTTCACATCTTTCAACAATCTCAATTTTTGCTTTCTTTTACATCTTTAGGCACCAAGTGGCACTTCTGGCTTTCCACTGGAGCTGCCTGAAGAAGTGGAATTCCTCCCAGCAGTTCCAGACTGGGAGCTCTTGCTCATCACACTGTAGCCCAACAAAACCAAACCAGCTGCACCTGGGCAAGGCTTTATGTGCTGATTAAAACAATATGACTGGTCAGGAGATGGGGAAGCCCCCTGTGGCTCTGGCAGTCACAGGACAGTTCCACATTGGCCCTTTCTGAGTCAGAGCCCATCAACATGTGCCTGAGCCTTCACAGGAGGCTACAGAAAACCACTGGCCTTGAAAATGTGATTTTAGGTCTTACCATCACCAGGTGTATCTCCACTCATGCACCACCTCTCCAAGCAACTGCTCAGCATGAACAGCAGAAAAGGAACCCCAGCCTGTCTTCCATGGGGAGAAGCAAGTGAAGAAATAAGAAATGTTTTAAAGGAACACCTGGAAGAAGTTCAGACTCTTCATCCAACCTGGAAAGAAAACCAGGCTTTGGTTAAGATTCAGTTTTATAATCAAACATCATCAAAGTAACTTCTCAAGGGAGAAGTTTCCTCCTGGCAGCACCCTGAGGTCAAACTACCCAGCCATGCACAGACTTGCTGTAGTAGGGTGCAGGCAGCAGAAATAAAAACCAACTTCACAGAAAGCTTAGCTGACTTTCACCAAGCACAGCCCTGGAGGTGGGGCTTTATTCAGGTTAAAGCACCATGATAAAAAGAGCTCTGGCTAGTCCTGAATAATGCCTCCCATGGACAGTTTTCTCAGCATTATTGAGCCTTAAAGCATTTTATGTTAGCAGAGAAATGGAATGAGAGCATCCATAAACAAGATTATTACAGAGCAATTCAACATGTAGAGAAGGACTTGTGTAAAACATCCCACCCGTAAGTAACACGAAACAGAAGAATTAATCACTTGAAAATATAATCTATAAATCCACTCATGGCATTAACTGAGAACTGGCAGCACCTCCAGCGTGTGGCTCCTCCTTGTACACTTGAGTGATCCAGTGAAGGCTACAGAACCAGAGTCAGCACCAAAACGTTTAACTCCACATTAGTGCAGGACATGCCCCTGTGCAGTAATCACCAAGAAGGTGGGGAAAGGAGCTAAGATAAATTACAAGCATTACAAGCTCTCCGAGTGGGATATCGCATACTTGGCAGGTGGCAAACCACCTGAGCCACAGCTGCAAGTGGTGGGAGGGAACGCGGGATTTATGCTTCTCCCCTGGGAGACTGAGCTCCTCGCCTGCCGCCTCACGTCAAACGTGCCTCTCACTGCCTGCCATAACCTGGCACAACCTGGCATGCCCACTGCGAGCTTCCGTGGATTTGTGAGGGGAAACCCGGGGCTGGGGCAGCTGTGCCGGAGCCAGGCGCTGCCCAGAATCAGCCAAACCAAGCGGGATTCCCGAAGAGTTTGTTTCCAGAGCTCATCCCAACCCAGGCCGTTTGTCGCTACACTGAACAGGGGACCCAGGAGCGGGAGCTCGTCCCGCAGCAGGTTCGGCTCCAGGCCGGGGAAGCACCGGGCCCGTCGCACTGAGGGCACACTCCGGGAGCGGGCAGGGCTCCCTCCCCGGCCCGGCCCGCCCGTCCCCGCGGCCCAGCGGCAGGACTGACACGCCGGGGCCCGCC
>WBNO01030573.1:64949-108069 GCA_013400575.1 Peucedramus taeniatus
CTCGGCTCCGGGAGTGTGAGGGGCTCCGGGACTGCCCACGGCTCCGGGAGCGTGAGGGGCTCCGGGACTGCCCTCGGCTCCGGGAGTGTGAGGGACTCGGGGACTCACAGCAGCCCCTGGGGCCGCTCAGCCCCGCCTGGGACCCCTCAGAGCTCTGGGACCCCCCAGCCCCAGGACCCCTCAGTTCCCCCAGGAACTCCTCACCCCATGGACCCCAGGGCCCCCTCACCGCTCTGGCCCTGCTGTTACCCACAAAATCGGGTTCGTTCCTCGATGTGCACCGAGCTGATGGTGACACACTCCAGACAGACATCGATTGTTTGTTTCAGAGCTGCCCCAGCCTGGGGGCTCGGTGCTATTCCACACATCCAGCACACCCTGCCAGACTTTCTGTGCCGTTATTTACACAGATAAGTTCAGGGTTAGTGACTTCCCAAGGACAGCCCCTTTATTGAGATTGGTTAATAATTTCCATAGAAATCACCTAACTCCAGGTAACTGGAGGGAAAGGGTCTTCAGCAGGGCAGGGTCTTTTTGACCCATAGCATGAATTTTAGTGTTACAATGAAGATAGCTCAGCTCTAAGATACATGGACATGGAGTATTTTGCCAAGTTAGCAATATTTACATAGGCGAATGTCAAGATCTTAGTTTATTGCATCCCTAAATCTTGTTAGTTCCAGGATATTCTTGACTGAGGGGTGCTGGATGCTGCCTGTTCCACCGATTAGCTCTTCTTTTTTCCTGATTAGGCTTGAAAGTGTACAAAGGTCTTACATCAAAGAACATCCTGCCTTAGGGTAATAGTGACATAATCCGCATTTTGCAGCACTGTGACCCTCTCTAGCCCCGTGGGCTGAGCCGGTGGCCCCTGGCAGGGCCAATGTTCCTTCTCCCCATGCTCCTGCCTCGGAAGAGTGGCCACAGTGCCTCTTCTTTGGAGCCAAATCCAGCCCTGACAGCTCCCCAGCAGCGCCTTGGAGCCCGCAGCCCATGGAGCAGCTCCGAGGGCTCCCCGCTGGGCTGCGGGGCTCTGGAACAACATTCCCTTTGCAAGAGAATTGCCCGGAAGCATCGGTCCTTTTCCTTGGCAGGGAAAACCCGCTCCCTGTGGGATAGCTCTTGTGCACAGCAGAATAACGAGGCACATTCCTTTCTCCTCTCTTTGCCCCGGCTACTAAGTGCCACAAAACCCGCAAAGTTTGCTTGGTAACTGCCTGTGGACTTTCTTCCTCATATCCTTTCCTCATCCTCAAACAAAACGCTCCACGTCCCGGCCCTGGATGACCTGAAAGGAGGGAGATGAGGGATGACACCTGGCAGGGATGCTGACGGCACTCCTTTCCCCTGGGGCCATACAAACGCAGTGCTGTCGGGCTTGTTTTCCAGCCTGGCTGTCACGTCATTCCCGAGGCGGTTCAGGTGGAGCGGGGCTTTTTTCACACTCCTACCATGCTTTTAAAAATAGCCGGGTTTATTTTAATGCTCCTGGGATTTTCGGCTGTTTTAAAAATGATTAGTAAGTCATAATGTAGTAAAAGTTGTACCTGCTGATGCACATTATTGTCATCAGCTGCTTCTCCGTGTAATTCCCAACAAGGTGCGTAAATCTGTGAGGGTTGAGAAGGGGCTGCCTGGGCTGGAATCGATGGATCTGATGAATTGTGCAGTTGTCTGCAAGGGAAACTCCCCAGTTCTTGCTGTCCCACACAGTAATGGTGCTGCTGGTAGGTTTTCAGCCCTCTAATCCCCCCTCTTTCCCTATGGAGATGTTTCCCCAGCCACACTTCCCCTGCACTGCCCCTGAGAGGTGGCTTAACCTGTGTCTGACATGTGAAACCTTGCACGTGCCCCTGTTTAAGTTGATCCTGTTATTTTAGGCTGTTTCTCAAGGTCATCCCAACTTGGTTCCACCAGCGTGCTCCTCTCTCTCATCCCGGCTGATGGGTGTAGAGCAGTGGGCTGCCTCACCTTGGCCAGGGACTCTCACACAGGGATAAGTGCTCAGCAAAGATGAATTTCCCTCAGGGGATGCATCTTCCATTAGTCACTTCCTCACAGCTTTGTTTCCTGACCAGCCTCATGGGAACACTGAATGAGGCTGCTCTGGGTCCATCACCGCTGAAAAATATCAAAGAGCCAACAGGCATCGAACCCTTGGGCCAGAACCACAGACTTCTGAGAACCTCAATCAGGGCAGCTCTTGTATTATTTATGCTGTGGTGGTGCTCTGAGACCCACTGGAGCCAAGAGAACTTCACACCAGACATCTGCACAAAGCCAACATCCGCCTGGCAAAACACCCAGGGATGAGGCAGGGAACTGTCTGCTCACCCGTGTGATCCACTGCCTGCCAGGTCAGGCACCCGGTTTGACTTTGGGGTCATTGTCTGTTGGGTCCTGGTGCCTGTTATTCCATCTAGAGCCTTTTCTGCAGCTACAGCAGGAAGTTTTCTGGCCGGGATTAGCACCTTGCTGCTGGGGCCACTGGCCGTGAAGCTCTGAGCACTGAGGGGCTCTGTAGCCACTCATCCTGCCAGGCTCTGGGTGCCTGGGCTCCCACCAGCACTGCTCCAGCCAAAAACCATTGAGTTTTTAATTCCTCCTCCAAGAGGGGACTGGTAACAGGTTTCTGACACACTCACAAAGCAGTGCTGTGCTTGGGCAGGATCTAAACGCAGGTTTTCCTGACAAAAGGGCTGTTGTTTCCTTGTTATTTCTTTTTTTGCCTCCTCCCTTCCAAGATGCTGCTCTCCCTGGAGAGGAGCCTCTCCCTGCTCTTCCGTGCTGACTCCTTCAGAAATCCCCTGCCAGCTCTGATGTCCAAGACCTACAGCCTGCCTCCAGCCCCATGAGAGGGATTCAGCCCTTGAGGCAGGAATGTCTGTGAAGAGCCACAGAATCCTGGGATGGTTTGTGTTGGAAGGGACCTTTAGAGGTCATCCAGTTCCAAACCCCCTACCTTGGGCAGGGACAGCTTCCACCAGACCAGGTTGCTCAGAGCTCCCTCCTTGAACACTTCCAGGGATGGGGCAGCCACTGCACCCCTGGTCCTGTAGCATGGCTGCTCCCTCTTGAGAGCCCTCACCCCTCTGCAAGGATGGGTTCCCTTAGAGTTTTGTATCTCCTCTTAGTGGCTTCTTCAGGGCTTTTCCTTTGGAAGCTGTTAAAGGCAGGCTGGGACCAGTGGGGCAATGCTGGGTACCCACAGGTGGAGGATCCTCCCTCCCTGGAGGTGCAGAGATGCTCCAGAGCTGGCTCCAGCACCAGCATTAACCCTGCTTGGAGCAGGAACTTCAGAGTTCCCTTTGCATCCCACAGCTGACTCTAGAGTCTCACTGGGGTACAACAAGCTGTAATTCCCTGTGGAATGGTGGGAATGGCTGGAAGCACCTCCAGCATCCCCCAGCACCACAAAGCTGCCTAGGACATTGCTGCACATCCTGAGCATGGGGCAATCTGGGGATCCCAGGGTTTCCTGCTGTGCCAGGCCATAGGAAGCCAGGAGAACGGGGCCCCTCGTCTGCCACCAAATGGATGGGGTGAAAGGGGAAACCTGGATTTTCTCCGAGCTGCATCCCTGCCCTGTGTGGCAGCAAGCCCAAGCCTCAGTGGCCATGCCAGGCCAGAGCTCAAGGTTGTCCCAGCAAGGCTGAGCAGAGGTCATAACAGGAGGATGTTCAATTAAAGCTGCTTAAAAAAGAAATCCAACTTTCCATATGCCTCTCTGGAGAATAAAACAGCCCCAAAGCAGAGTGCAGATGGGGTGCCAGGCCGGGGGCTGAGCACAGCCCCCATGGCAGAGGTGACTCCGGCTCAGCTGTTCCCACTGCCTCCGATCCACGGGGATTGAGGTTGTCTTTTGGTGGTTCCTTATGGAAAGTTAGACATTTGGCTCAGCAGAAATCCCCATGCAAACTCGGACAGTGGCCAGCCCTGTGACATAGTGTCCTCCAGGCTATGCTCGTTTTCCAATGCTCCCACTCCCCCCGGGGTGCCAGCGAAGCTGGAGGTGGCAATACTGGTGCCTGGTTAGGAATGCCAGACTGGGACAGTGTTATTGGGGCCATGGAAGGGCAAGGAGCCATCCCCCTTCTGCTGGTGGCCTCCACACCAGTCTGTCCAGTTAGAGAAACCCAAGTGCATCCCCACAGATGAGGAGTCATTCCTCAGCTGGCACCTTCATCAGGAGGAATTTCCGTGGGTGGAGGAATGGAGGGTTCAGCCATTGTGTGGCAGAGGCGTTGGACAGCATGGTGGGAGGTGACCCCTCATGTCACTGTGCCACGTGTGCTGTCTCACTCACACAGCCACCTAGAATAGTGTCACCATCTGGTTCCAGCTGCCCAGGGACACGAGGGCCTCCCTGGCCCCTTCTGCGATTACAAAAGTGAATTCAAACATCAACTCAGCTGGACTCAGCTGGCCTTTATCCCTTTTTTTTTTCTTTTTTTTTATTAATTCAGGTTTGTCTCTTAGAGAAGAGAGAGGGAGATAATGTCTGCAGAGCATTTAATCTTCTGCCCAAAGAATAGCAGAGAGCAAATTAGGATCTACTCCAATTAATTTGCCTTGATGGGCAAAATCTGGAGAGCGGCCATATCTGGGAATTAAGAACAAAAGCAGGGAGTGTAAAGTAGGTCACCGGAGTTTCATAACAGAACGAGGGGTTTTCACAGCACGGCCGGTGCTCCAAGGGCTCCCGGTGCCGGGCTCCACCAGCCTCATTCCCCACCATCCACTCCTTTCAGCCTGGACAGTTGCTTCAAGGTGCTGTCAGTGTGCAGGGAGCCAGCTCTTTGTTCTGGGGACAGGAACGAGGATGTTGTCCCTTCCCACAGCAGGACACGGCTGCAGGACTGTCCCAAACCCTTAGACCCAATGGAAAGACAGACACCAGCTCAATGTCCCGGTTCTGGAGCACCAGACAGCTTTCCTGGGGTCAGCATGCCCACCCTTGCTGCCCTCGGCCCTGCAGGCACCTCCCTGGAGGAGGATTGGGGTGACAGGTGACACTGGGGTTTGGGCGGTGCTTTGCTGTGGATTCTTGCACGTGAGGTGTCACCAAGCAGTGGTGATCCACAGGTCCATTCTTTTCCAGCATGCCCAAATCCCAGCCCTGGCTTCCCAGAGCCATCGGTGCCTGCAGGGTGGGTGGTGGCACAGTGACACCTTTCATCTGCACGACCCACGTGGAAGCACAGCCAAAGGTGTGAGCCATGTGTGGTGACAAGTGCTGGTGCTCAGGACACGTGGTGACATAGCCAAGGGTCTGTGACATGTACGGTGACATTTTCCAGGACACGGGACCTTCTGTGGTGTGTCTTTCTGCACACAGGGTGAAACGCCCGGAGCGTAGTGGGTGTGTGTGTATCTTCCCAGGCTTTGACTCCGACTGGATTGAAGCAGCACACTTTGTTGTCTGCAAGTGTCACCATGGTGGTGGCAGCACCACGTTGGTGACGCTCCTCTCCCCGGCCACCTCCCAGTGCCCCGCTGCGATCCCAGCGCTCCCACCCCCACGGAGGTGCCGGCGGGCTCTGCGCGGTGCGTGGCCGGCGCCCGGCTGGCGTTTATCCTCTTAGCCACCCTGCCGGGATCCGGCACTAATTCACCCTTAAACACAGGATTGTCAGGAACTGGGAAGGAAAGAATCGGCGGATTATCCCCCCGGCGCTGGCGTTAAACACGGGGAGCGGCAGCTGCTGCGTGAGGAGAGCTGGGGTGGTGTCTTACCCCGTGTCCCATGGGGCACCGGCCCCGGGATCAGCATCTTCGCCCAGCAAGGGCTGCCGAGAGCCCAGATGTTTTGTGTCCCCCCAGCCAGCTCCAGTCTGGTTAGTGAGATAAATAACGGGAAATAAACACAGAGCCCCCCACAGAGCTGAGGGATCAGCAGGAATCACTCAGCCCCGCGGGATGAACCAGCAATCCTGTTAGTGTTTCCCAGACCCAGAGCCTGGCAAAGGACTTGGACAGCCAGGGTGACATCCCAGAAGTTGCCAATCACCAGTTTAAGTTACCAGACCTCGCAAGAAGAGGTTTTATGATCAAACAAGCAATATCTTTCCCTGGCTCAATGAGGACAGTGATTTTTGAGCTCCTCGCTCATGTGCTAAAGGCTTTCAGCCACAGGACAGCGTGGCAAAAACTTCCCTGGGCCAAAACCATGTGCCCAGCTGCTAGAATGTTTTTGGGACAGCCTTGAAGTAATGGAAATCACAGAAACAGCAGCAACTCATGACCCACAGCACATAGGAGCTCACGGCTGCTGCTCTCTGCTGAGCCTGGAGCAATCCTCAGAGCAGCGGCACTTGTGGTGTTGGCCAGAGGATTTTGTCGCATTTCCCAAGTAGGATGGTTTCCCAAATGCCAGCCAGATTTACCCACCACTGCTGCTGGGGCCCAGGGGCCATACCAGCAAGGAGCCCCTGATCTGTGCCACAGCTGGGGTGGCCCATTTGCAATTCCAGTGGCCCTTTAGGCGATGGGTGGGGAGTGAAGGCTGTGCCTGGGAGAGTGGGGAGGATGCCTTGCCAGCCCAGGCCTAGGGGAGCTGGTTTGCACTCTGGGCTTTAGTAGCTGGGAAAAATATCCTAACTTTTCGGCATAACAGTGACAGGGATGGGAATCAGAGCATCTTCCACTGATAGATACAAGTTTAGCCAAGTTAAATGCCTACAAATCATCTTGGTTTAACTTCAACAAGTTCCCTGTGAACCTGTATGAGATTTTCAGTTCCCAAGCTTTTTTACCTCTATCGTCTTGGTTAAAAAAAAACCAAAAAATCTCTCTTCCCCGCAAACCATACTTTTCTTCATGACCATGAATACAGCAAGGTCAGAATAAAAGGGGTAGAAAACAGAAAATGTCACTGGAGTTGCCCATCAGAGGACAAGTTATTGGCTGTCAAAAAGACAAAGAAATCTGTGTTTTCCTAAGGTGTCCTTTAAAATGAATAAGACTTTTGACTCACCTCTAAGGGGAGTATCTGCTATGCCCAGCCCTGAAAAGCAGCAGTCAGGGAGCACCAGGGCAATGGGAATCGCCCCCTCCTGGGGCTGTCCACGGTCCCATGGACTACCTGGCATGGCCTTGGGCAATACACTGGGGGAATGGAGTCACAGACCCTCCCACTGACCCTTCTTGGAGGCTGGTACAGGGAGCATCTCCTCTGCAGTCCCCAGAGCAAACACGGGGCTTGGGAGGGGCCCAAGGGGCATCCCATGGCAGAGAGACAGGAGAAATGTAAAAGTGTCTTTTAATATAAATATAAATCCATCTGAAGTGCTGCAGGAGAGG
This sequence comes from Peucedramus taeniatus, assembly GCA_013400575.1. NCBI lineage: Eukaryota > Metazoa > Chordata > Aves > Passeriformes > Fringillidae > Peucedramus > Peucedramus taeniatus. The sequence goes on from WBNO01030573.1 coordinate 72,252, forward strand.
ACCGTGCCCCGCGAGGGATGCCCGGGAGGGAGGTGGGCGTGGCGGGGAACGGACCCGGCATCACCTGGGCACCTCGTGGGCGAGCAGGGCTAGAGCCGGGGCAGCAGCAGCGGCAGGGCCAGCAGGGCCAGCAGACGGGGGTGCAGGGCGGTGGCCGAGCCCCGCAGCGTGGCCTGGTTGGTCTCGGAGGCCGGCGAGCTCTGGGCGCTGGCCAGGCGGCCCCGGGCGCTGCACAGCTCCTGCAGGTTCCCCTGGAACTGGATCTTGCGGGACTCCCGGCGCAGCGACTCCCAGACGGTGGCCGCCTCCACGGGGCATCGCGACAGCACCTCGCTGGCGCAGGTGTGGAAATCATCCCAGGACCTGGGGAGGAGGGCGGGAGTCGGGGGCGATGCTGGTGGCAGGTGATCCCACCGTCCCAGCGGCTCCCACAGGGACACTCACTTGCAGATGGCCTCCAGCTCCTGCGCCTCGTCGCCGCCCTCCTCCTGCTGCTGCTGCCGGACGCTCTGGGCCATGCTCTCCCCCAGGCTGAGCAGGCAGTCGGCGAAGCCCTTGTAGATGGTGTCGCACTGTCCCGCCATGCTGACGGGCTCCTGGCTCGCGGCTGCGGGGCACAGAGAGGAGACACCGAGCTGAGCCCCGACAGCCCCCGCCTGCCCGGCTCAGGGCAGCGTGCCGTGAGGGTGACACCGGGTGGGGGTGACTCTGGGCTCTGAAATGTGGCGAGGGGCTTCCACATCCCCCCGGACCGCCGGCATCCCCTCCCTGGGCACTCGTAGTGACCCTTCGCTCCTGGCCCCGGAGCCCGGCGCGATGTGACCACCCCGCAGCGATGCTGCCATTCGCCGCAGGGCTCCTGCCGGCCGCGTCACCTCGGGCCTCCCCGGCTCTCCCCAGAGCCATCTGTCCCGGCCTTTATCCCCTGACAGCAAAGATTAATTTGTGACTACAACAGAAAAAAACAAAGCGAAGGCTCAGCAAGCTGGAGTCCCTGCTCTGACTGCAACGGGAAAGATGGGGAAAGGGGAAAGCAAAGGGGAAGGGGGAAAGAGAAAGGGAGAGTGGGAAAGAGAAAGAAGGAGGGGAAGAGGAAAGGCAGAAAGGGGAAGGGGGAAGAGAAAGAGAGAAGGAGAAAGGTGAACAGGAAAGGGGAAAGGATAAAGAGAAAAGGGAAAGGGAAAACAGGAAGGGGAAGTAGGGGAGGGAAAGGGGAAGAAAATGTACAAAAGGAAAAGGCACAAGTACAAGTCTGGCTGCTTCATTCTGAGAAGCCCCAGTTCCCTGCTCTGCTCCACAAACAATTCACCACTGGCACTGGCCAAACCCTGGGGCTGGACATGGAACAATGGGTGACAGGGTGTGTTCATGAGGACTGCCAGTGCATCCACGGCAGGTGGGAAGCCCAAAAGGAGCCCGTGTGTGACTGGGTCACAGAGAAAACCTGCATGGTCCTCAGCTCTGCCCCAGAGGTCCTGCAGGCCAGAAGATGTGAGGTCCCTGTGCCAATTCACAGGAGTTACAAGAGTTTTGGAAGTGACATGGGTGTGCACCAGGGAGGTTTCTAATTGAGGAGAGCCTTGTCGAGGACCCCTGTGGAAAGGTGACCCCAGAAATAGCTGAAAATTTCCTGGTGACTGCTGAGGCAGCCAGGATGTCTCCAGGAAGCCGTGTGCCTTGCTGCTGGCATCCCCTGCCTGCGCCCCTGGAACAGGGTCCTGAGCAATGTGGCTGTGGTGGAGACTAACACCAGGGAGAGCCTGACACCATCACAGGGCACTTTGGGTGTTTGCAATGGGACCGCCCTGAGCACAGCACGGAGGAAAGTCTCGGACTGATGACAGACACGTGGGTCACAAACATCGCAGGTATCAATAGAGAAAGTGGCATCCATGGCTCCTCCTTTCACCCAGCCAGGCAACAAGCCTGCCTCCCACCAGCCCAAAGACCCAGCAGCTGGCAGGGCCAGATGATGCCTCCCCTCAGCCGGCTGCTCCCTGCTCCAGGCTGAGGTTTCACCTCCTGGGCTCCTCTAAGCTCCGGCACAAGCTCTCCCCTCCCCTCCGCTCAGCTCCCTCGGCACGAGGCTGGGCAGGGCGAGCAAAGGAGAAAGCAGGAGGGCGAATCACCTCCGCTGCTCCGCTGCAAAACCATGGGGAAAAAACCTGCCCCCGGCTCCGTCAGGGAGAAAGCCCAAGGGAAAAGCACGGAGGAAGTTTCCCAGGGCGCTGCAGAGCATCCCGAGCTCCCCAGCGAGTGCCGACGCAGCCATCCTGCTCCTGGGGAAGGGTCGGAGTCACCCACTCTCTGAGCCTAAAATCCACCAGAGGTTTGGTGGTCCCTGTCCTCCATCGTCCGTGCGGCCGGACCAGGTTAATCCCAGGCTCCCCATCTCTCTTCAGAGCAGATCTGTCACCGGGTACCGCTGTGCTCCGCATCCTCCCTTGGCTCTCGGAGGAGCGGGAGTGTGGAGGGGACACGCAGGTGCCGGCGAGGTGCAGGACCTGCCGGATAACAGCGCCCCAGCGGTCAGGATGCCCCGGGGCCCCGGTGAGCGAGGGCAGCAGGGAAAGCCAGCGGGGGCGTGGGGTGGGCACACAGAGCTGGAGAGCCAGAGCTCGGGAACTGTCCCCGCCTGAGCAGAGACACCCCGCACAGCACTGTGAAGCCGCGTTCCTCCTTGCCCGGATCTCAGGACACGGGACAAGAGCGGATGGATCGCTGAGCCGAGGGGCAACCGGGCACCCCGCTCCCGGCAGCTACAGAGGGTGCGGGACGCGGCCGGGGGTCCCGCTCCCACCCGCCAGCCCCCAGCCCCGGCGGGGACAGCCCGGGGGTGTCGGCCCCGCAGCCCGACCCGGAGNCCGAGGGGCGGAGGAGCCCCCGGGGCTGGACCCCGGCCCTTGCAGTTCACGGAATCACAGAATGGTTTGGGTTGGACGGGACCGTAAAAAGCGTCTCGTTCCAACCCGGCCGGGACACCTTCCAGCCCTGTGCCTTGTGAACACTTCCAGGGATGGGGCATCCGCAGCCTCTCTGGGCAACCTGCGACCCACTGTCCTCACGGGGAAGAAATTTTTCCTATAATCCAATCTAATCCTGCCCTCTGTCAGTGTGAAGCCATTCACCCTTGCCCTGCCACCCTATGCCCTTGTCCAATGTCTCTCTCCAGCTCTACTGGAGCTCCTTTATGTACTGGGAAGGTGCTGTAAGGTCTGCCCAGAGCCTTCTCTTCTCCAGGAAGGAGGAGCAGCCAGAGACATTTTTGTTGTGAAAAGAGGAATTAATGTCCCCTTCCCACAGCCAGCAGCCCACCATCACCTCCTGCCTCTCCCAGGAAGCAGAGACCACTATGCCCTGCTGGACTCACACAGGAAAGCTTGAGCAGAGACTCAGGAAAATATCCGGGAAGAGAGAGGTGATGGTGGCCCATCATCTCAGGCTCCAGCCTGGAGATAGTTTGATTTCCTAAAAGACCCCTCAGTCTTCCCTCCATCACACAACAGAAGAAGGCCTCCACATTTTTTTTCTCAAAAAGTTTTTTATTGAATTGTTCTTAATGTTATTTCCAAAAAAACCCAAAAAAAAAAAAAAAAAAAAAAAAGAACAACAAAACCCCCCAAAACTTCAAAATTTAGATAAAAAGAAAAACCTTGGTGTAAAATCAAAACTAATGTCTGAAACATGGACATGCTCCAATGCACAACAGAACCGGTGGCCCCCTGGGGCTCTTACAGTTTGCTGCTGCCTCAGCACCCTGACCCAGAGCCCCTCCCCGGGGCACTCCAGAGGCATCACCCCCTGCCCAAACCTGCCTCACTGGGCCAGCTGGGCCGGGCACCCCACTGTGGATCTGGAATTAACGAACCTCAGAGTAACTAACTAATTACTGAATTCTAACTAACCCCTCTCGCTCAGCTGACCTCCTCCCTGTGCCTACAGCCTGCCAGGGAGGAGGAGTTGGAGCCCTTCATGAGGTGTGGGTACAGGTTTCTGGTCAGCCCCTGTGCTCGGCTCAGCGCGCACCCCTGCCGACGGCAGCACATCCAAACTTTTAAAGGGGTAAGGGATCCATCGGCTTCTGCTGCACGAGACACGGACTGCCAGCCAGCCTTGGGGACGGATGGGCAGGTGAAGAAGAGATTTAACTCTCAAAAAAGAGGCTATTTAGGAAAAAATAAGCCAAGTGAATGTTCAGTGACTATTTGGAACTATACACAGATGGTGTTCGCCTTAGAGACATCACACACGCGTTGATAGATTTTCTGGCGAGAGCTCTTAACACCAGCCAGGCGTCGTTAGTGACTACAGATCTGCTGGGTGGGCTTTGGTGGAGCAGCCCACCAGGCAGCCAGGTCCTCCTAGGTCATGCCAGGGGTGACCAGGCCCTGGAGCATGATCATGAGGCGACGCGCAGGCTTGCTCAGAGGGTTGTGGGGTTCCACCTGGAGGAACTGGAAGAGCTTTTGCCGCACCTGGTTCATGACTGACCCCATGTGGTCTCGGGTGATGGGGTCGCTTTGGTCAAGGTGCATCACTGCATCCTCCAAGTAGCTGAAGGAGAGAGAGCAAGGTTAGGACCAAACCCAGAATACGACCCCAATCCCATTTGGTTCATGTTAGCACCAAAGATGCACGGTTTTGTTCCCTGCTCCACCCAAACTCTGCAGTATGTTCAGTTGTCATGAAATAAATGTTCCTGACTCACAGCAGAGTCCACCTATCCCTCCCTAAACATGTGAGGTGAGCCTACAGCTCCCAGCCTGACCACCTGCCCCACAACCTGGCTGCTGGAACCAAGGCAGAGGCAACAGCCAGTGAGAACTCCCCACGGTGCTGGAGATGACTCTCAGTATGTATTTTCTAAATACCTTTAAACAGAATTAGTCACTCATTAGACAGTAAAACCCCTCAGCAGTGAGGCTCAGTTTGTGTAGGGTTACAATAAAATCCATCCAGGAAGGGGTGGGAGAAGATCAAGGCTTTTACCAACAAGACACTCTGAAGTTCAGATGAGCCATCAGCTTTTAAACCACAGCCTGAGTAAGGCAATATGGTCACTGCAGGTTTTCAAAACCAATCCAGTTTAAACTTCACAGCAGCAGCTTTAACCCCAATTACCAGCCTGTAACTTGAATGTAACTTGAAGCTCTTTTCAGTTTTTCTTGCTTGCTTAATCCTAATTGAATTAAAAACTCCATTTAAATATTTTTTCCATACAAGCCATAGTCAGAACCTGTAGGTACCTTAACAATTTAGCTTTTAAGGGCAGATAGCAAGGTTTTGACTCAGACACTAAAAATGTTCATGGCAAGTATCAGTACAGTCACTATTTTGTCACACAAGCTTTGCTTGGAACATCTACCAGAAATGATACCAGTAGCTCCTGCTGCAGCCTCCCACTGAGCCTTTCTGACAGTCACGACAAGAAACTGCTGACACAAAGTCCAGTGATGGGTTAAGAGTTGAGGACAGAGCAAACTTGCCCTGGATGTTGGGGATAGTGCCATGTTCATCCAGGGAACATGGCACTATCCCTCCTTCTGCCTCCACATGGAAATTGTTCCTTGGGGAATGGGGATTGCTGCACAGGCTGCAAATATTTACAGGCTACAATTCCAGAGGTACCAGCACCTACTGCTGGGTACTCCTTCCACTACTACCTCTGGGCAGCAAAGCTTTCTGTAGCAATGCTGACATATTTTTCTGAGTTACCACTGGCTTTAAACATGCCAGTAACAGGCTACAGAAACTCCAACTTTTGTCAAAGTTCTACCTTTCACTTGCAGGCACTGAATTTAAAGCCAGGGCTAAGAACAGGACCAGTTCTCTGGTCATACTCACTTCAACTTCAGTTCTGTACGAGTGCCCAGATCTGAGGAGAGCTGCTGAATGAGGGAGAGCAGCACAGGCTGGGACAGTGGGCATGGATGCTGTCCAAAGACTTGCTGAGTATCCACAGTCTCACAGACATAGAGAACCAGGTTGAGATCAGCTGCTGTTAGAGCCTGCAAGGAAGACACAGCTAGAAATGCACAGGAACCAACAGGCAGGTGAGGGACACAGGACAGAGTGACAGCTCTGGCGTGCTCAGTGGCTTAACAGCCTCCTCTGGGAGCTAAAATCTCTGCACCTCTGCTGTATAGGCCAGCAGGGCCACCTTTAGGGTCTGGCTCTATGCTAAGGACACCTGTGTCTGTTCCAAGCTGAACAGAGCACATCCAGACAGAAGGGAGCAGGTTACTGTCAGCAGCATGGAGCAGGGCCAGCAGTGCTATCATTCCCAGAAGAGTTTGTCTGCAGCAGCTCAGAGGGATCTGCCTGCATGTTCAAAGTCAAAGGCAAGGTCAGGCCCCAGCTGGTAGATCTGCCTGGAGAGGCTTATGAAGCTGTTGCTCTCCAGAGGTGCCCCACGTGTCAGCGCCGATGGCAGAACACGCTGGTTTACTGGAGCACTGACACTGTCCTGACAGGACATGGGCAGGGATGAAGGAACTTAACTGCTCCCAAATCATAGAGCCTGCATGGCTCTGGCTCCACCTGCATGAGAGCACCTGCACTCCTCAAGCACTGCCCTGCCACAGGTCTTTTCAGTCAGCTCCTGTGTAAGCTGTTGTGAGATTATGTGCCCACCTCAAGGAGCACTTTTTTCCTTCTCAGTCCCCAACAAGCAGTGGATGACTATCAGGAAAAGTAGGTACCTGCTGGAAAGCTTGGTTGAGGTGTCCCTGCTGGAGCAGCTGCAGGATGTGAGTCTGCTGGGACTGGAAATCCATGTGAGTGGAGGGGATGGGTGTCCCGGCTGCCGAGCGCATTGCCTGCACGATGCTCGAGGTGACAGCTGCCTGCTGCTCCTTCATAGCCAGGCTCACTTCTCCTTTAATGACTCTCTGCACCTGGGCCAAAATAGACTCCTGCATGCTGAAAAAAACAAAACAGAACCCATGTGCACCTCTGAAAATGATGAGCCCAGGGATAACACTGCACAAAGCTTATACCAGTGAGAAAACACAGGCTGGTTTGCTTTTTGTAATGGGGCTCCCTAAGGGTTCATACAAATAGATCTGAGGCACAGGCAACTCTGTGGCCAACACTACAACGTCCCAGGGTGCACTTGGAAGATGCTGGCATTCTGTGCAGGAAAGTGACATTTCAGGGAACTAAGTCTCTCATTAAATAATGTTTTAAATCTTTAATGTCTCTGGCTTATAAGCAAGGCGACTAAGCTGTGGGGTTATCCCCAAATGGGGCCAGCTTCCTACAGATCTGTCAGATGCAGTTCCTCATGTGCAAATGACACCTTTAGAACAAGAACACACTTACACTGTGCCTGTGACTTCTCCACAGAAGAGGATTTCACAGTGCAGACTCTGCTGCTCTGTGTGACACCTTTTCCCTCAAGGGCTGGATTCTCCCCTCTCACAAAGGGTACAAAGCATCAAACCTGCTCTACTACAGGTAGAAAAGCAGGGCTTCCTTGGGAACAAGCACAGCCCATGCAACAAGATCAGGATTTAGTCTGATGGCCTTCCTGGCAACTCTGGCCTGCACTGAAGACCCCAGCCTATTCTGACATATGCTCTAGTGGCTTAAAATAGACAGGGTTGTTCTGCCCCACAGGTGACCACCAGCCAATCCCAATGCCTGGCAATTTGCCACTGCCTTATGGTGTGAACGTGCTGGAGGCACTGCTGGGATCCCATCCTGAAACCAGGAGGGCAAAGCACAAACTGCTGCAACAGTTGTGGGGAGAGTAGCCCGTAGAAACTGTATGCCTAAGGACACTGACTAAAGAAAAGCCTTCAAAAGACTCCTCTGAAATGATCTGTGTGCTTAGGGGTGCCTTAGATCCTTCTGTTCTCCACTGTGCTCATGGGACCTGGGGAAAAGCAGGCCCTGAGCTTCCCAACACAGCTGAGAAACCTTCTGTGGGCAACAGTCACCAGCCCCCTTGCTTTGCCATAGTGCAGGGCCAACAAGCAGCCCTACAGCACTCCCTGCTAAGGACGGAGATGTGCTTGTGATACAGGCACATACATCTCAGTGGCATCTCTCTCCACAAGCCCAGCTGCCAACTTACTTGCCCACGATGATGTGCAGCTGGTGCTGCACCTCGGCGTGGACGCTGGCGGCGATGCTGGACGCCAGCTGCTCCGTGGTGCTCTGGAAGGTGCTGATGAGCTGCCGCAGCTGGCTCAGCAGTGGGTCCCGCACCTCCTGCTCTCGTACCTTCTTGTTCTTCAAGTGAGCCTCCAGCTGCTGGATATCTGCAACAAGCAGAGAGGGAGATGTTTGTGCCATCTGTAGCTGTGGAGATGATCAGGGCAGAAATCCAGCTGCCAGGCTCTGCATGTTCTCCAGCAGAAGCGATTGCTGAGCCCGTGTATGAGCACAGGACAGAGGAGAAGTACAAGCCTTGTTTTGGGCTGTATTATATTAAACTAGAAAACCATCTTTCAGCCTCCCCATCAACCAATAGAGCAACAAACCCACCAGTTCTACAACAGACTTCTACAGGCACTCCTTGTTCAGGGGACATAAAAGCAGGAGTGAGGGTGCCTGATTTCATATGTAATGTGGATTGTGATCTGCATTAATTCAATGCTCATGAAGAAAGAGGAGAAAATTTTCTGACAAGAAAGAAATCATGTCTCCAAAGATTTAAAACCTCTATTTTAAAATATCTTAGGAAATGGCCTGATCAAAAGGGAGAAGAATGTAAGCTCTTGTACTTGTGGGAGACTTGTGTGGAAGAGGAAGGGCACAAAATAAACAGCAGCTGGAGACACCCTACAGATCTATGGTCAGCAGAAGTCACTGTGCTAGCACTGGCCACATTCAGGCCCTCTCAGAAACCAGCTCTGTAGAGTAATACCTGTCCAGCCTCCCCAAAGGCCAAGGATCTGCATCCCAAGCCTGTGAACAGGAATGATCTTCCACAGTGCATCAGTGTATAGTTTTCCTTACTTAAGGGTATGCTCTATTTCAGCCTGTGTCCACACTGTACAACCACTATTTATCCTCTGGTCATCCTGGTACCCTTCTCTAAACCTTCTCCCATCCATTACCCCTCTGAGAGCAGGGCCTAGCTGCAGGACTGCTACCCTCTCCATTCATCATGTTCCTGACACCAGGATGGGATAATCCTGCAGCTGGGCTTTCCTACTCAATAGGTGAAGTCACAGATTCCCAGAACACAGCTGAGTGTTCTGCTATGTGGGCAACAAAGACCAGAAGTGAATCCGTACTCGTACAGCACCACCCACAAAAACCTCCCCACTTCTGCTTCCCAGGTATGAAACAGAACACATGGATGGGCTAAGAGGTTAAACACTCACCACTGAAACTCTGAAAGGCAAAAACATTAGGCCAACGTGTTGCCAGCCACTAATGCAAACAGCGCAGAGAAAACTTGAAGGAGAAAACCTACTCACATTCCTGTGTGCCCTGCTTGAAGGTGTCATTGATTTGCTGGAACATGGACTGGCAGCTCTTCTCAAAGGCTGGCAGCACAACGCTCTGGAAGGCCTCCCTGTAGGCTGACTGGATGGGTCCCTGCAGAGTGTCAGCTGTGGCCCTCACAACACTGTCTGTAAGGTTCTTACAAGCACACAGAGAAGATTCCAGAAAATTAACTACAGTCTGCTCCAGGAGTAAGTGTGTGAGCAAACACCAGGTCCCTGCAACACACCCACACCAGGTAAGGACAGCCCAGTGTCCAAGGGTGGTCCCTTGGCTCTTCCCACTGGCCAGGCTGCACTGTGACTGCAGCAGGCAGAACCTCTGCTTGCTCAGGGGCTGCCCAAAACCAGCACCACTCCTCTGTACTTCTGCTGTAGAGCAAGGGAAGGTGGCACAGTCAAGCACAGCTCCTTTCCCCTTCTCCTCCTTCCTTCCAAAAAAAAACGTAATTCCCTGCCAAGGTAAATAAGCAGCTTGTGCCCCCTAAATAATGTAGATATAGAAAACAGAATGGAGCCAAGCGTTTGCCACTTGACTGAGTTGGCCCTAAAAGTCACTGCTGTGGTGAGAATTTATACTCTAGTACAAAATTAACAACTTGGAAAATGAAAAAAGTGTTAATGAGGCAAAGTGGGCAGGGGAGCATATAAAGAGCTTGTCCTCCTAATGAGACCATGAAAAAGCTTTGACTATTGGCAGCTAAACTGGCATTACCTAGAGACAGAGGTGAGGGGAAAAGGTGTAAGAAGTTGCTACCCAGGCAGGTGACAACTCAATTTGCCCTGGAAAAGCTATTCTGGTACTCCTTACCTTTGATTTCACTAGCTTGGTAATATTCTCCTTCAGTGTCCCCTCAACAGCAGTGAGCTTGGTAGCAATAGTATTACTGAGCTGGCTGACAGTAGGGTCCATGCTCTTGGAAATGCCTAGGAATAACAAAAACAGGACAAAATTGCAGCTTTAAGCCTGAAGTCACACTTCAAAGCCCAGAAAAGAAAATGGAATCAAATGATTCTTGGATATGACACAGCAAGGGACAATGATCACAAACTGTGCTTGGGGAACTAAGGTTGGATGCTTGAAAAAAGTTTTTGCTAGGAAGGTGGTACAGCTCTGGAAGTCACCAGAAGCTGTGGAACCTCCAGCCTTGAAGGTTTTTAAGAGTTGGTGTGACAAAGTCACAGCTGACCTGATCCAGAATAGCAGGTAGCCCTGCCTTAGGCAGCTACTGGCTGCAGGCTTTCCCACCAGCAGTTTTTGGAACATTTCCTTACATGCAGGGTGCCAGTGCCTTGAGAAAGGGCAAAGACAACTTCAAGCTTGCTCCAGTCAAGTCTCAGTGTTTCCAAATTCATCAGCCTCTTTCACCTTCCTCCACTGAAGAGACTCCAAAGGCTTTAGAGATTATTATGGAAGGTCAGACCACACTCTCTGGAAAGGCATTCCCTCTGGGAGCCTCATTCTGCTTCTAAACCACAGCCCTCTTCTCAGATTACAGTGGGGCCCACAGCAGCCTGTTGTGCAGACAGACTGGTGTTCACACAACCTAACTCCTGCTCCATACAGTGCCAGCACTTCCCCAGTGTGCTTCTGATCCCCATGGAGCTACCTGTAGGGATCCACCTCCCAGCCTCAGGCAGCCACACTCACACTGGGGCACTGTCTTCTTCATCTCCTCGCGGATGGTCCTCTCCAGTCTGTTACACACAGCTGTGGACAGGGACTGGGAGAGCTGCTGGGACAGGTGCTCCTGGAGCTGCCCATTGCGCTGCTGCCCTTCCATCAGCACCCGGTCCAGTCTCCTCTCTAATGGGAATTTGGGTTAAGGAGCACAACAACAGATTTCCTGTCTACCCACAACACTGCTGTCCACAAAGATGGACAGTAGCCTCACCTCCAGAGGCTCAGTGAGAAAGGTATCTAAATTATCTCTGAATATCAGACTGATGGTCAAGAAAGGAAAATCCAAGACTAATAGAGAAAGCTATTGCCATAGAAGTTAAGAGTGGTTTCAGACATGAGATAGGCTGGAGCTGCTCAGTTTGGGCAACATAACCAAATTCAGTGCAGCAAATGTACACAGGAACCAATGACTCACAATACAATACAAATAATTGGATACCAGGTTTGAAAGCAGCAAAAGAAAATACTTCTCAGACAATACATAAGGAACCTGTAGACCAGCATATGAACAAACATGGACAAACAAGATAATTTTATATCCAGCTATGCAGTATGGCAGCCAGATGCTGTTTCTGCTGCAAGTACTGACTTGCCTTAAGGAGGAAAGGAAGGAAAGGATCAGCCCATAATTACTCTTGTGCAACTGGCCACTGCCTGAGGTGGGATAATGTACCAAGTGCACCTCTGGTCTACACCAGCACTGCAGCACGTATGGCTTAATGAGTAACTAGGATTTAGTGACACAGAGAAAGTGGCAGTTCTTCTCTGTTCTGAGCTTCTTGCCCTGAGAAGGGGCCTGAGATGAACTGAAATAGTTATGCTGCAGCCAGGCAATTGTACTGCACCTAAGGTCCCACGCTCCCAACATCCTTGATCTTTCTGAGCCTTCCTCAGGCCTCTAGTCTGCCCTGCAGCCTTCCACTCAACACCTGCACACAAGGATACGCTCCTGCTCCTGCTGGGAGTCGATCACCCTCTCCATGTGGCCCATGAGGGAGCTCTGGATGGCATCGAGGTGGTCTGTGAGTCTCTGCAGCAGCTCCATCTGGTTCTGCCGCAGCTCCGAGAGCTCCCGCTGCTGGCTCCTCAGGATGCACATCACCTCATCCTGGAACTCTGGTGTCACCTGCATGTGCAGAGGACAAGCATTCATTTCTAACAGGACTGGAGGTCAGCTGAGTTTTCTGCTCAGTATTGAGTCAACCCCTGTGCCTGGAAGTGAAGTGTAACCCACAATGCAGCAAACAGGACCAATTTAATGTCTGTCCCCAAGAACTGTAGTGCCAAGGAACAAACTGAAAAAACAAGGTTCCTGCATGGAATTAATAAATGGCTGCTTAGAATATCAACTGTTTAGATGCAATACGCCCTTCAAAACAAATTTTGTTCACTTTTGGCCAGGTACTGAGAGTGTTCATGCCTACAAATGGAAACAATGACCTCAAACACTCACAAAAGAGCTGTGCAATCAGTACAGCAAGGAGGCTTCTTCAGATTACTTTTTCAGATCTTTCATTTATTTGAGAACACTAAACAAATGGACAAGTATAAATTTATATATGTTGTCTCTTCACCTGCTCAAAATAGTTCAAGGAGTGTGAGGACCCACCCTTAAGGGGAAGGAACAAGGAGACACACACATCAAGGCCAATCCCCCTGTGACCCTTTCTTTGACAGGAACAGCTTATCTTGCTGCAGGCAGAGGCAAGTATGAGAAAGAAATCATGAGTCTAGAGAGCACAGAGCTCCCTCTCTGCTGCAATTCTCTGAGCAATTCCAAGCCCAAGTGCAGCCCCATCTCAACCTGCTAGGGCATGACCCATGATACTTCAAGGAACTGGGATGAACTTTCTCTTAGGTCTTCCCTAGTAAGATATGAAGCATCATGAAGAGCAGCTCTGACTCACCTGGTTGTTAGATGATCTTGGTGACTGGTTCAAATCCCTGGAAATAAACAGAGAAAGAGTAGTAACCCAGTTATGTCAATTAACTCCTCTTATTATCCAAGTCTTCTGCCAAAACAGATCACACATTTTATGGTTGCTTTAGATTTTACACTCCAGCTCATAACTCCAGCTTGCCTTGTGTAACATGGAGAATGATGGAAAGGTGATGAAATCCCAGTCCTTACAGCACTGTGACACTATCATTTGACTGTTCACAGGCCCTGTAATTCCTTACAGATTGGTCCCTTTGCAGGGAATAGATCTGAACCAAGTGTTAATGAGGACTGTTACAAAGTGCACTCCACACTGGTTTTTCAGTTTCGTCCAAATTTGAAGCCAGGGAAGACCTTGCCAAGCACCTTCTGAAGGTCTCCTGATATTTTACCAAACAAAAACCAAGTATTCATTTGTTAAAATTTAGAATGAATGAGCACAAATCATCTAGTGTGATTCCAGCTCTCAAGGTGAAGAAACTAGTGATGCACTCCAGCTCATACAGCAGAATAAAGAAAAACACTGAACTGATCCACTAATATTGCATGTCTCCATCAAAGTCACAGATCGATGAAGAAAAGTAAAAACACTTTTAGTTCCCAGACAGTATCCACTCAGCAACTTCAAAAGGACTGAGACAGAAAAAGTGAAAGTCATTTCAGAGGCCAAGAGCTTCTGGGTGTCACTGTGCAGGACCACAGCCAGAATTAAATGCCATAGCCCATCTTTGCTGTGATCTGCACAGCCAGAGATCCAAATCATGGAGCTATGGGAACACAAGAAGAGGAGGGAGCCCCGTGCAGAAGCTCTGCTGCTCTCCTCACACCAGTGCAGACAGATTGGTCTAACGTGCCATGGGCAGACCTTTCCAGTCACCAATTCTCACTTACAGGATATTGATATAGGCATGTGTAGAAACACACAGAAGCAGCAAGCAGGTAACAAATGACAGATATTGCTGAACCACGGCACTGTGCCACTGTTCAGAAGCCAATTAAAAATGGAGGCCATTGTGACAATCACAGCATCACAGTTCCAATGAAGCCTTCAGTGAAACCAGTGAAAGGGCCCAGTGTCCCCTCACAATGTGTAATTTACCTCCCACACATTCTTCTCAAGCCCAGGTTATATTTTGGATTTTGAGTCCCAGCTGGAGAGAGAGCAGAACTATTCCCACCCCAAGTGCCAGTCAGTGTCTGAGTAACCAGCAATGCTTTTTGTGGGGTTCCTGCCCTTTGCAAACGGGGTGAGGGCTGGGAGCACTTGGCTGTTGCATCAAACCCCAATGGCTGCAACAGGCTGTGGCCCTGCCCAGCTGGTCCTGCAGCCTCCTGTGCCCTGGCAAGCTCACGTACCCGTCATCCTTCTTGCCCTTCCGCTTCAGCTTTGGGGAAGCCCGGGGGGATGCCTTGACTTTCCAGTCCTTCACAGGCAGCCTCTGCACAGATGCTTTGGCACCAAATCCACCTGACGTAGAAGCCAAGCTTGCAACTTCATCATCATGGTCACTGTGAAGGAACAGCAGGGGAGAGGACATCACTCACAACACTGGACTGCGTCAGCCTTCGCTGTGGGGATGGATTCACACAGCTCTTCATCCACACATGGCCAGAGGCAGCTACAGACACCCCCACTTCACCTTTCAGTTACCTCTACAGAGCTCAGAACAGGCTGCTCTGCCTTGATCCAGATCTGCTCAGGCTGAGCTCGAGTGCTGTGCAGCAAGGCTTGGAGGGTGCCTGCATTAGGGACAGCAGGGCCCAGGCAGTGTGGCTGAACAATGCCTGTTTAGCTGCAAATCCTGGCACACGAGCCTCAGCATGGCCTAGCAGGAAACCCAAGCACAACACATCCCTACAGTTTTACAGACAGCAAGCACTGGACACAGAACACATTGCAAGAACAGAGGAGGATCAGGTGAGCCTAAGACATCTGTGATCCTTGTACCTTGGAGACTTTCACCTGCTGACCAGCTTTCAATACAGGCTGCACACCTTTCAGTCTGAATTCACATGTGGATTGTGGACAACTCTCAGCTGGCAAACTGGGCTGAGCTTGTGAGGCACACAGAATGTGCTCACAGAACTTCAGGGGGACTTATACGGGAAGAAAGATGTCAGAAGTAAGAAACTTACTCCTGAGGTACCCTTGTTACCTTACATAAGGCACAATATCTGGAAACGGATCCCTTAATAGGTTTTTACTGGTAATTAAACCAAGCTTGGTTCATGCTTTTAGAAGCAGCACAATCAAACCTTTCCCTACAGAGAATAAACTGGAGAGGGCCCAGAGGCCAATCTTGAGATGAGTCAGAACATGGGGGAAGCTGCGCTGCAAACACAAATTAAGTCAGGAGACAAAGCAGAGACATTCACCCCACACATGAAGGCTGGCTGGGGACAGAGGCATGGATGCAGCCTGAGCTGAGTCCATGCAGGGCAAGAGAGGGGGCTGAGCACTCTGGTACCTTTGTTCTGCACTGGCATCCTGGCTGTCATGCTGCAGAAGGTGGTAGCTGTGTCGATGGTAGGAAGAGCTCTTGTGCTTTTCTTCAACCTCATCCCTTGGGCTAGAGAGAGGAAAAAAGAAAATACCATCATGAAAATCTTTTTCAGCTTGGATAGTCACTCTCTCCATGTCTCATGAGAGATCCTGATAGGAAGTCTGTAACAAAAATCAACCCCAAACTGATCCCACAGATCCAGGAAGGGGCAGGTGTTGTGTAGAAGCATTAAGCACTTGAACTTGTCCATGTGCTTTTCTGGGGCCTCAAAAAGGGAGAAGCAGCTCAGCTATGCTTGAAGTACTAACCAAGAACTATTTCCCAACAGACATTGATACAAGAGAAGTAAGCCACTACTCAAACCTGGCAGCACATCATACTTCCATGAATAGCATCATCTTGGGTTTGTTTTTCCTCATTTAATACTGATCACTGAAGCAAAAATCATCAGTGCTTCTTAGTTCCTTAAAGTGTCTCAGGAAGTGTGTGAATTTGATGGGTCAGCTCTGACAGAATTGTAACAGTGGATCCAGTCTGAGTATCATAATGTTTTTGAAAACAATCTGCACGTGTTTCTAGGCTGTCAATTAGGTCTGCCTGAATGCAGCTCGCAGGAAGGACTTTACACAGAAGTGAGCACTTGTGAAATCTCTCACAGTCAGAGACAGCTGATCTGGTATTCTGATATAAGACATCCAGAAGAATTCAAAGACAGAGTGGGATTGACGGGAGTAGCAAACTCCTACAAAAGTATTTTCTCAAGTTCAAATTATGAGTAAAAGAAAAAATATTGTGTAGAAACACAGTCTTAATGCCCTTCCAGAGCCATCAGATGGGACTGTTTCCTGGAACATCCTCAGCTGTGGAGGCACAAGGTGAGGCCTTTCTTTGCAATTCTGATGAGAGAATAGTCCAGGATTACCTGAGGGACAACACTGACCCTCTCAGCCTTCTAGTCCTGCTGAAAAGGAAGGTGTTTGCAGGTTCACATGGTGCATGTAGCCCTAGCCTAAGTGGTCTCTGGAGATGCCAGATGCATCTTGCTGTTCTCATCCTACTACAGGACAGGGACACTACTTTCGTGATGAAATCCAGCACTGCTCCAGCAAAACAGATTGCTCCTTCTAAGCAGCCTAAGTGGCATCACACCATCCTTCATTCCTGCTCCACTGCCATTTATTTTCTCACTACTGAAGTACTTTATTTATTTATAACACTAGCTGTATAGAGCCAATTCTAGAAGAGAGACATACAAGCAAACCTGTCAGTTATTTAGTCAATTGATTCAACAAAAGCCTGCATCACCTGGGGCAGAACATAGCTTGTACTGGTTTGACTTCCAGACCACACAGAAAAAAAAAATCTCAAGGCCAACAAAGTAGACTTTTCACTTTCTTAACCGAGATCATTTATGCTGCAAAGGGTATCAGAGAGCAAAAATGGTTAGAGGTGGCCTAGGAAGTTTAGGACACCTTCATACAGACCAAGCACACAGGAAGGCTGATTCATCAGATCCTTCAAGGGAAGGAGGGATGGAGAACTCTGGATTAATCACAACATAAGAGCTTTTCACCAAGATGCCAATTTGGCAAGTGCAAACAAATTGCCCCGTGCCAGACAAGCCCAAGGGATTACCTGTCTGCCATGCTGTTCCTGGTTTCCCGGGTTATGTCAGGAGCCGCTGGCCACGGCTGACTCACAACACTGTCAGAAGATGCATTTTCCTGAGTTAAAGCAGTCTCCAGTAATGATGGAGCATTCAGTCTGTCCACCTCCACTGGAGGCATGTCCAAAGAGTGGTGGCTGTGCTCGGAGTTGTGGCGGTTCCTGGGAGACAGCAAGTGCAAGGCAGAGGCAGCTGAGGCCATACTGTCTGCGTGGTGCCCGGGCTCCAGCCCCTCCCCAGGGAGCCCGGGCGGAGCCGCCGCAAAGCTGCGCTGCAGGGTCTCGGAAGCAATCTCTGGGATATCCTGGGACATGGCTGTGGAAGCAGAGGAAATGACATCTGGGGAGCGCTCACGGGTGGGAGAAGCCTGGGGCACCACCAAGGGCTCCACTTCCTGCAGTTCCAGTGCTAGAGAGGAGTTTCCTGGTGTGACCTAAAAACAAAAATCAAACAAGAGCCTTTAGGATAACGTGAAGACACTCCAAGAACCTCTGATGCCTTACACTAACTGCCTCTGGAAACAGCCTGCTGTATTGTTTCCTCAGGTGATTCCCTGGCTCCCACTCCTTCATCAGATGGTCCCAGGACTTATAGTGGCCTCTCAGTTGGGCTAACGACACACTTAAGCCAATGCTAGTTTGAACTCACTTTCAAAAGAAAATGTAACACTAATTCTATCTCCCTGCTCTGCTCTGGACTCCCTCCTCTTTGAAGGAGAACATTAGTTTTAACATTGAACATCTCCTGGACTGAAAACTTGTTTCAATTTCAAAGTTTGGTCATGATCTGTTTTACACAACACATAGAAATTAAAATTTAGGGATAGGAAATTGTGATTTCAGACTCATCAGACCAACAAGCAGAATAAGCCTTTCCAGGTAGCACTGCCTCTTAACACAAAGGCTGACCACATCCAGCCACTGGGATAGTGACAGCACAAGCTAGAGCTGTCTCTCTATTGCTGTATTGCAGATATCTATAGCTGTATCTCTCTTCCAGAGACATGCTGCTCTATATATGGACAAACTCCACCAACGTGGCTGAGTAAACTGGACTGCACATGTGTGCCAGCAGCTGTGCTTTCCAAAGGGCACACACTGTCCCTGTGAACATCCAATAAGTGTAATTTCACAGAATCCTAGAAGGTTTGGGTGGGAAAGGACCTTAGGGCTCATCTCATTCCAACCCCACTGCCATGGGCAGGGACACATTCCACTAGACCAGGTTGCTCAAAGCCCCGTCCAACCAGGCCTCGAACACTTCCAGGGATGGGGCATCCACAACTTTCCTGGGAAGTCTACACCAGTACCTTACCACCCCCAAAAAAAGAATTTCTTCCTAACATCTAACCTAAACATCTCCCCTTCCTGTTTAAAATCATTCTCTCATGTCCTATCCCTGTCTGCCCATGTAAAAAGCTTATGGCTTTTAAGCACTAAAAGGCCACTCTGCTCCTCAGAGCCTTTTGTTTTCCAGGCCGAGCAATTTCAGCTTGTAGAGGCCCATAGAGAGATTCCTTGGCCCCTGAGAAGGAAGGGATCAGCATTTGGAGCCTTACTGGAACAGGTGCCTTTGGTGTTAGCTTGTCAGGGAGGCCTGGGATAAGAACAGAGTGACTCCTAGGACTGGTCTGGAGACTGCTGCTGCTGCTGCTCAGCGTGAGGCTGGTGTCCAGCTGCATCTTGGGGCTCACAGTCAAGTCTTCTGAAGTTCTGCAGAAACAGACACCAGCAAATCAAGCAGCCCAAAGAAATGACTGATCTGCACCAAACACTCAAGGTGAGGCAATGGGGCACAAAGGTCAGTGGAGGAGCCCTTGCTCTTTCCATCGTGGTCAGCTACTCCCTGTCAATGAGCACCTGCATCTCCTAGTCCCCATACAGCCCAGGGAGATAACAGGTAGAAACAACAAAAAAGGAAAAAAAGGGGCATTGCAATCTTTTAGATTTCAAGGGGTGAGTAAGAGAAGGGACCAACTGTATCTCCAGTGCACACTGTACAGAGTACAGGGAGAAACAAGACATTTTGTGATAGGTCTCCCTCCTTTTCCCAAGCCCCAGAAGTGAAGTTCTCCCATGTTATGCAGCCCAACCCACTGTCACACTGTAAGATTTTCCTACCAGTCCTAATTCTCTCCCTGTCCTTGGTGGCTGCAGAGTTCTCTTACCTGTAAACAACAATGGCCTTTGGGAAAACCATGGAGAGCAACAAAACTCAGCTGCAATAATAGAATCCCTTTGAGGGACACATAAAACACTCTTGTTGGCCCCTAGATGACAACAGACAAGTTCCAAGCTGCGACAGGGATGCAAACAGCTGCCTATACAGGGACATTGGGACTCAGGCCAGTTTCTAACTCTGGTCACAATCTCCTCTCCTGCAAGACATGCTACAGCTCTGTGCTACCCCAAAGGCCTGTGCCAGTTCAGCTGCAGATGTATTATTTAACTCATGTGCTATTTACCTGGGCAGAGAGGCATCCGTGACAGAAGTGCTGCTCATGGCTGTGACTGCAGTCAGGGAACTGACACTGCTGCCAGGAGAGACAGCAATCTGCAAGGAAACACACAGCAGTCAGGATGGCACAGAGGGCAACAACACAACTCAACCTGAGAAAGAAAGACTCCTAGAGAGTCTCTGGTGAAGAGGGAGTAGAAAACACCCCGATAGGTTGAGTTGTTCTGCTAAGGTGCTCAGGTGCTGGTCAAAGGCAAGTCCCAAAACATCCTCATCATATGGCTGCTTTTACTGGGGAACTGCTGAGTCCCCAAAGTGACCTCACCAGTGCAGAGGCAGAGGGCTCACAGCAGAGAGTGGGGTAGTCCAGCAGAGTCTCACAAGTCTGAACACTTCCATCTACCTACCTGATCATTTCAAATCTGTATTCCCACAGGACCCCATCAGGATGGGGAGAGGTGGCATATTTTCTTCCATGACAGTTATATCATATCCCCAAACATGTGTAAACCAGTAAGAGCAGTCTCCCAGCTCAGATACAGTTATTTACCAAATACATATTTCTACAAAGCACACCTACATCAGTAGTTTTGCAGTTAAACACAGCACTTTAAACACAAGCTTAGGCCAGTTTAGCATTTCAGATGTGCCAACAGGTCTCTGCTCAGCCTGGTCACATGCAGAGTTTCCTGTGTGCTCTGCAATCAGCTAGCAGAGCTTATCACAGTCATTACAGCTGGAAAGCTTGTCCAGAAGTACCAAAATCCACCCCCATCCCTTGCATCACTGTAACAGTGCTGATCTCTGATTACCTGTTGAAGAGAAGTACTTGGTGTCATGAATGCATCTGGAGTCATCAGCTTGGGTTTGGCATCATTGGAGAGAGAAAGGAAGTCTGCTGGCACAGGCAGGTCAGCGATACGCCGCAGGTCTGGCTGGGAGCCGTGCACAGACTCCTTTTCTGATCCCAGCCCTTCTGTGCTCAAATCAGCCATGTGGTCTGGAAAGGCTTCAAGGGAGAGATACAAATCAGTCTGGAACTTCCCTCCAAAACTAAAGCTCTAATTCCACAAAGTATAAACTTATGCCATTGCATGCCATGCTTGATTCCAAAAAGAACAAGCGAAAATCCTACAAGATTCCAGTCAAAGCTTAGAGCAAAGCAAACCCTGTGTTATGCTTTCCCTTCGTATGCCAGACTGGATTTTATCAGGATTTGATAATAGAATGTCTAAGCTTCCTTTCTTCCCTAAAAGCAAGGCCAGTTGAACTGCCACATCCCAGAATTGTGAATGAGCTGAAAGAGCTCATCACAGACAGCCCAGCCCCCTCAACTCCCACAGCTCTACTGTCACTCTGATCTCTTCCACCTGACAAGAGACAAACTTCAAGTTTCTTTCACAAGTGCCAAATCACCCAGGAAGGTGAACTCAAGCATAAACAAAGCATTAGCACTCCTGGTCTAACACATCTCAAACTCCATACTCACAACCAGAGTCTAACCAGCTTCCTGCTTCACTGCCACTCCATATTCAGAACCCTTTATGCAATGACACCACTGCAGTACAAAGAGATACCCAAAACCACCCTCCTGCTCTCCCCAGCAATAACCTTTAAAGGCTCAACAACACTGAAGACTAATTTAACACACATGCTCACCAAATTCTTCATGAGAGCCATGGGCAGGCATGGAAGCACTTGTGTCAGGGCTATGAAGAGGCTGGAATCTGATCTGCACATCCTGTAGGGCCCTAGAAAGAAACAAGCATCTCTGATCAGCTTAAGAACCACCAGGAGAAGACTTAAGGCATCATTAAGGCTCAGAAGATTTCTCTTCACTGAACTAATTCCCTTGGAAAATGCTTCAGTGTTTTCTGCCTGTCACAGAAGCAACAGAAGCTGATCCTCACTCAGCCGTGTCACCCAGTTCTGCCACCCAGGGTATTCAAGAGTTTCCCAGCACTTGTGTGTGAGCACAACTCTGAAATCACTCATGGCCATGGAAATACAACCTTGTCACACCATTCAGGGCTACCTCCTGGTAAGGCCATACACACCCCAGCCAGAAATTGCTATGGGGCCAAGTAGCTTTTGTTACGAGCAAAAGAATTTAACTTAAATTTCCACAGGTCAGTGCAGGGTTAGACACAGACAGCTGCACACAGATACTCACTTGGTGTGAACACAGAAGAGTTTTATCAGCACACCTGCTGCTGATTCAACAGCCCCAGAGCCCTGAGCACCTTCTGGAAGGGAGACAAAGGTAAAATATGAAGTTGCATGGAAACTACACACAAAGTACTACAAAAACATCACAGCAGGATGAACTGACAGCAAAGAACCAGCATGATACAGATTCTCTTTATCAATGATCTGGATGAGGGGATCAAGAGCACTCTCAGTAAGTTTGCAGAAAACTCCACAGAATCACAGAATATCCTGAGCTGGAAGGGACCCATGAGGATCATTGAGTCCAACCCCTGGCCCTGCACAGAACAACCCAAAAATCACTGCATGTGCCTGGAAGAATTGTCCAAATGCTTCTTGAACTCAGACATGCTCAGTGCTACAACCACTGCCCCAGGGGACCTGTTCCTGTGCCCAACCAGCCTCTGGATGAAAACTTTTTCCTGATAGCCAACAAAAACCTCCACTGACTCAGCTTCATGCCATTTCTTTGAGTCCTGTCACTGGTGATGAGATTGAAAATATCAGTGCCTGCCCCTCGTGAGGATGCTGGAAGACTGCAATGAGGTCCTCCCTCAGTCTCCTCTTCTCCAGGCTGAACAGACCAAGTGACCTCAGCCACTTTCCATACAGCTTCCCCTTCACCATCCTCGTGGTCCTCTTTTGGACACTCTCTAACAGCTTAGTGTCTTTTTTATATTATGGTGCCCAAAATTGCACATGGGACTCAAGTTAAGGCTGAGCACTGCAGAGCAGAACAAGACAATCCCCTCCCTTGACTGGCTGAAGATGCTGTGCACCATGTTAGGCAGGAATGTTGATGTGCTGGAAGGGAGGAAGGGGCTACAGAGGGGTCTGGACAGGCTGGATTGATGGGCTGAGGCCAATTGTGTGAGGTTCAACAAGGCTAAGTGCCAGGTCCTGTGCTTGGGCCACAAACCCCCCTGCAGCACCACGGGCTGAGCAAAGTGGCTGCAGAGCTGCCCAGTGGGAAAGGGCCAGTGAGTGCTGGTTGAGAGCAGCTTAAAATGAGCCAGCACGTGCTGAAGTGGCCAACAAGGCCACTGGCATCCCAGCCTGTTTCAGCAACAGTGTGACCAGCAGGACCAGGGCAGTGACCAGGCCACACCTTGAATCCTGTGTTGCAATGCCTGACAACCCAGCTTACACCTGGTGAAGAAACTTTTCCTAACACCCAATCTCAACCTCATTGGGCACAACCTGAGGCTGTTTCCTCTTGTCTTGTTATTTGGGAGAAGTGACCAGCCTTTCACAAGAAAGTCAGAACCAGCCAGGAAAAAAATCCTGACCACACAGCAGCCAAATTTTGTCACCTACCTACACTCAAGTTGTCAGTTTCCTCTTCTGCTGGAAGCACCTCGGTGTGCCTTAGCCGGCAGCGGCTCACGGCCTGGATGCCAAAGCTCAGCACTGGGTGGGTAAGGAGGAACTCTGAGATGGAGCTGAAGTAAGCCTTGCCCTCCTCTTGGTTCTGCATCAACTCCATCACATACAAGACCTGGAAATGGTAAATCAGAGCTTTCAGAGCTGTGTGAGGACTACAGAGCTGAGCATCCAAAACAGATTTGAACAAGGGAAATAACGTGAGGAATAAAATCTGGATCTTGAAATTTGAAATGGAACATTCAAGGGAAACACAAGCACCACACTCGTAAGCAAGTAAATGCTGATCAAGAACTCAATCCTACCATGCCAGACACAAGTATCTCCAAATGAGAGCTTTACAAAGGGTGAGAAATAATCCTTAAGGCTCCTCAGGATTACTCAGCTGAACTGCTACCCTTTTTCATCTAACAGTGAAACTGCTGAGTCAACTTCTGCATTTTTATCTGCTAACATGCAAATCCCAGACCTAGGCAGTAGAACCAGTCACACACAAGGCCAGTCCCACTTCAGCCACCATTTCCCAGTAGTTCACAAAATCAACTACTTACTTTTCTCTGCACATCACTCAGTATCAGATATTCAGCAGAGAGGTCCAGGCAGACTTTCAGGCTGGGAAGAATACTCATGGAGCTGAAGATGTCAGGAGAGAAGCTACACATACAAATAAGAGGGAGGGGGTGCAGACAGCAAAGTAGATTAGCCCAACCAGCATGATTGCTATGAAACTGCACTAATTAACAAAACTCCCACGGAACCTTAAGGAGTTTACAGCCCTATTACAGTGCAACCACCCACTAGAACAAAAACTCCTTTGCTGAAATCAGTGCTGACATCAGCTAAGAAAGCAGCTGGGAGATGGCACGATAGGATCAAGTTATGGATTCTGAACACTGAATGGAAGGTAACACTTAGTCATTACTCAGCATCTCCCACGTTCACAGAAGTACAAGAGTCAATGTCACAGATTAAAAACCAAAAATCCACCAAATTAAAATAACCCTTCCACAAGTTTTGGACCTTCTGTAGTGTGTGGTGGAAAAAGCAGCACTTGGCTCTATGTAATTTCTTCTCAATTAAAGAGGGAAAATACAAAGTGGCCTTAAGCATGTGTGTGAGAGAGGCCATGATCCACCATCAGAAAAATAAAATCAGGGAACCTAAGCTGAGTCAAGGGATAAATTAAAGCACAATTTCAATTTCTGTACCTAGATGGCTCAATATTTAAGCCTTGGATAATTTCTTAAACTCTATCAACACAGCAGCTTCTCATAATTTAAACAGAAAAAGCACTAAGAGAAAAAGATCCTAGATTGGTTATTGAATATCTAAAATTTCTAGAGAAGAAAACACTCAAGGTATGCAGTTCTGTTGTGCAATCTCTTCTCATGCTACAGCTATGTCTATGTTTTACAGAACAAGGCAAAGACAACAGATCTTGGTAACACAAATAATAAAAGTATAAACTTTCCTGGCCTTGCCTAAGCTTGACCTGACAGTCTGCCACAGCTGAGAGCTTCCAATGACAGGTTGGAATGGCAAAGGAGTAGGCTCAAATTTGGGCTGGAGTAGAATCCATTGGACATCAGGGATCACCTTTGCAAATTCACTTCTTCTAAATCCCAGCCTTCAGGGGCATTCACCAACACGTACCGAACAGTCTGCAAACAGGTCCAAGACACCGTGCACCACATCTTCAGCTCTCTGTTCTGATCAGCTCCTGTGATGAGAAACCTCCAGAAGGGAACTCTGTAGGCACAAGAGATCCAAATTCTCTTAACGAAGATCGGTCCTTCCCAGAAAAGCTCCTCACATGCTGCCCATGGCTGATTTTGCCCAACTGTGGCTTAAAGTTCCCAGAAAATTTCTGCTCTGAGGCAGAGTGGAAACCACTACACCTTCAGAAACCTTAAGGCCACAACTGACTGAAGAAACAGTAACAGTAAAAGTTATATTTTCAGCAACAGCAGTTGAAATTTGGAGGACTAACAGGTCATTTAAGACTGACCATACCACAAACCTGAGAGGACTCCTCAATTTAGATTTCTTATTGCTTTCACAGAATTGACACTATGATTAAGGTCACTTTAGTGCTTAAGCACTTTGTGCTTCAGAGTCTTATTTATTTCTCCATCACTAGAAAACTCACCACAAAGATGACAGGACTTGTTCCTGCTACAAAGCTCTAATTTTTAAGCATGATTCAGTTACAAGGAATTTTCAAGGCAAGGCAGAGTTAGAAAACAACGTTGAACTTTAATACTTCCAGCACAGGATTGGGGACTCACTCTGGGTCTTGTTTTTTATGGTTGTCACAAAAGAGCAGGCAGGAAAGAGGTCTACCATCATGGGGTTTCCACTCATGAAGACACCTGGGAATAAATCAGAGAAAACATCCAAGTGTGAAGGGAGTGGTAAATGAGGAGGATGCTGAACACACTACTCCTTGTCCAGAAGCCACAAAGCATTACTGACTTGTAGCTCTTTAAAAGTCTTATATAAAATAAGGAGATCACACAGACTAATATTGTTACCAATAAAAAAAGTAAAATGCCACGTTGCCATTTGGTCTGGTGTCTTAACAAAAATACAATGCAAAAAGAAGTCAGCATTGAGAAGAACAGCTCAGAGCAGCTTCCTGCAATTTACACAGACAGTGCAAAAGAGTTTGACTACAGCTTGTGCAAAGCACAGAACTCCTGTATCTAGACACAGCTCTCTGCTTTTTCCATAAGCCTATAATACTCAGTGATGCAAATTTTCAGCAACAAACACTTATGTTATATCTTTATAACATTCTGAGAATGACCACCACAGATGACTCTGTATCAAGGAAATTCTCCCAGAGAAAATGCTGCTCTCTGTTCCAAGACCCTTCATTTTCCAATTCTCCAGTTACCTTGGCTCATCCTGTCCCTCAATATAGATCTGCCAGAATTTTACAAAACCATCATGACTCGCTGTGGCCAACACAGTTCCATCTGGAGAAAGTGCTCCCTCGCTCAGGCACTACACAGAGGGGGGAAAAGAGACACAGAAAAGTAACTTTACAGCTTTTCTTATTTTACAAGAAGAAAAAGCTCTATCTTCAAGCAAGAATTTGACTAACAATCTGATAGTAGAGAAGGCTAGTGTGATTTCTAACAGAAACTGGTAGCTTCTAACATTAAGCCTTTTAACCCTTCACAGAACAATTGACAGGCACCCTCTTTCTTAGTAATAATAAACCATCACCTTTTCCAGACAGCAAATTCAAGTACAATGTATTCTGTTGCCACTCCTCTTACTGTTATTCATGTTAGGAATAGAGCTCATTTTGATTTGGGCTCTTCTGGCTTTTACAATCATAACTGCCTCACAACTGTTTTTTTTTACAGCCAACTGTTCTTAGGACAGCTCAGCAGCTCCTGAGACACTATAACCCAAAGAAAATTTAAAAAACCCCCAGGTTTGTACCGTGCTGTGGCCTTTCACCACAATGAAACCTTCTTTGATCTCAGGCACTTCCACCGGCCAGGAGCTGTTGTTGGTTCGGATGATGTCCAAATCCCACACCTCTGCCTGGAAAACAAACATGGAGGCACACAGGTTTATTTTTATAACCACTGCTTTGATCCAAAGAACTTCCTAGATCCTTATCTTATGGCCTGATACACCAGCCCAATGGAAGTGTGTGACAGACACCTTCCCATTTCCACACAATTTGGCCATTTGATGCTTTCCTGGCACTGCACATAGCACAGGGAATTGCTCTTGGCATTTGTAGCTGCTGCCCACCAAGTCCCTCCCTCAGGTACTGGCTCAGCAAGTGATGTCTCTGTTTCAAGTGGTCCTTGGTATTTGATGGTGAGCAGAAGTTCCCTCTCCATCCTCCTGAGGCCCAGAGAATGATCTCTCCTGCGAAGAGAGGAATCCAACATCTTACAGGAGGATCCCCAACATGGACTAGACAGGAGCCTTTACAACTTCATTGCAAACTCAGCTCTTCCCTCCATTAAATTCTCTCCTTCTAATGATAAATATGGGGCAATGTTTCCAAAGCAGAGTTTCCTTACCCTGTCCTCATGCAACAATGCCAAGGTCTGACTTCCCTCCTCCCCGCTCTCCTCGTTATCGTCGGGGATGAAGGGGCACCAGATGATTCTCCGGAAGGTGTTCAGTGGGGTATTGTCAGGTCGCTTGATGTTAACCAAGATCTCCTCCCTGATCACCAGGGTTAAGGAATGTAACATTCTGGCTCTGTTACTAATGCCCAGCAATAACCTTTCAGGCTTGGTCTGCTGTTTTAATACTGTTAAGCCTCAAGGGTTTTTTGGGCCATTGATTCAAAAAGAAAGCAGGTAAAAGGATTCTGCTGAGAAAGCAGCCAAGTTAGAGTTTCTTCACTGACAGAAGAGCTTCAGCTTACAAAAGTTTATAGGTTCTCACAACTTTCTCTTGCAGGCTGCAGTGACAGGATAAGCACAACAGGGGCACACAGCCACATCTGAATGTGCAATCCATCAGACAGCTAATGATTAAATGATTTGTTAGCATTGCAACACTACCAGAGAAAGACAAAAGAGCTACCACATTGCCCCCAGCTGAGTGCTCGAGTGCACCACTACAAATCAGGGCGTCAACAACTACCACCACCTTGCTCCAGTTGCTTTTGAAATGATGGTGCACAATTAAAATTAAAAAGCTACACTCTGAGGTCACATACCTCACACGTTTCCCAGAAGTACTGAGCAATCACTCCTAGCAATTAAAAGGAAAATATTTAGGGTAATGAACACTGAAAATAAATTTCAGGGCCACTAAAAGGATGACAGATTTGTAAGGAAGATAGTGAGTGGACAGGACATATTACATCCTATTCCCCAGAGAAGTAACTGAGGAAAAGAGCTAGAACCAGACAAGACAAGCCTCTGTCACACACTTGAGGTGACACAGTTCACGCCCAAGGCCAGCTGGTACAGACTGACACTTCTCACTGTCTACTTTGCCTGGACCAGGAGCACTGAGGTGCTCCTACAATTTCAAGCAATGCAATATCAAGTAATGATTGTGCTGAGTGCAGGTGAAAGTTGACAGATTTGATACTCTGGAAGGGGTATAACTATCGATCTTCCTCCTAAAATCTGCTATTCTGCAAAGGCTACAAAGTTAAATAGCAATGTTGAGGCTGCATTCACATCTGATCATTACACAGAGACTGACAGGAGGTGTATTTGGACAAGATACTGGATTTTTTCTTTATCCATGGCCAGGCGCCAGACAAAAAGGTTGCCAGCCTCGTCCAGGCAGGCCAGCTGGTTGGAGTTGAGGTGAGCAAAGGCCAGGTCTGCCACGCCTCCTGTGAATCCCTTCAGCAAGGTCCTCTCAGCAGTGCTGACACTCAACACCCGCACCATGGCAGAGCCATTGCTGGCAGCTGTGAGACAGACAGAGGGAGAAGTCACCATTTATGTCTGTGGTTTCTCTGCATAATTCTTATAAACTTCCCATAACTCTCATAAATGTCTCATAATTCCCAGGATTATTCTCATTAAAGATGCCACAATTAAATGTCAGGCCTGAACGTTCATCCTGAGCTTGCCACACTTCCAAGGCTGACCTCCAATGACAGTGAATTAATTTTATTAGCAATTTAATTTTCAGTTACAGGAAAAAAGGAGTCACTGAGAGGCAGATAGCTCAGATGCACATTCTGTAAGGGGAAGCCCAAGGCATGAACATTCACCCTGCAAAAAGCACTGCTTTTTGGCCTGCATGACTGTAAAGAAGATGCTTCAGAATATGAGCACACTAAGCAAAGTTTCCAGCTTCCCCTTTTCAGACAGACACCAATCACTACAAAGAAGGCAGTCTTAGAGAGATCATGGTCCTTCCACTTCCTAATGCCCATGCCAGCCCTAGCAAACCACTCAGCTTCCCAGTGTTACCACACCCAAGCTTTTAAAATATTTTTAAAAGGGTGAGACATCCTTCAGGTTACTCTAAAATAACCTCAGCTAGGAAAAAAACACAGGAGCAGAGTAGTAAATTTCATAAGAGACCAGATAAACTGGTGTGAGAACTAAGAACAGACACAAACACTCTGTGCTTCGATGAAAGCAGAAAGAGGCACTGTAGATAACAAAGTGTTCATTTCATAGAACTCTTAAGGTTGGAAAACACCTTCAGGACCATCAGGTCCAACCAGCAAAACCCTCATGTTCACCACTAAACCATGTCCTCAAGTGCCATATCTACATGTTTTTTGAACACTTCCAGGAATGGTGACTTCACCACTTCCCTGGGCAGGGCAGTTCCAATGTTTTAGAATCCATTCCATGAAAAAAAAAAATTTCCTAATATCTAATTTAAACCTCCCCTGGCACAACTTGAGACTGTTTCTTCTCATTCTGTCACTTTCTTTCCCATATGCTGTGAAGCAATCTTTCCCTGTGTTGTTCTGCTTTCCTCTCTCTATTGCACAAGACACTGCATCTGTGTTGCTTTTTGGATCCTCAAAATTTAGCCTTAAACTCTAAATTTATGCAAGCAAATCCATCACAAACACTTATCTGCTCAAATTACCATGGGGCTGTTTCTGTGCTTAGCTACAGAGCAGCTTGTTTGCTGCAGAAATATTTAATTAGAGGAGGAATCTGAACATCAGCTCTCCAGTAAAACCAATGAAGTCCTTCAACTTTTCCTACATCCCCACTGAGTCCTTCTCTTTTATTTCTAACTCTCCCACATAACAAATTCCTCTCTCCACAGTTGCTTATATTCCCTCTACAACAGCACTCTGATCTGGGTATGCAAGGTATGTTTCAATTAGTGCCAGTTATATTATTCTGATGTGAACTCTGCCTTTCTTAATGCTACACAGAGCAAAGAATACAAATCACATCCAAGACAAAAAGGTAACTCACCTCTAATGGCATAAGCCAGGTAAGAGTTTGAAACAGCTATCAGATTGCCATAATAGTATTTCTGCTCCCAGTCATATCTAGCAACAGGCTGTATTTTCACCTGTTCAGGAGAAAGAAAACAAAACATGAGAAATGTCTGAAATTATATTTTCCTTTTTTTGTGGTCCCTTAGTTCACTGCATATTAAGGAACAAACTGGAATGAAAAATGGAAAAGCACAAAATGGAAAATTAAGGAACAAAGTGGAAAAGGGCTGGGTGGATCAAGACCAGATGTCTCTCTCCTAATCATCAGCATTTGTTCTGAGTATGGCTTAGTTCTCTGCTCAGCACCAGCTCTAATTTCATATTGCTTCTTGCAGCTCTGACCTGCTGGCCAGAGCCCTCAGCAGGAATGACACCAGCAAAACAGCCAGGGAAACCCTCCCTTCAGGGTGCAGGGAGGAAACAACCAGCAGAAAAATCTTGTTTGTGGAGAAAGTACACTTTCCCAGGAACCTACAGCTTAGATCATGGACCTCTGAAAATTAGAGGATAACTCAGCCAAACTCTGGAATAACAGAAATAATCAGCTAAAAGATACTGCTCCAACTTTTTTCTCCGTGTTAAAAGTCTTTGACAAACTTCAACCTAGTTACAAACTCCTATGACACAACAAAGAAGATATTTATTTCTGTTAAAAAATATTCAAGCATGAGCTGATGTGACTAAAAAAGAGACAGACCCTGCTTTCTCTTGCTCCTTACCTTGTTACTCCCTCTGGCCTTACTGGTGATGCTGGAATCACTGCTGGCCACTACCTCCACGTCTTTTGCTGATATCACTAAGCATGTGGAGCTGTCGTCACCAGAAAGGCAGCTTTAAAAAAAACAAAAGGGGGGGAAAAATCAGGCAGGACTCACAGGAACAGAATATTTAACACTTTATGTTAAATTCATTATTTTAACAGCAACACAGCAGGATCTGTGCATCTAAGTGCTTGAGCTGAACAAGCGAAGACAGAAACTCCTCTCAGCTGAGTCTCCCTTCCCTATGTGTCATGGGTTTGGGAGAATCTATCACCTGCTTTGTTCAGCCTAAAAACCTTCAGTTCATTTCACCTGAGCATAGACCTACATTTGATTCAAGTCCCCAATACTGGAATGTGCAAAGAAACCAAAACCAACCAGCTGAACATCATCAACAACACAGTGCACATTGCTTGTGGTTTTCATGGCATCCTCTTTCAAAACCATGACCAGAGAACCCAAGTAAAAGCTACTTCCATGAGCTCTGCAACACCTCAGGTGACCTGGGTCCCTGAAGGCGTCCTGCTGGACATCTACAGGGGAACCACAAGTTTCAACCAGAGCCCTCATGATTTACATTCACTCTGACCTGCAATTTTCACCATGTACAGTTCTGCTCCCCTTCTCTGAACAACTATGCAGATATTCTTCAGTTCCTGAGCTGCAAGGATGGCAAACTCCATGCATCAGCCTCACAAAAGCTACAAAAGCTCTAACCAAGAGCACTGGCTCACAACTGCCACCTGAACTGAACATAAAACCCATTGTCAGACTCCCAGCATGCATGTCCACACTTAAGAGAAGCGACTTTGAGCTGTTTTCTATTCGCTCCCAGCATTTCTTTGACAAAACTTACATGACTTGTTTCTCCTGCAGGGCTCCTAGGGAGATGCTGCGATGCACTGGCTTGGCCAAAGCAGGTCCATCTCCACCTCCAAGGGGATCAGGCACCAGCAGCCCATTCAGGTCCCCGTTGTACGAATTCGATGGTCTCTGGTTCTCATTCACTGAACCTGAGGAAAAGCACAACCAGCTGTGCCCAACATGCATTGAAAGGAAACAGCACTGTGTGAAATACAACACCTCCAGGTGCTTTTTGTCAGCCCCTGGTGGTCTGTCAGGTAGAACACGCTGAATTGGTTGGGAGAAGTGTTCTACAAAAAGGATGTGTAAGAGACCTCCTGTGTAATGAAAAGCTCACTTCCACACATCCGAGTGAAATAGTTCTTTTTCCTTCACAAGCAAATCAGAGAAACTCCAAAGAACATGTTTCAAGGAACTTACAGGCTCAAGGAGCAAATAGCTTTAGATCAGAAAGACAAAGCTGGTAATTCAGGTTTACTGAATCAAATGCCAGACCAAAAGGTTCTTGACAAGTCACTTCTAACCCTCAGGCCTGCAGAGAGACCTCTGATGTCCAGCAGTGCAGGGATCAGCTGCAACATTTGGGGCTGGCTGGAAACAGTGCATTTGTTACTTTCCAAAACCGGCTTCTGACTGTGAGACCTCCAAGTCCAGGTGTTTAAGTAATTTTCCTAGAAAACTCTGCAGCTGTGCCTATGGGATTCCCATATTTTTCCCTTGGTTGAACAATCACAGAGAAGTTTATAGCACTGAATTTTGTGTAAAGCAGCCATTTGTTCAGAGCCCCAGCTGTGCTTTGAAGAGTGTGTGCCCTGACTTTGCACATCTGGCCTAGCACAAGCTGCTTGGTGGCTTCTATGCCTTCTGAAGGCTTTAGGAGGGGACAGACATAACAGGGGGTGGAGACTCTTCTTCTTCACTAGCAAGGCAAATATTTGACAAGCCCCACTGGAGAGCAAGGCCCCCTCATCTGCACCCCCACATCTGCACCCCCAAGGAAGAGCCGCCTGTCTCAGCGAATCCTCGCTGGAAATTTTCACTGGTTTTGAAACCCGAAATTTCGTGTACTGTTGCCAGGTAACAACTGCTGCTGAGCTCTTGCAAAATGGCTGCTCCCAGGACCAGAAGCTCCCCTGCCACTGGCACATGTAACAAACCTCAAACATAACTGTGGGCAAGAGGCAGATCCTTCCAAAGTAAGACAACCTTTCTGCTACTGAATGGGCTTCAACAGATCAGGGTGAGTGCTGCTGCCTAAAACACAGTTGAAATTATTCATTTGCCAGAAGGGTATTTTAAACTTGGCTGTTTATAAAGAGTCATTATGGACACAGAAATGTGCAGTGACAGGGTACCTCAATGCAGGGACAATTTGGGCACTCATCTCAGTGCATCTGCACTGCATGAAGAAAAAGCAGCAGAACTCACACAGCACAAGGAAATTCAGGCAAGGGAATGTGATCCAGCACCTCACACTGGTGCTGTGCTTGCTGTCAGTATTCAGATGTGCCCCTTATTCCTACAGCATATGGTGGGTGTTTGTCCAGTTGCAGCTACTTCCACTGACAGCACTTGATCCTTTGTGACCAAAGGCAGGAAAATATTCCCTACAGAAAAAGCATCCAGTCTCCCAGAGAAAGATGATATGTGCTTTGCCCTTTTGCAGCCACAGCAAAGTCTCATGTAAGTACTGCTGCTCTTTTACAGGCAGCAGGACAGTGATGTTTGCTCCATGGGGAAAAGGAAGGAGGAAACACTGCCCAGAGGCTGATGGGCCCAACAACAGCACCCCAAGTTATGGAATGGGCATAGCTCAGTCTGTTAGTGGAAACCAGACAAGCACAGGAACTGCCTGTGCACAATCCTGGAGGCACAAAAGAAGGGAAGAGGCTCTGTTTAGTAAGAACATGAACTAAACTAAAAGGTTAAGCCAGACTGGAAGATCGAGGTCTCAAAGGGAAAGAAGAGTGCTTGTATTCATTACCTTTTCAAAGAGCAGGAGCAGTCAGAGCTGAGACTGAACTCTTCCTGCTCCCACCATCAGCTGCACCAGGAGATGCCAGCCTGTACTGAACAGAACTCTGCCCTGATACACCATGAGCAGGGTGAGCCCACGTAACACCTGGTGAGCAGCAGAGATCTCTGCATGGACTGAAGGATCCTGCCCACCACCAGCAGGGATGCTCCTCCTCAGCACAGGCACTGACAGCCTGTCCCCACATCCCAGCAGGCAGGTCCATGCTTTGGCAGCAGACACTGAAGCACTGGATGAAGTTTGCCAAAACTGGGAGAAACTGTGTCAAGAGAGACAGACTGGGTAGTGGATTGCATTTTCACAATCACCAAGCCCAGCAGAATTCAAGAAGTATTGTGACAGTTGTAAACTCTTTAGAGCAGGGAGTGTTTCTTGTCACTTGCCTGGACAGCATCTAGAGGAACACAACACTGCTCACTGCTGCTGCAAAACTTGAAAGCTCCCCTATTCCTTTCCCCTGGCATCCTAATAGGAGTTTCAGAGACTTTCAGCTAACATGTGCACTCTTCTTCTTCCCCTTATTATGTTGGTCTTTTCAAGTTTATTTGCTGTTACCCAGGCAGTGATTTCTGCTGAGAACCACCACAGGTTCCTTCTGTAACCTTCCTGCCCACTTGCTCCTTCTCCTCTCAAATCCTTCTTGTGCACTGGAGCTGACAGAGAAGGTAAAAAGAGAATGAACAGGAAAGAAGAATGAAAGAAATAAGCCATGCTCTGTCAAGAACTCCTTGACTTCAACCAGCAGGAAAAGCTGCTTCAGGAGAAAGTCAAATCACCTTGAGCAACAACTCCAACCATTTCTCAACCCCAACACATCCTTTCAGTTCAGAAACTGCTTGTGAAACGAGTGTTCCCCATCCCTGCACTGAGCTCTCCTTCCAGTATTCCAAGCACAGTGCTGTACTACAAACAAAAAATGTATTTTTCTCACAAGAATCAAAATTCAGGAATGTTCTAGCACTGCAGAAATCACAGAAACTATTCCAATTAATGAGAAGTTTCTCTAAGGGTAGTAGAGCTAATGAAGCTGCCTTCATTAAGAAGCTGCTAATGAAGCTGTAGGTTTAGTCCATCACCTCATGGGCCTCTGCAGTCCTCCACAATAATCCCACACCCAACCTCTCCTCCTTTTGGCCAAGCAAAAGGCAGCACACATGGCAGCTGCTTTGGAGGTAGCACATTCCTGCTGAGTCTCAGGACATTCTGAAGTTATATTATTCCTGTCCTGCCTCTCCCTTGAAAGGAGCACAAGAGGGGCATAATTCTGTCCTCTACCCAGAGGCTAAGATATTTTTGCAAAGCATTCATGTCTTGGCCTCTTCAGAGTGTTACCTCACCACATTTGACTGAAACAACACGGCAGGTTCAACAAGGGAGATGAGAGAGAGCCCAAGCTCCAGGAGAGTGGGAACACTGTCCAGCTGACTGCTGAGCCTGCTGCTGATACTCTTACAGGCAGAAGGGAGCCCGCTGAACTCTGAGCAGAGTAGAATAGCTCAGAGCACAGGGAGAAGACTCACAACCACTTTAGGAGAGATATTTGTGCTCCTATTTTACATACAAATAAGGAGAGTGAAAAGTTCGTGTAAAGGGCGAACCCGGCAGTGATCTCAGAGCAGCCTGACAGCCCCTTCCCCTCAGCCCAGCGAGACGCCTGGGAAACACTCCAGGTACTCCTGGGAAGGGGGACACTCGTGTCACGGAGCTCGGTGCTGCTCAGCTCCCAGCAGCAGCACCTCTCAGCTGAATGGAGCCCCGAGACCGCCGCAGCAGCGAGCTCCGGGGCCGGCCCGCTCTCGCTCTGCCCGGCGCCAACAACCCCTTCCCTCAAGGCGGGTCCCCAGGCCGGGGGCTCCTCTCCTCACCGGCCGCGCCGCCGGCTCCGGGCTCCGCGGGGAGCGGGGCAGCGCCGAGCGGGTCCCCCT
>WBNO01030573.1:108346-130670 GCA_013400575.1 Peucedramus taeniatus
CATCCGCCCCCGTCACCGCCGGGCTGGGGACAGCCGCCCTGGGCGCGGCCCTGCTCACACCGGCTCCCGCCGAACGAGAGCGGGCTGCACACACAGCACAGCGCGGAACCTGAGCAGAGCTTCGGGCACCGACTCCCGGAGAGCCGCACGGGAGCCGCCCTCCGTGCTCGCCTGGGGAGAACACACAGGTGCCCGGAGAGGGCACGGACACTGACTACAGGCTGCCGCCACTGTTGACATCCTCCTGGATTATGCGGGGAATTTGCATCGGTAAAATACAACAGGTGAGAAGTAAGCTTTCAATGTTAAAAACGGAGCCAGAAGGCTCTGTTATCAAAGCTGCTGAGGAGGAGAGGGAAAGGTGTATGGAGGAGAGCAGACCTGCCCTGCACTCACTACTAAAACTGCAAGGAATCGTTCAGCTCGAGCTCCAGCTCTGCAAGCATTCCCCCACCAGACAGACACAGTCTACCCCCAGCAAGCAGTATCACACACACTCCACAGCCAACTCATAAAAATAATTTAAACTTTTAAGAAAATCTCTGTTTTATTGTGTAATGTAGCATTGAAACATCTGAACAAATCAATAACTGGGCTGTACAGGCTGCTGTTCTTTCATTTCTTTGGGTTATAGAGCATCTTGTCAGTACATAAACAACAACCTTTTGCATTATAAATTCTTTCCGAGGCATGCTGGTACAACACAAATTTCTCTTATCAAATGCAGCTAAGTCTAACTTCCAAACATCATGCACAAGAAACTCATCTAGTGACAATGTAAACTCAGCAGAAGGGCAGGTCACAAGTCTTGCTCACGCTCTGCAGTGCTGCAGGTTTGTGTATGATATTTGGAATGTTCCGTGAGTGTGAATAATACCAGTTAAGAGGAGAGGAGGAAAACTGAAAAAAAAAAAGGAAAAAAAAAATAAAAAGAAAAAAAGAAAAAAAAAAAAAGGAAAAAAAAAAAAGCCCGGGTGCCTCGGGATGGGCTGCTCAGCCGAAGTTGTGCAGTGCTAGCCTGAACATGTCATTGGTGCAAACCCAGGCATCGTTGATGTTCTTTAATAGAAATATCTGGTGGAATCCCATGATAGGATCTTCATCAGCCTGTAGAAAGAGAGGGGGGAAAAAGGTTCAAAACACTCATTTTTTGAGTTTATTCCAAAACTCATGATGAGACAACTCCAAGCTAACATTAACAGTGACATTGCATGCTGTAAGATGTGCAGTACCCAGGAGACACCAATACCACCAGAGGGTCTGTTCTGAGGGGCTTTGCAAACACCCAGGGCCCAGACACACAGAAATCCTGCAGCAGCATCTGAAGTTGGGGTTTTGTGGAAGACTTGCTGACATGTCACTCACCACACTGATGGAACATGCCTGCCTCAGTGCTGAATCACAAATCACTTGGCCAAGAATTAAGCTTAAAAGAAAGTGGCTCCATTTTTAACTGCTGAACTTTGGGTTGATGGCAGAAGGGAGTGTCTGTAGAGGTTGGTATCAACACGTTGCCTGGATGATGCAGGTGATCTGGGCTTTGAAAGCCTTGCCAGAGCAGGTGCAGCTGGCCAGAAACACAGTGCTTCCCATTCCAGTGTGAAGGGAGCAGAGCATTCACCACAGCTGTGTTCTAAGCACAGGGAGTGGCTGCAGCAGTGCCTCCACTCCTGCCCCTGACAATAGGTCTGGGTATTTACAATATCACTACAAAAGCAGAAAATAGTATTAGAGGGAGACTGGCACTCCCACCTAATGTTTATTTACCCATCTTCTCAGAGACATTGTGCAGGAATTAAATCCTCAAAATAACATAAATGATTCCCAAATCAATCAGCTGGAAATCACACAACAGGATTTAATCTGAACAGCACACAGGACCAACTACAACACAAGCTCCTGATGGTGGCTGTAGTGTGTTCAATTCAGCATTTTTGGAGGATTTTAAGCTTTATTTTTTCAACACATGACTATTCAGCTTCAGAAAATGGGGGAAATTTATAAAAAAAAGGCTTGAAAAGCAGCAGCCAGAGCAGCTCATGAAAGGGGCTGTCAGAGCACTGAATGTTCATTGGCAGTGCCCTGCTGCTGTTCACTGAGAACGAGTGAAAAGTCTGAAGAGCAAAGCAGACTACAGAATAAACAAAAAAGAAACTTTAAAGTATTCATGGACTGTGAAACAAGTCAGCTTTGAGGACCAACTTGCAAAGGACATCAGTTATATCACAGAACAGCAAGTCTGCCAGAACACTGGTGGCATCAGGTGCATGGGAAGGAAGCATTCAGATCCAAAAACCACTGCAAGGATTTCACAGTGACAACTGCCTGGGAAGTTAAGGGGTGTACATGAAGTGCAGTTGCAGTAAGTGTATGTTAATTCACAGAGGTAAACCAAAGTGGGCCCTAGACTGGCCCCTCATGAAAGTGATATTGAAATAATAATAGATGTTTATTTACTAAACCAGCTGAGAGCTCTAAAGCTATCAAGGCAAGCACAGGGTTAGCAGTTGTTAGGGAAGAACAAAGAACCAAAACCCAGAAGTAAACAAATGCATAAGTAGGCAAAGAGCACCCACATATCAAATCCTGCATGCATTTCTTGTAAGTTAAAAAAATAAAATGCTACAATAAAGTCATAAAAGGACAAGAAAAATTATCCAGCTACAGAATGGTTTCCTACTGAAGAAAGTAAATTGAGTACAACTCTCAGCTTGCAAAAACATAATGAGAATGGGGAGAACAGGCAAGATAAATTACTATAAAACCATGAAGAACAAAGTGAACGAGGAAACTACAGCCAGAAATTAGGAAGGCAACAAGTAAGACAAGTCAGTGTTCAATACATGACTAAGTGAGAGAAAAATCCTCAAAGCAAGACAAGTGCCAGCAGTCACTGTCCAGCAGACAAAGAGGGCAGCTTGTCCCTCAATGCACACCTGCTTTGCATGAGGCAGAGGCTCCCTAGGAAGGAGCCCAGTGTGAGCAGCAGCAATTCTGCTGGGTTAGACCAGCCCTTGTACTTTAGCACATAGGACAGCAGTCCTGGCAGTTGTTTCAAGGGAAGTGTTATCCCTATTACACATGCCCAGAAGAGAGGCTCACAGATCTGTGCTGCAGAGGTGGCCTGTGCACTGAAGCCCATGGGTTTGTGCCTTTTCCAGCTTCTCCCAGGTATCCAGTGTAACCCATCCCACCTCACCACTGCTTGGGAGCTGGCAGATTCTCAACTCCCAGTTGCCCTCCTTGTTGCAGATCACTGAGGCCTCTATTACGTTGCCTAAGTACTTTTCACACCAAATTTGAGCTTGTCATTACTAATATGAGTATGCTTTAAAATATACCTCTGGGGAAAAAAAAATACCATCTCCAGACAAGCTTTAGTGTAGGTCTCCTTGATTTCTGATAAGCCTAGGTAGGCTCTGATAAGAGCACTGCAGCTCTTGATGCTTTGGATTAACGAGAATTTCCTCCTTTCTTAAGAAATTCAGGGCTGAACACATGAAAGACTAAAAGGGAATTCTCCCCAAAACACTTGGTGTGATACAGACAGCAAATTCCCACAATGAAGTCACACATTATTATTTTCTTTATTCCTTTCACGTTATCCCTTTGTAGCATAGAGGAACAGTATGCTTTAAAAACAAGGAAAATCCTAGACCATATTCAATGTGAAGTATATACTTTATAGTCCATTCCCCAATTTTGACTATGTAATATTAGCACATAGCAAAGGCTCACAGTTCAGTGACTCAAGATGCCAAAGAAAACACAGACTAATCCTGTCCCATTTTAGTTTAGATCTTCATTACAGCTCAGATAACACCACTAAAACTCTCTATCCTTACTTTTCACTCCAAATTCAGGCATGTCCAACTCAGGATTTGCATTCCACATGTGAGCCCAGGCTCGAAACACAAGAGGCTTTAGTCTTCCTATAAAACTTTGCTTTGTGCAGTTCAAATTCTTCAATGACATCACTGAATTAAAACAAAAATTAAACAAGTCCCAGAATCAGACTGAAAGAATCCTCTGATTTCCAGGCCAGCCTTTTGCTAAGCATGAGCACAGACTACAGCAGCTCTGCATCACAGAATGGGCTGGGTTGGTCTACAGATGGTAAAAGTCCACAGAAGGGACCTTTAGATATCATCTAATCCAGTTCTCCTGTCCTGGGCAGGGACATCTTCCACTGCATCAGCCACAGCCTTGTCTAGTAGAGTCTTTAAATTCTCACAGAACAGATGTTTCACAAGGTGTCCAGGCACCACTTCCCAGGGTTTCAGTCTTCTTATGAAAATCTTCCCTTGTGTCCCACCTGTACCTTTCAAGTTATGGTTTCTAACCACTGTCCCTTGTTACACTGACTGGCACCACTGAGAAGAATTTGCTTTCAGGTTGTTGGAAGTACTCAATTACTTTTCACTAACATTTCAAGTAGATTGCCCTTAGCCACCTCCTCTCCCAGTTCCACAAGCTGTTCATCGCCCACAGTCTCAGCAGCTTTTTGACCTTTTCAGTTTTTCTGCATCCTTTCTGACCTGGAGGCTCAGAAGAAAGTCCTCAGCTCACAGAGCAGTGAGTCATGTCAGAGTTTGAGATGCAACACTGCTTTGCATTTCAGGTTTAGCTACACTACTTTCCTCCTCTTGCCTGGTCAGAGAGAGTTTTACCTCTTCACCAGCATCCCCAGCAATTATTGATTGAACTACAGGGTTGCAACAACTCTTACCTCAAAGGAAAGGCTAATTATTTGAGACTGCAGGTTCTTTCAGATGTTAAGCCTTATTTAACAGGCTTTAAGCAATGCTTTAAGTGTTCAGCATGCATTACAAAAATACCCAGTGATTTTAATTGCAAATTTCCTTTTCCTTTTAAGACTAAGAAACACTGCATAACAATTAGTTATTTACAATTAATTCTGCATGGATCACTTCAAAAATCACACTCTGGGGAGAGCCACAGATCTGCCACATGGCTCTGAGAACACACAAGCCACAGCCATGCTTCTCAGCTGAGCTCAAGGGACAGAAGGGCGAGAAGAGAGCACTCCTTACTCAACCAGGACAGCGAGGACTGGAAGACAGGGAAGGCAGAGGGTTAAACGTTGTGGAGGGCTAGCCTGAAGACTTCATTGGTGCACACCCAGGCACCTTGAAAATTTTTCAACAAAAAGGTTTGGTGGAAGCCTAGAACTTGGTCATCATCTGCCTGAGCATGACAGGAGAAATACATTACTAGGTGAAGCACACTGAAGATACTGGGTGATATTCTGGATGAACATTGGCAAAGCAGGGTCACACCAAAAGGAATTCACTCCTAAAGGCTTAAACTGATGCTTACTCCTCCCAGCTGAAGCAAGCAAGCAGCACTCAGATAAAGAACAGCAATAAAAACCAATATGATTAGAATAAGTGGATGTATATTTATTATACCTCTACAAAAGGATAACCCCACCCAAACATTAATACCTATCAGCATCCATTGAAAAGGATCTTTGAAAGCAATTACTGCACTGCTTTAGCCAGCCAGTTAGATCCCTGCTAGTGGCATTCACCTACTTAGATGCTCTGTTACTCTGCAGCATCTTCTCAAAGAATCTGTTGTGCCCCAGCCCCTCAGTGCAGGTGATTATTCTGCTGCAAAAGGTTGGGGGTTTTTTATTTATAGTTCATATTGGTATATTAGCATGCTACTGGTTGCCTTGGAAGTGCCCTTCCTTGTGCAAAATTCTCTTACAGTTCTCCTTGAGAGCAATATATGCAGGCTGAGCAGCCACATCACTAAGAAGGCAGCTTTAAATAACAGTGAATATGCAGCTCCACGTTCACCTGTTACCGTGTTCCCTGCTCAACTGGAGCTACACGTGAGCCACTTGTTAAAATGCACCACCTGCACCCAGTTGTTCTCAGTTACTGTATTGTACACAGAG
Organism: Peucedramus taeniatus; assembly: GCA_013400575.1. Classification (NCBI taxonomy): domain Eukaryota; kingdom Metazoa; phylum Chordata; class Aves; order Passeriformes; family Fringillidae; genus Peucedramus; species Peucedramus taeniatus. The sequence goes on from WBNO01030573.1 coordinate 114,276, forward strand.
CAGCACTGAGATGCAGTAAAATGGCTGTCAACATGTGTGAATTGGCATGAGAGAAAAGCATTCACTACATATGGCAGCCAGGTTCATTCATGCCACAGACTGTTCCTGGTATTTCATTTGTCCACCTCTATAAATATCACACAGGGCAGAAGCATGAAGTTAAGGTTTTAAGTTGACTTTGACTTTCTGGACACTTGTTCCGTGAGAAGCAGCATTCCCAGGGATTAAGATGTGATTTTTAGAGCTAAGGTCTGAGACACATAAATGTGAATAGTGGAAAAACCTTTCCCCACTTACTAAAAATTCACAAGCAAGTTGGATTTGATCATGACAGTAGGCATAATTTAACCCAGTATGTTCTCTCAAAATACCTGGATGCTCTAACACATGATCCCCAAATTATACTGAGTAATTTCAGCAAGCAGAAACTAAAAAAATACATCAGGAAATACTACTCCAAGTCATGGTATTTATAGAAAGCTCCCAGACTGCATTTACTATCCCTCCATATTAATGGATTATCATTTGAGAAAACCCAATAGCTTTACAGAATCTATTAGAACTTGGTATCTTGCCACAGGATTCAACACTATCACTGTTGCAATCTGCTTGATAATTATGCAATAACTTTAAAAACATGACTGTGCAAAACTAGGTGCAGATGTGACTGACCCAAGACATTGAGTCAAAAGGTCTTGATCACATCACAGAATTTTGTGCACACCCAAAAGCAAGGCTGAGGAGATCAGCACATCTGTCCTGTAATTCAGTGCTTTCCATGGTCACGTGTGGCTACTTTTCCACAGAGTGTGTGCAGGTGGGACTGAACATCAACAAAGCTGGAATCCAACTTGCAGCTAGGAAGCAGGAACAACTTTAATGAGAGCCAAAGCTGCCTATGTTAGGTTTAGCAGTGGATGCATTACACTGGGCACTGCTCTTCTAAGCTGCCCAGCCCAAAACAAAGAGAACAGCTTAGCAAGCAGGTTCAAACATTCAGTTCTATGTCTGCTTAGTAAACAGTACAGTGTCAGTTTGAATGCTTTGATACTAGAGGTGCCATCAAGTTAGCAGGAAAAGGAAATCTAAACAGCTATTTTAAAATAAACTGGGTGCAGGTAACTCTAAAGACTGGATGGCATCAGAGGCCTGACTTCACAGCATGGCTGGACCTAATGAACTCTGATAACTTTAACTACTGCTACATAATTTCACATTTTCTAAATTAACACCACCCACTGTGAACAAGTTCTGCCCGCAGCTGATTTTATGTACAGAGTATTTTTTGTAAATTCCAGGACAATGTCTTTCATTCATAAGCAGCTTCATTAATTTACAAGTATGTGGCCCTGGTATATTGGCAGACTGGGTAAGTTTACACAGTTCAGTAGTATCACTCACACAGCAATATGGTCATACTAAGCCTGAAAAATAATCTGATTCTTCACAAGAAGCAGCTGTTTCAACAACAAGTGTTTGATATCAGAGGCAACATTCCCACTGCTGAATCAGTTTTGATTACAGAGGTACTGGACTATACCAACACCAGGATTGTATTCTCGTGTCCTGCGACAGTAAAGAGAAAGTATGGACTCACTGAAGGGTGGTCAGTTAACAAAATGAAATCTGCTAAATCAGAGCTCAATGCAAACATTACATCAAGGAGGATGTTAAACTAGATGTGCTTAAATTGTCCAAGAACACGGTGACAATGCTTTTAAATGCAACAGAGGACACCAAAATTTTACTGCATCAGGGTAAGGGAAATGCTGATGCCTCTAGAACCCACATGGTATTTGTCTGCAGTAAAATCCATGATATTTTGCTTGGCAGAACATGACTGTCAAATTACAGGTGGTTTACCTAGAACTAGGTATCTGAAGGAAGGAGCATTTCTTGACAGTCTTCAACAGCAGAGAAGCAATATCCCAATGCAAGCTTATACCTGTTCCTTCCCCACCCATGAAAGCATTTAAATGTATTCAGAAATCAGATGATTTAGAATCCTGCAAAAATCTAAGACATAAGCACTCATTAACCTGTAATAGAAAGAGTTTACCTTAAGCTGTCCCACTACCATACTGAGTATACAGCTATCAGGTGTAGGTTGGTGGTCTTGTGCTGTGATGCTGTGTTGTATTTTTTGGAAAGGGAGGCTCTGCAATGAAAAGAAATCAAAATAAGGAAATGTACAATAATGGAATTATTTAACTTACAAAACAAAGATTGAGCAAATCCAACATTATCAAGTGTTAGACTATAGTGGCAGTACTGCACAGAGAACTGTTGCAAATGAGGGCACTACTCATGTGGGGTAGATTTTAACAGGTGTGTTTTTCAAGCACTAAAAGAGAAATAATGTCACCATACACAGTAAATGGTACCTTCTACTCTAATTGCACTGCCTGAAGGGCTTCAGACCATCTGCAAGCTCAAAGTTCTTATGATGATGGAATAAACCCCTGCTCTGAACTGTGTTAAAAGATTTTATCATCTAATACTTGACGTTTACCAGATAACTCTGAATTTGCTTATTTGTTAAAGTGGCTATGAATGGAAAGGAAAAGTGGATGAAATCTTCAAGACTTGAAATCCACATATCAACTCCTGCCCTTTTAAATTCCCTTGACACTCAGATAGCCAATGTCAGTGTGTCTGGAGGTATGTGTGTGCAAGGAACACACCCTGAGAAACACCAGGCATTGGAGAGTAATTCCTGTCTTTCAACTTAGACCACATTCACATTCCAACACGGACAATTCCAAGCAGTCAACGTGAAACACCTGGGAGATCTCAGAGTGCTGTCACACAAATGCAATTTGGGGACTGTTCTCCCAAAAGCTGCATTATTGCTAGGTGCTTTAGTGGCAGTTCAGTGTGGATGGAGCTCTGGGTGACCATGTGGCAGATACCCAAAGTCCAGGAACTGCACAGGATGGCAGCACATGGCCTTTCAAACCTCAGGTGGCACTTGGATGCCTCTGCTGCTTTTTGAAATAGGTTGAAACAGATCCAAATGCATACTTCAACAAGTTCTGCATTTCCCTCTGGTGGAAGGAGCCTCAAAGACTTTCTAGAAGGCCTAGGTAGAGACATGAGTCCTGCTGTAGCAGATAGGAAGTTCAGTCTTGGCTCTACAAGCCTGGAAGAATTCCAGGAAGCTAAATCCTTGGATAACAGAATACAAAGTGTGGAAGGATCAGGACCTGAGGAAGCAAATGAAGTGTAGGGAACAGCCCTCTAATTAGAGGGACACTATTCAAAAACACCCTTTAATAAAGCCTGCGGTGTTTCCTCTTGGCTCCCCCAGCAATCCCAACCAACTCGAAGTGCAAAATGAACTGACTGCCTTGTAGTATGGAATAGACATTTAGTAACAACACAAATCCAGAGCCTTCTTTTCTGAATGACCAGCAGACTTTTCCAGGGTCACCATCTTGAACTTGAATGTGCAAAATGCCCACACAGCCTGCACAAGCATACGCTGGGAAGTTCCTTTGACAAAAGGGTACTCCAAAGCTTAGTCACACCTCAGCATAAGAGCTTCTTGTTGAACAAGCCCTGCAAAAAGGTTCCCTTGAAAAGGCAGAGGGATGAAGGGGAATGAATGCAATTCATTCCAGGGAGGAAGGAAAGGCTTTGGAATCAAGAGCTCTGCAAAACAGTGACAAGGAGCCAAAAACAAGGCTGGGTAAGACAGTGGTAAGTGGTAAGACAAAGCTGGGTAAGACTGTTTCAAGTACCTGATTCCACAGGACAAGAGGAAATGGCCTCAAGCTGCATCAGAGGAGGTTCAGGCTGGACATAAAGAAGAATTTTTTGACCGAAAAGGTTTAGCACTCTAATGGGCTGCCCAGGGAAGTGGTAGAGTCAGCATCCCTGGAAGTTTTCAAGAAAGAACTGGACATGGCACTTAGTGCTATGGTTTAGTTAACAAGGTGGTGTTCAGTCAAATGTTGGACTCGATCTTGGACATCTTTTCCAACCTTAAAGATTCTATGATTGTCCTCTTCCAAGGAAAGGACCCCAAATAGCTGGGCAACCTAGTGAGCTACTCATGTAATGCATTGGGAGAAATCCCACTGGAAAGAGTAGGAGTGTAGGTGACAGAAAAGATCACTGATTTTTAGGATAGGCAGAGGCTACCTCAAAAGGATAGCTACTTACAGACGTACTGGAGCAAAGGATTTTGTGGTATGAAAAGTACAATAAAAGTGTCTAAAAAGCATGGAGCCACACAACAAGCAAGGTTTTTACCATCCTCTGACATTAGAAATTGACTGTTTTTTCACTATGAAAACTATGGAATTTCCTTAAAGTCAGGCAAGAATAAAGTTGAGTAGCATAAACTCACTGCTGACAGCAAGAATACCTGTGTCAGCTTCCTCTTTGGTCCAGTATGTTCACAGAACTACATAATTATTATCTCAAATGCTCAGTGTAAATCAGGCTGCCCCTAATTAGCAGAGGTACTCTATGTTAAACAAGTCCAGCACCAATTAGGACAGAAGGAACAAGTGTCAACTCCCACGCTGTACCAAGGTACAGATGTGCTGGGCCTGCAGAGCAATGCTCATACAACCTTGCCCTACTATATTAGCAGACTGAAAAGGTGCCATACTATTGCTGTCACACAGCAAAGAATTTGATCTAAAAGAAAGTGCCACCTCTTTGTGCTTACATCAGTTCACCAGCCAGGCACTGAAGGACACAAGACCACAGAAGTATGAAAGAATTTCAGTGTCAGACTGTCAGGGCTGTGCTGAACTGAGTAAGCAGCTCCAGAAGCAGAGTAGGTGAGCACATAAAGCTGACACAGCAACAGGAGCCCAGGCAGCTCAGTGCTGACAGAGGAATGCTGAACGACATTGGAGTCACTGTAACCTGATACAGCCCATAACGAGCCACGGCGGTGGAAGGGCACAGAGTAACTTCAGTGCATTTCCTCCTTACTTTAAGCAGATGGATACAAGCCAGAAAAAATCTCCATAAAGCAGAGTGGTGTGTCTTCACTCACTAATTATGACTGCAGCAGGCACATAAATCCAGAAAGTCCACCCAGCACCAGCAACAGGGAAGGTAAAGATGAGCTATGTCACAGTAGGAAAGGGGCTGGATCTGCACTGGGCTGAATCCAAGGCAGCAATCAGACACTGTGGCCAAGCAAATGCTTGGCTGGTTGGGTATATAAGTGGCTGCAAGCCCAAAAGTCTAAAGAACACTGAGTACACAAACAAGCAACCCTGGAGCTTGCACAGCTCCTCACCTACAAGGAAGCAGTTGCTGCTGTTTCTGAGATGTGCAGCCTTCTCAAAGGCAACACAGGTACCTAAAGCACAGACCTGAAGGCAAACCTCAATCTTTACAGTTAAAGATGCCTTAGGCAAAAGAAGCCATTCCAAAACACAGGAGCAGTAGCTGTGCGATAAGCCAAGTGTCAAGTTACAATTATTTTTCTTCTCAATGTGTAATAAAAATGTCTGAAATACCCTACTCAGAGCAGACTGTCCAGTGACCTAAAAAGCATGTCCTCTGCATATCCTGCAAGAGAAACACACTTTCTAGTCTCATGACAGCTTGCAAGTACCCCCAGTATTATAACAGAAGTATGGATTTACTCAAGAAGATAAAAATTCTTTTAGTTTAACTAAATGAACATAGAATTCAGAGTCCTCTCACTTGCTGAAGAGGAAATATGTTTCAAAGTCCTGAACCATACCTGCTCATATCTGAACTGCTGACAAATCTGCATTGAGGATAAGTCAGCTTCTCCACTATAGAACTTATTTGAAGTTTACGTATCAGAAAACAAGTTGTTTCTTGCTGTAATGTGTCTAGCCTTTATCACAGACAGATCCAAGTAACAGCTTTGCTATTGCTTCTTCCTTGGCATGCCTTTAAAGAGCAAAGGCACCTTTCACTCCTCTAGATCAGAGGCAGCTTATGCATTAGACCTTTTAAAAAAAATAAATCAATAATGTCAAATACAATTGCAGTCACAAAATAACCTTGCAAACTATGGAGTCAATTAACATTCCACTATTGGAGCCATCAGTGGAATAACCCACTAGACAGCAGTAGTACACAACATTTCTTGAAGACCTAAGCAGGAAGCACAAGTTCAAGATTTTTGAACTGCTTAAGTCTAACTCAAGTTTTCAGAAGCAATTATTTTCTAGTCTTCCTAACTGTTTCCCAAAACATTCAGTAAGGATTACAGACTTACAGTGAGTTTTTCAACAATGGCTGCTTTGCCCTGGAACTGCTGTCCTTCCCACGTAAGGCATGATGCATCAATCTGGGGGAAAAAGAAAAATGTCATCAGCTCAGCAATCCTTAAGCAATCCTGATAAGAGACTTTATGTATTCAGCAGAAATCCTCAGAATCCAGCTATTTGAAAACTACCTCAAAGGGACATAGAAAGAAACAAGCAAAATCAATTGAAGAAATTTGGAACAATCAATTAAAAATTAAGTAGACTACATTTCATTATCCTAAAGGATAAAAAAAAAAATTATGGACACAAAGTCAAGAATGTGGAAAGAGAAAAATATATGAAGAAAACTGACAAGGTGGGTTACACCACCAGGGTAGTGCTTCAACTCACCTAACTCAAGCAATTCAAAAGTGATTGGCCAGATCCCTACCCGGAATAGGTGACAAAAGTCTTAATTGACTTGGATTGCAGCACTAAAGATAAACTGAATCTTGTGGTGGAAGTAGTGATACAGGAATACAAACCAAATCTAAGAGCTCCCTGCTGCATTCCTGCATGCTATAAAATTTGTTTGCTCCCCTAGGGTCTCTGAAGGGAAAAAGCTCATTATTAAAGGCCTGTTTCTACAGAATCTCCCCAAATTTATACAAATTGTGACCTTGGTGCATGTCAGTCACACAAAACAGGGTGTGTTTTCTCCACAGTTGAGGAGCTCCACAAAACACACATCAGTGACCTGCATAATAGTTCTCCCAATTACATGTGCACAGGACTCTTCACTGAATGATGGAAGGCAGAAAGACCCTAAGGGTGAATAAAAGCCAGGAGTTCACTGTGTGGAAGGCCCTATCTCCAGGAATTTAAATTAGTTTGTACTTACCACTTTGAGGACTGAATGTATTTTGGTAATAAAATACAAACTACTAAGAGTCTCCATATTTAGAGCTGTGGTTGGAACACAAACTGCTTTGTTTTCTTTCTCTCTAGGCTCTGTACACAGCTTCTTGGGCAAAGTAAACCAACAATCTGGCAGGTAGAGGTACACAACAATCCCAAGAGCAAATGGTATCAGTGCTGCCGGATATTGCTGAGGTGTAAGGACGGGTGTCAGAGGGTGTTGAACCATTTAAATCCTCAAGAGCTTGCTGAAACTTCACACAGTTCATCCAGCAGATGAAAAACCAGCCAGAAAAACAGGATATGCTGCTAGAAGACTTGTCAGCCTTGAACGTCTTGCTGCAAGTCCTCAGCTACCCAGCAGCATTCCTCACCATCAGCAATCAACTCCACACACAGAGCGCTCTGCGTGCTCTGGAGGAATTTTCCCCCCAAACTAAGAGCTGATGTTCCTTGGGTTTGTTAGTTACAGTGTTTAATTCTGGTATCCAAGTCTACTTCACCCCAAATAAGAAGCAAAAATAAAAACCTAATGTTTGAGGAAATTTAAACTAAATTTACATTCATTTAACATGTTATTCTACATGTTTAAACTGGATTTAAAACTGTGAATCTATTTTAATGTTCAGAGGATTAATATAGCATGAGGTCCAGAAACACCTGCAAGAACTGCTAAACACAGGGTAGAATTTAAATTACATTCCACTTCAAGAGGGATCCAAGCAAATCCATGCCTATAAATTAATGGCAAACTAAGACTAGAATGTTTGCCTTTACAGAACACTTTATCACAGGATCATCATCAAACCCCTCCAAAAGAAATCACTGCCAACAGCTAAACAAGGCTTTTGTGAGTCTGACTGCCTATAAGGCAAACAAATCTCAAACAGAAGTGAGACATAAAAGAGAAGCAATAAATAAAAGTGAGTGTGATTGTACTGACTGGTATTCTGAAGTCAGGATAAAGTCCACCATCCCACCCTGTGTATTCTCACACATCAAAACAGGGAATTCCAGACACATAATGAGACAGAGTCCCAGCTACCTTTCTGTGGATACTTACATATATTGCTCCTAACTGAGTCCTGTCTGCATCAAAAAGCTGGTAGTAATGTTGTACAAAGCTGGATCCAATCTGCTCCCAGATAGGCTTGTCTCCCATTCTGAATCCTCAACCAGAGCCAGTGACTATAAAACAAGCAAACAAAATCATCAGAAAGGAATAAGTGTAACACCTGGCTTGAGTACTAGCATCAACAAACACAGATCCTCTCAACTGGCCTGAATTTTTCTTTGGGATAAGTAGGACAAACTCACCTCTGAATCCCAGACTTGTAAATAAAAGTCTTGGATACTGAATGGTTTAATTTCTAATTTTAGATTTGGCTTGTAGTGCTATTTCAGTGTGAGGTCACATCTCATGTACAACAGTGGAGAACAAGAACAAAACCAAGTGTTTCAACCTTGCCTTCACATATTTCAGAAGTTACACCATCTGAACAAGCTGGCAAGAGCTCACTGTTTCAACTTGATCTCATTTACTGTAAACAACTGACCTGTTAACATGGATTGTCTGCAAGTGGCTTACACCAACTGATTCATGTATTTAGCTCCTCAGGTATTTCACCATCCACAGGCCATTCTAAAAGTGTCCTGTCAATGGCACATAACAAGAATTAATTCACTAGCTCGTTGTTCAACACAAGCTTACTGCCCATCCTCTTCTGTCAATGAGGCTGTAGTAAACTCAGTGTTTATCTTTGAATCTGTGATGACTTCAAGATATAAACCATGATTTTTCATAGTGGTGAGAGTCTGCAGTTCCTAGTGAAGGTGCTGAAGGCATCCCACACTTCTGAACACAAGTCCCTCTATTCCAGAGGAATTAAGCATAGAGCAGGCACAGCAGTCTAGACAGGCCCAAGCTGATTGCTTTATCACATTACATTTTTCAAGAAAGCAAATTAATTTTTATTTATCCTGATCTCTCTCTGAAAGTCTGAAGAATTGTACTAAAATTCAAAACACAAAAATGCTGCACTCAAACCCCACTACATTATATTTTAAGACCTGAGTTCACTTCAAGCAAACTGTACTTGCTTAACATCTAGATCTGTCAGCCATTAGTGCCTCATTGCAATCCCTGTCCAGGAACCTTGGAGTTACAGATTAAATTGCATTGCAAGCCTAGAAAGGTAAGAAATTCTGGTTTAGGACACAGGACATAATAGATATTTTAGCTTCCTTTAGCTGTCAATTACTCACACACCTGTATAAGATTTAACAAATTCCTAGGAGAAGCAAAACATACATTCCCAAGATCTCCACAGAGGGTCCTCCCAGGCCCAGCTTTCTGTGCATGGTTGGACAAGAAAGCTCTTTTCATATTTTAGGCCTCTGAGCTTTACTCACACAAATGGAAACTGAAATGGATTCAGATTCTGGGTTGGAAGTATTAAGGTCATACAGATTTGTCCAGACTTACAGAAGAGCAAATCTCTTTTGTCAGATCAATGACCTAACAGCAGGTAGCATCTGTGTTTTCAGGGTGGTAATTTTGACTACCAGGAACAATTGCTATCACAGCTTTAAACATCCTTATTTCACAATCAGACAGCTAGGCAGTACAGTCAACATCAAAGTCACCAGCACACTAACACAAAAATTCAAAGTCTTGTTGCCACACCACTATTGTTTCAACTGCTCCTAAGAGATCTACAATCTGGTGTTAGTCACCATCAAGAGTGCTCCACTGATACTTGCAGTACATACCTCAGTCTGGAGGAGTTTACCCAGTGTGGCCACTCCTCTGGGAAAACACATAGCAAATTAAAAAATCACCCAAGTACAACAGATTAAAAAAACCCAAAACAAAACCAACTCCACACTCACCTCCCTAACAACTTAAATCTAGTTCTTTACAAGTGAAAAGGTTGTACTGATTGCACATCCATAATTGCTGCATACCAGCCTAACCTGGTGTTGATCCAGAAATCAAATAACTTCAGCCTGTATTAGGGGATTTTATGTCAAAGAAAAACCACCCTAAAACCATGGCACCAGCTCCCTGGAAACTCTAGTGAGTGATACCTACCCTGCTGAGAGGTAGAACTCACGTCATATTTGGAAACCAGAAGTAGTAGGACAAGTTTGATGCCTGCAGTTTCCATTCCAACCTGTGGGCACCTAGTTTGGGATGGCTGCAGTGGAGCCAACAATCAGCACAGGTGAAAATCACGTTGATTCACTTGTTATGAATCATGATAGTTTCAATTCCAACACATGAAGTTACATCACTGTCAGATATTCCTAAACATTTAAGGGCAAATCTAGTTGACAGTATTGATGCTCAGCAGTCTCACATCTAACACTGAACTGAAGTAGAGGACAACAAAATAACCAGCAGCTTATTCTTCCGAAGCTAAAGCAAGGTAGCTACTGCCATATTAAACTTCCCCACACACAAGATGTGCATTCACCCTTAACAGCTCCCTGTGCCACCATACAAACCCAGCACCAAGCTGTACACCAGCACTGCACCTCATTTAGACCCTCAAGGCACAACAGCCTCACTCAAGCATCAGATGCCTTCTGTTCAATCCTGAAACTGTGAGAAAGCCTTAGAGAGTGCAAGGAATGAAGGAATTCTTATTTTAAATATAGAAAGTAGAATTATAGTTTCTAGATCTAAAAATTAGTATGTTAGCTTGCTATCTCCTCCTAAAAAAAAGTATTTGTATTTTGAACAGTAAAATACTATTAAATAAATAAAATAAACAGAATAAATTTGACCAGTTATAACGTTGATTTTCTCAGAAATGAGAACAAGCTAAAAAAAAAAAGTGGTTGAAATTAATGATCCTTGACTAATTTTTTCTGTTACAACCTTACTCTCTTTCCTGTGTCATTCATATATGGTTTTGCTGAACACTCATTCTTCATGGAAAGGTTTATTTTCCTTTTCTGATTTGTCACCTTTTCCTCCATGCTGTCTTGTGTTTTCTGCCTGTCATTACAGATGTAAGAAGCTTAGAGATGTACCTAAAGAAAGAACAAGATGGGAATGATCTGTGTCATCAAGCCCAGTCCCTTTCAGTGAGACACAACCCATGTAGACTGTATTGATACACTAATCAGCACAGTGTTTCAATGACATAAATATAATAAGAAAGGCTTTAGGATCTACTGCAAACCTAGGAGGAAAGCACAGGTTCTGATGCTGTCATACGCTAGGGCAACACAGGGCTGCTTCAGAGCCATCCAGCCAAATCCACCCATGGTTCACTCAAATCTGTCCATGGTCACAGAAACAAGAATATTTACTTAATATAACAGCACATAAAAGGAGTTTCAATAAACTAGAAAGCTCCTAAGATGTTGCTTAAAAAGGACATGTGTCCTTTTAAAGGCACCTGCTGAAAATTACTATTGTGTAAGTGCATTACTGGATATTCCACCTTAATTCTCCCTGGAAAAGGAGATAATTTCCTTAAGCTAATTAATTTCCTTGCCTTTGTCACTTCAAACCAAGCCTACCTCCTCACATCCACTTAAGAACATCATGGTCCATTTGATTAACAGCTTCTTCACAAAAGCACAGCTGTAAAGCTGAGTTACCAGCACATAGTGTAAGACTTAATTCACATTATTCACTCTATTTCTTGGACTCTGCTTGTACTAGAGAATTCATCCCCACCCCAAATACCACCCAGCAGTCAGTGCTGAAGCAGAAACTCAATACAGGGCACAAAAGCTGCAGCTCCCAGCAACTCTGTCTTCAACAGGTATATGCTGGCACTGCTGAACTGAAGTGCTTCTCCGCAGGGGCCTTTTGCAGTGGCATCAAAATAAAATTCTCCAATACCTTTGCCAGGCTGCACACTGACATGTCAAGAGTAAATCCCATCTATATATCTCATCCTACAATGTACCAGGGCATCCCTGGTGATTGCTTTGCATCCATCTGCTTTGGCACGTGGCAGACTGCAGCAGGAGCAGGACAAGCTGCAGGACCCAGTGAGCAGCAGCACCCATAAGACAGAGAAGACCTAGAAGAGAACAGAGCCTCCACATGGGCCCTGAGTGACCTTGAGTAAAACTAGGGTTACACAGTCTCAGGCAGATTTTTTTATCCACAAAATCCAAATATACAGAATCTTTTCCATTGCTTGTCCCAGCTTTGGTGTCTCTGTTTGCACTCACCCCTCTTCCATCCCTCCTGCCTTGGCTCTGGGTGTGAGATTAGCACGAGCAGACCAACACTGCCTATAACTCACTCCTAAGGGGAACTCAGTCCTTAAGAGACTCATTTTCTGCCACCTGTCTCGATGAAACCTCCTCCTACTGCTTCCTTCACAAGCTACAGAACACATGATTCTCTGTCAGTTTGCTGCAGCACAAAGTCCATCTTTCTGTTCATGCAGCACCACCAGAGCTACCTAGAGAGGTTGCTTGAGGAAAAGTCACTTTTCTACTTGGAAAAACAAGTCTAATAAAGAGATTGCCTTCTCTGAAACACATAAGCATCAGTGACATTTGGAGCAGGTGACCAACTGTCACAGATCTGCAGTATGGAGAAAGAACAAAAAGTTGCTTCAGCCAGCAGTTATGCTTTACCACATTATCCGACCTGGACACAGGTCGGCTAATCTGGTAAAGCATATCAGCAGATTTAATTGCTGCTATCAATTAAAAAATTAAATCATTCTGAATTGGAGCAAGGTAGGTCTGCAATTCTAAAAGAATACTACATTTTCTGAAAAAGTCAACAAAAACGAACATGAGCAATAGTAAAATATAAATTGTTTAAGAAAAACAGAGGAGGTCTGCCAGGGATTGCCACGTTTAAAAAGCAAGTTGTATTCAAAGAATCAATGAACAACCACCACAGGCAAAGAAGGTCTGTAAACTCTTTCTGGTCTGCAAAACACAAAGAAAAACACACTGAATTTTAAGAGGAAAAACCTCAAACCTTTACACTCTAATGCTAGTGGAGAAATTTGCCTTCTATTATCCTGTTATGACTATATTTATTCCACAAGTAATCTCAGCATAAATAAACCACACTCCCAGGATAGTAAAGCCAGCCCAACACACCACCAATGTTAAACTCTCTTAGGATTGAATTCAAGCTTGTTTCCTGGAAGATTTGAGAATCAGTGCAACAAACTAGCACCAACACTGCCTTTAAACCTGTGCTGCTGGCCCAGTGACACATGTGAATCCACAGCAAACAGGTTCTGACCATCAGTTGCTGCACCCTTCACTACTGATTAACAGGAGAAAATAAGGACAATGAAAGCACTCTCAGCTTTTTCAGTTCCTGATACTTTTGCAATTTCTACCACACAAATATTTTAGACCACTTAACCAGCAGTCTTTAGACTGGTAAGTAAATAAAGCAGCCAACAGTTTTAGGCTATTTTTTTCCTTCAATGGCTTTTCTTTTGCCACTAAAACTTGCAAAGACAGGCGTGTCTCCAGTGTGCACTTTCTAGGAACACAATGCAGCCAGCATCACAGGACCAGTTAATCTTCTTTCTATTCAACTCCACCAACAACCACTTGATAACAGATCATCCTCCTTTAGCAAAGGATACACTCCCAACAGAGAAACTATGCAAATTATCCCAGAATAATGCAGGTTTGCAAGGGACATCCTCCAGCTCAGAGCAGAACAAACCTGTTCCACTGCCTGACTGCCCTCATACAGAGGGCAGCTGCCCCGTGTCCTACCCGAATCCCATCTGTTCCAGTCATGCCCCTTGTGCCCTGCCATGGGGTACCCTGAGAAAAGCCTGGCTCCATTCTCCTGATAATGGCCTGACAGAGACTGGAGGCTGTGATTAAGCCCTGCTCAAGTCCTTCCTAAACTACACAAGCCCAGGCCAGGCAGAATGTCCAGTAACACTGGATGCAGAAATACTGGAACTTACTGAGGGGCACCGTGCCTCATCAGCCATTTATCTTCAACACACTGCACCTCTGTCTGCTAAATGCCAATTCAGCAGCCAACCTTTCTCATTTGAAAACCTATACAATTTCCAGTTGAGGAACAAATTTATGCATTCAGAGACTGAAGGAAAGAAGTGTTTCTCTGACGTATTTCACAATTCTCTCCACAGCAGTTGACTGATCCTTAGAGGAGAACCCTCTGTGAACTACAGCTCAAGGCCAATCAGAAACCATTGACTTCAGAGACCTCCACCAAGTAATTGCCATGGACTGCTCTGTGCAAGAAATTACATTATCCTAAATATGCTTTTAGAGCTAAAAATAATTAAGTCTAGATATGTGAACTGTGAAAGGATGGAAAGGGAGAACAGAATGGGGAAGATGACAAGCTCCAGACTATTTCCTTCTGGGAAATACATTTACCTTCCCCTTCTTAGTCTTTTTAGTCCTCTATTCCAACTTTGTTAAAATAAATTAATGAGGGAATTATGCCAACCTGAAGAACATATTTTTTGTTAGAAATGCTAGCAAGTGTAAGGGCACTAGTACACAAAGCACCTGAGGGAGACTCTGGGAAAGCTTTCACTGTGCCTGCAGCTCGATGCTCATCCCAACTGCAACCTGACAACCCAAGAGAGCCCCACAGAGTCAGTCAGGATGATTTTCAAATATACAGACACATATTACACATAACTGCAGAGGAGGACAAAATATTTTCTGTTAAGCAAAAGCCACAATGCTACACAACTGCCTTTTTTCCAGAGTATTCCTCATGCAAGCCAAAAACTGAATTCAAGTCTGCAAGGCTGAAGCCACATTTCCTTTCCCCCAGATGAATGCAGGACTGCTCAGTTAAAAAAAAAAAACCAGGGAAGCACTGGGGAACTGGAGGGGAGAACTGCTACACCCTGTTTTTCTTTACCTTATAGACACAGTAACAAACCACTGAATGGCCAAACTTGCCACAATATCTGTAAGTTTCAAAAGTACCTAAAATAATTATACTTGCAATGTTGCCAGCTATCAGTATATACTGCAAGTCCTAAACTTACCATACTCTACACTTTCACTAACTGAATGATCCTCTTATTAACAGGGACAAAAGAAATCCCAGCAGAGAGAACTGCAGAAAGCTGTTACCCGTTGCATTTTTCTAAAGACCTGAACAAGCACAGATGTTAAGCAAATATATTTCAAATCATCTAACAAATAACTTGCAACCTTTTAGACAAATAATAATTAGAGGGTCCAGTGGGAAAAGAGTTAAATAGTCCAAAAGTGAGCCAAAATATCACCTCACTTTAAATGAGATCAGGCATTTCACTATATACAGTAATTTTGCTACTTCTAGGTGAAGGTCTATGAAATAACTTTTTGTTTTGTTGCTGCTAAAAGAAAATGTAAAGTCACTACAGACAAATACAGAAATCACTGCTTGAACACAACTTTTCAAGAAGGCAAACAGTATTAATTTGAGACAGCAGCTGATTAAGGAATCAGAATTCACTTTCAAGCAACATTTCTACAACCAATTCCTACTCAAGCATTTACCTGGGCTTTTTTTTTTTCCCAGTTCAACTGCAATTCAGTATGTCCAGCTCTAAAATATATTTAGATTGGAAATTATGGACTTCAAATGAGCTGAATTATTATTTCAGCTTGCCTCAGACAAGTTCAATTTGACTGGCAAAAACAGGCTTTTGAGGATTTAAATGTCTTCAGAAAGCTATCTCACATTAACTGAATGTAACACACACTCCTTGCTATTGCACACCTTTGCAGATTTTGATTGTTTTCAAAGCTGAAAAGTGAAAACAGCCAGAGAAGGGAAAAAAATTGTCTCTTGCACATCATACTGGAAAATGGCAACTCAATGTAAAAACTACATGGTTGCAGCAGATCACTGAGCACATGCACTTTGCTAGTCTCACTCCAAGGAAGCATGAACCTTTCACGTTCAATGTGACAAAGTGATTCAACCATGTCAGGTAACTTCAGTCCTCTCACAACCTTCTGGCAAGACAGAAAACAGCAAGAACATTAAAACCGAGTACACTTTCTGCCTTCCACAAACCATCTCCTCGCAGCTCCCGGCTCACCCCCTTTAACTCTGTTCCCTGCGATACCGAGCCGTGGCAAGGCAAAACAGAAGCACCGACGGGCACCAGGCCGAGAAGCCTCGGTGCCTCTGAGGGTCGCGGCGGCAGCGCCGGGGACAGCACCGGGGAGTGCCGGGGGCCGCCGGCGGGGCGAGGCGAGGCAGAGCCCGCAGCTCCCCATTATCCCCGGCCCCGCCGGAGCGATCTGCCCCGAGCCCGCGGGCCGA
>WBNO01030573.1:130795-231045 GCA_013400575.1 Peucedramus taeniatus
GAGCCCCCTCAGCCTCCCTCGCCCGCGCTCCCGCCCCGCCCCGCTCCGCCCGGCCCCGCGGCATGCCGGGACAGCGAGTCACACGGACCGCCGGACGCGCACTGGGAGGGGCGAGCGGAACTACAACTCCCGACAAGTCCCGCGGCGCACCCCGCGGTGGCTCATTTGAATGAGGGAAGGGGCCCGCGCGCTGCAGGCCCCGCGGCGGCGGCCCGGAGCATTGTGGGATCGTGGGGGAGCGGATCGGGGAGGGGCCCTGCGCCTGGGGAGTAACGGGGACTAACGGGGACGGGGCTGTACCCCTCAGGGACGGGGCTGTCCCCGCTTGGGATAGGACTTTACCCTTCTGGGACAGGGTTCTACCCATTTGGGACACGGTTGTCCTCCTTTGGGTCAAGATTGTCCCCCTTTGGGACAGAGTTCTACCCGTCTGGGACAGGGTTTTCCCCCTCAGGGACAGGACTGCACCCCTCAGGGACAGGGTTGTACCCTTTGGGACAGGGTTGTTCCCCTCAGGGACAGGGCTTTGCCCCTCTGGGACAGGATTCTACCCCTTTGGGACAGGTTTTTCCCCCTCAGGGACAGGGTTGTACCCTCTGGGCCAGAGCAGGACCCGTGGCCCTGAGCGGGGGTGTGGGTGGTCCCAGCCACAGCACTGTAGGTCCTGAAGTTAATTTTAGTTCCCCCCATAAGAGCTATACTGTGACAATTTTCAAGGAAATTGCTCGATTTGATTGCAGTGAAGTTAGCAAAGAAGGTGTGGGGTGGTGGAAAACCGCCTTCAAATAAATACTTGTGAACATGTAAGTGGTCTAAAAAGCGTGGTTTGGGTCTCGCCGGAGCCCTCCCATATTCCCTGAAGCAGCAGCAGCAGCAGGGAGGACTCATAAGGGTACAGGAGTTGTCAGGATTTAGGGTTATATGCCTAAATGGGCCGTGGGCAGAGTTACATTCTGAGATTTCTTGTGTGATTGGAAAGCTGAGTGGTCTTGTACTACAGTGGTGGACATGGGCTACTCAGGGAATACGTGACTTGTTAGTGCTTGAGCTCTGCAGCTTGGGGATGCTGGGCAAGAATACATCATAAATAAAATTATTAACCCTCTGGGCCTAAAGCTATCATATTATTACATAAAAACTTTCGAAAAACTGAAAAAAAACCCCAAAACCTAAAACAACAACAACAAAACCACCCACCCCACCCCCCCAAAACAAAACAAAACAACTCAAAAAAACCTCAAGAAATAATAAAAAGGAGCTCAAAATAGGTACAAAACCCAAAAAACAGAGTAACTATTAATCTTTAGAGGAATTGTTACGAACTTAAGGTTTTCCCTTGGAATCATAAAAGCCATTTAGAATAAACATTCTTCAAGTCCCCTTCTAGGGCTGACATTTCATAACACACAGAAATGTGACAACCAAAAATAGTCAGAACTGGTGGAAGAAAAATATTGCAAGGGTACAGGCTGGATTAGGATACAGAAAGGTGAGGGGTGGAAAGAGAAGAAAAACGTTTGCACTGAGCAGCAGCAAAGGTATTTTTGCTAGCATAGTAAGGTGCCTTCCTACAGAATTAACCTCTTAATTCCCTGAGGTGTGGCTGCTCACTTCCTTAAATCAGCAGGAAATGGGAGCAAGTGTGCATGAGGAAAAGTGTCAGCCTTTATCAGAGTTTATCCTGCACTGGAAGGGAGCCACAGGGATCTCTGAGTGCAGCTCCTGGCCCTGCACAGGGCAGCCCCAGCAATCACACCCTGTGCAAACACTGCTGAGCTCTGGCAGCCTTGGTGCTGTGACCACTGCCCTTTGCTGGTTCTTTCACTGACCTAAAACACTCAGTGGTGACACATCTGCTACCCTGGGGCAGCACAAGAAGGACACGGAGCAGTTCTGGTCAAAGCAAACTAAAAAACTCTTTATTAAAACATCTGACTCCATATATATATCTTTTTGAAATGCCAGTGTCATTGGAGGGTGACAGTGCCACCTCCTCAATGTCACTGGGCAACCCAACTGTCCATCAGGTTGCCCGTCCCCTATAAAGGAATGAAAAACAATAAGTTATTTACATAAAATACATACAAAAGTTTATACAAAGAATACAAACATCAGAAGGCTTAATGAAACTTGAGAAAATCAGAGTGACACACATCTGCTGGCCCATTGCCCAAAGCCATTCCAGGAGCCCCAAACCCACCCAAATCTTTGTCACTTCCCACGATCCCAGTCACAGAGACTCTCCACAAACACTCAGTTTCTGTCTCCCCTGGGCTGCTCTAAAGTTCAGGCTGTTGTTCACCAAGTTTCAGTCCCATCCATGGGGTTGGGCACTCAGAGGTGGAGGGAACATTGGCCACGTGGACCTGCAGATCTTTTTAAATAAGGGGCCACATGCTTCTTTCCTCTAACTCCCCTAATCCTTCTGAAATGTGTTCAGAATCTCCCCAAATATGCCCATACCAGTCCCCTGGGTCCACATCTCCTGTCACCATCCAGAAGTGGATAATCCTATTGTTTTGGGTGGATTTTTGTTGTTGTTATTTTTTTAGTTTTTTGGGTTGGGTTTTTGGTTTTGTTTTGGTTTGGTTTGGTTTGGTTTGGTTTGTGTTTTTTGTGGGGTTTTTTTGTTTGTTTGTTTGTTTTTGGTTTTGCTTTTTTTTGTTTGTTTTTGTTGTTGTTGTTGTTGCTGTTGTTAGGGTTTTTCTGTTTTTTTTTTGTTTTGTTTTGTTTTGTGTGTTGTGTTTGTTTGTTTGTTTTTGTTTTTGTTTTGTTTTTTGTTTTATTTTTTGTTTTGTTAGCTTTATTTCAATCCTTCATTCCAATAAACATATTTTCCCTTCTTCCCTGTTAGCTCTTTTAAGTCATCTGTCTCCAGCTGTTTTTCGTTCCCTGTCTCTGGAATAACCCCGGTGTGCCTGTGCTGTACCAGGCACGCTCCCAAGGTGGCACACACGCTCTTTGCCATGTCCTCTCCTGCCGCGGCGGCCCTGCTGTGTCTCTCTACCACCTCCTCCAGGTCCAACCCCTTCTCCTTCTCCCATTCCATCTCTAAAGGGGAAGAGACACAGCCCTGACCCCCCAGAACCCTCTCTAATGGCATCCTGCTGACTATGCCAAGTAAAATGTGGTGTAATCTTATAAAAACAAGGCAAGTAATAGAGTCAAATGAGATTTATTTACAAAGCAGCTGGCAAAAGAGCTTTTATTTGCTCAGTGTGGCTCTGCTGGCAGAGGGCCACTCTTGTTAGCAGCAGAGCTGTGCTCACACCAGGCTGTGCTGGGGCTGTCTGATGAGCCCTTGGGAGGACACACTGCACCCCAGAGTTGGAAACTTGAGCTTTTGGGCACAAGGAAGGCAGGAGGTGATGTGGTCTGATGTTTTCTTCTAGATGAGAACCTGTCTTCTCTGTTCCCTGAGCCATCCCCATCAAACCTTGTTTGATGCATTCCCTCCCTCTTCTCCCGTTCCCTGCAGGGTTCCCTTACACCTGGCAAGGAGCAAGTGCTGGAAGGCTCATGCCACCCTCCCCCTGTGTCACTTGAGCTCCTTGCATGCTCCAGCAGCTTCCTGGTGCCTCTGACTGCAGACCCAACTAAGATCCAGTCATATCTGGAGGTAAAATCCTGAAGTAGCTTCATAGGTGCTTTGTTGTTTTGTTGCTCTGAGTTCTGCAATTATAATAAATACAAAGATTGTAAACCCGACAGACTGAGCAGTCCAGCTGGGCAGGGAAGTCCAGGATGGCTCAGGCACCAACAGCACAAATTGGCACAATGAACTCTTCCCTTTCAGTGGTGCAGAGGAGCTGGTGGAAACAATCCTGCAGGAAAAGAAACTGTCTCAGCACAGGGTATTTATCCCCATTTTCAGTGTGGGCAAAGAGTATCTCCCAGTTCTAGATCCTGTGCAACTCCCCTGAAATCAGGAGAGGTCCTCAAAACCCAGGCCAGATGCCCTGAATCCAGCCTTGCAGGTTCACTTTCCACTGAAGGCACCAATCTCTTGGACCTCCAGACTCACCTTGTTCTGCCCAGGGGTGAAGAGGACACAAAAGGCCATCGAGAGGCCCGGTGGCACCTTGCAGCACATGTCATTGGGGCCCAGCAACTGGAAATAAGGTGAGCTCTCCAAAGAGACCTTCACCAGCTAAGGAATCTGTGGGAAAGGCACAGAATGATGGTTTTTCCATTTGTGGAAACAGGTGGACATGCCCTGGTGCCATCCTTAACCACCCTTCTCTGCTCTCCTCTTCCAGCCCAGTGTTAAACCTCCACATCCCAGCACTTACCTTGTCCCTGTTCCTCAGAACCACTGGAACTGCACACACCTCACCAGGGGTGTAGTTGTGAAACACCACCTCTGGTGGGCAAGGCTGAAGTGAACTGTGATCCAGGCCAGCTGCTGAGAGCTGGAGAGGCAAGAGAGAGCAGGGAGAGGTTCAGGTGCTGGGAGGAAGATTCTGCACTGATCCCCAGGGAAGTACAGACTGTGGGTGAGTACATCTGCCCAGCTCACACTGGGGAAACAGTGGCTCTTCCACCTCTGCCCTGGGCTGATCAAAAGCTGCTGGACCACACTGAGCAGGCTCAAGCCAAGCTGCTCTTTTGACACCCTCCTCAAATATCACATCAAACAGCAAGGAAAAAGGCAGGGAAAGGCTCCCTTGTGATGGGATGTCCATGCTTGTGTTGAGGCTGGACAATCTGGGGCAGATTCAGCTTCTTAGTGCTGGCCAGCCTCTGCTTGCTGGTGAGAGACATCTCCTTCTGGAAGGCAGAGGGAATCGGCTGAAAGGTAAAAAAACATCAAGAGCCTCAGAAATGCACTTATTCATAGAGGCTTTTCTTGTTCACTTGCTACTGATGAATAATTTGTGATCACAGCCACTAGGACAGTTCTGGAAGCCCTGGAAGTTACCTGCTGAAATATTTAACATCAATAAATTAATGATATAGAGCAGAATGCACATGCTGTAGCCACGTGGCTCTGTCCCATTAGCTTCTCTGTGATTTGATGTGACATGTTTGGGGATTTCTTCCCTTTGAGCATTTGTTTCCTCTTTAGTTTCACTGAGTTGAGCTGGTGACCTTTGCAGAGAGTGGGGAGGAGTTATCAGAACTCCCCTAACTCCATCCTTTGCACAACACTCACAACCCACAGCGTGGAGAAACTCTGAAATTCCAGAATCCCATTCATGAAGACCCAAAGGATACACTGGTGTCTCCAGCCTGTGGCATCCTTCAGAAGTGAAGAACGTGAGGCCACCCCACCCTGATTCATCATTCGACCCTGTTTTTGTGGCTGAGTTAAGATGCAAAGAAGTAAAACCCCAGAACAAACAGACCCTGAAACAAACCAGCCTTTTGCTGTGGCTGCAGTCCCACGAGCCAAAAGACTTGTCAGAGCCTGGTGGCACTTATCATCTCCCTCCTTTCCCATTACTTTTGTTACCACATTTTCTGAAATTATTAACCGAATCTCCGTTAATATCCAAACTTTCCTTTATCACGCTTTTCAAGTTTTTTGGTGGGAACAGAAGGAAGGTGAATGTCACTCGGCTGCTGGCCTGGATGCATCAGAGGAGGGAGCAGGAGCTGCCCCACCATGGCACTGTCGGCTCTTCCAGCTCGGGAAACTCCGCAGAGCCTTCCCCGGGGGCTCAGCGCGGCGTGAGCTCCTTGGGGAGCCTTTCGAGGGCAGAAAAGGACAAAGGACGTGTGTCCCTTCCTCATGGCCTGTCACATTAGGGCCGGGGGGCCAGTGCAGAGCCCTGACCGAGGGCCAGGCTTGGGTGGGTTTGTTCCTTATCGCCCATCCGGCGAGTGCCCGGGGGAAGCGGCGCATCCTTTGCTGATGGCTTTTCCTCCCGGCGGATGGCGGCCAGCGATGGCCGGGGGCTCACGGGGGCGGCTGCAGCTCTGCCTTGCACCTCTCCCAGAGAGAGCCTTTGCTGCCCCATCCCTTCTGTCCCAGCTCGGAGGAGCCCTCAGGGCGTCCTGCTCCTTGCCGCTGGCTTGGTCCCTAAATTGACCCCACTGGCCCGGAGTGGGTGAAGCTGCAGCTCTCTAGAGTCAGGGGCTGCCGTTGCACAGGGACGATGCCCGCACGCAGGGAACACTCTGGGCTGTGGTCCAGGTCAGGGAGAAGGGTCACAGACACGTCTGCTCTTTGTGCAAACAGTTCATTTTGATTTGGCACACAGTTATGAACCGGACTGCTGTTGCTCATAGTCCTGTTTTGACATCAGCGCTGTCCTAGGAGAGGAAATTGTTCCCCAAATAACACTTTGAATCTCAGACACATCTCTGCTTTCTTCAGTTCTTCTCTGCTGCCTCCTTGGGTTGATAATGAGGAATCGTAGCCTGGGGCAGGAATCTCTTTTACCTTTATCCACAGCACCCTCTTTGTTAAGTATCCCCAGCAAACAACAAAATGCTAATGTTTGGCACTTGTTGCTCTTTTAGGTGACAGGACAGCTGCATTGACCCTAAAAACACACCCACGGTCACGACACCAGCTCAGGAGCCTGAGAATCTCATGCATCAGGCAGTGAGACAGGCATGATGCTGTCATGGTTCCAGAAAAAAAGCTTGGCTAAGGCAAAAGCATGCTGCCCTGGAAACAGGCTGAGTGTTCATCTACATGCACTGCTGAGGGAGCAGCTCAGTGGGGTTAAATCTGAAACCCATGGGAGTGTGGAGCCTCTGGGCAGACAGAGGGGGAGGATACACCCTGTTCTTACAACGTGGGGTGCAGAAAAGCTGGGGTGGGAGGGGGAAGGGGTCCGGTGACTCCCTGGTCTCTCAGCTGAGCCAGCAAGGATTGAAAAGGGTTAAGAACCTGTGCAGGGAAAGGCTTGCCTGGGCTTGTTTTTCTGCCCAGCCCGTGTGTCCGTTTATTGTGCTGGGCCATGGAAAGGCTTCCTGGCTGTTGGGAGCTGTGCAGGCTCCTGGGGCTGCTGGCTGCTGCCTCTGTGTAGCCCCTGGCACTGGCGGGAGCTCGGTGCCCGCCTGTGGCTGAGAGAGCCACGGGAATGAGTGGGGTGCCAGCTCCAGCCTGGAAGGCTGTTGTATCCCATTCTGTAGGAAACGTGCTGGGATGAAAGGGCTCAGCTCAGCCTGGGGGCTGCCAGTGCCCCAGCACAGCCACATCTGTCAGGTCACAGCACTGCACGTGGCAGCCCCCCTTGTTTTTGGGGCTGGCCCACAGGTGCCACCAGCCCCCATGGAGACACTGTCTAAAGTTTCCACAGCTTTTTTTTTGGAAGGCTCTCAGACATCTCCTGCCCAGAGGAGGCAGGAAGAGGTGAGCCTTTCTGAGAATAGAGCTGCTTCTGGTAAGCTCCTTCCTTCGAGACTGCCAGCGTGTGCAGGCACGCTGGATGGAGAAGTGGGAAGAGGGGATGTGGAGAGGTGCTGACTGTGCTGCATGCATGCCATTGCATGGGGCCTGAGGGCTGGCTCTGTGGCAGATGGGGGCTCACAGCACCCCAGGCAAAGGGCTGGGGCCAGGACCTGGCTGTTCCTGCCAGGAAGACCCTTCCAGGACACGAGGATGCCTTGCACAGGCAGTGGCTGCTCCTGCTGACATGGGAGGGAGGAATAGGGGGAGTAAGCAGGGCTGCTGTAAATAGGCAAACTCCTCATCCTCTCCCACAGCCAAGGCAGCAGGCACTAGCCTGGCCCCAGGCTCTGTCAGAGGTGAAATGGCAGAGCCATGGCACTTTGCTGCTCCCCATCTTCTGTCCAATCCTCAGGGGCTCCAGAAGAATCTTTCTCCAGGAAGCAAAGGAGGGGAGAGCCCCCTTTATCACCCTGGGACAAAGCAGAGCACATCCACCCCTGTGCCAAGGGAGAGCCTGGCAGCAGCTCCAACAGCAGCCATGGTCTCCTGTGGCACATGGAGATTTCTGTCTTGCCCTCCTGACCACTGTTGCTGCCACTCTCACCTCTCCTCCCTGCAGGGCAGTGCCAAGAGACTGCCCTTCCATGGATCATGGAATCACAGAACAGTTTGGCTTGGAAGGGACCTTTAAATGCCATCTACTCCAACACCCCCTGCCACAGGCAGGGACACCTTCCACCATCCCAGGTTGCTCAGAGCCCCATCCAGCCTGGCCTTGAACAATTCCAGGGATGGGACAGCCACAGCTTCTCTGGATAATCTGTGCCAGGGCCTCCCCACCCTTGTAGGGAAGAGTTTATTCCAGATATCCAATCTAACCCTGTTTTCTGTCACTTTGAAGCCATCTTGCCTTGTCCTGTCATCCTTGCCCTTGTCCAAAGTCCTTCTCCAACTCTCTTGTAGTGCTGTTAGTACTGGAGAGGCTCTAAAGTCTCCCTAGAACCTTCTATTCTTCAGGTTAAACAACCCCAACTCTCTCAGCCTGTCTCCATAGCAGAGGTGCTGCAGCCCTCGGAGCATTTTTGTGGTGTCTGGACGTGTTCCAGCAGCTCCACATTCCTCCTGGGGCCCCAGAGCTGGGGGAACAGATCCTCTGTCTCTCCATGGTGCCAACTTTGTGGAACTGTTCCCTTCAGGGCCTGCAGCTACACAGGAGGACTGGGACATCAGGATGTCTCCCCAGCTCTGTAGGGACTTGGGCAGGAGCAAGGGCTTGGTGTGTCCAGGGAACACATCTGCTCTGGTAGAGTCCCTTCATGCTCCTTCCCCTCAGCTGAAAAGCTGCCCAGGTTTCACCTCTGCCATGCAGAACTCTCCCAAGAGTTCCCCATCCCCTTTCCTAGGAAAGAGCTTGCTCCCATGGCTGCCTTGCTCTGTGGGAGGCAAGTGACTCTTCCCTGTTTAGAAAGAGCATGACCATGGTGTGCACTGAAGAGCTCCCTGTTTGTTTCTTTAGACACGATATTTTCTCACAACTTGCATCTTGCTCATTGCAGCAGACAGTGCAGCCCTTGGCAGCCTCCATGGGACAGGCACAGGATGAATTTCCCTCAGTCCAGGCTGTTCCAGTTGCCAAGGAGAGGCATCAATTCCCAGTGCAGGTGTGCTCTTTTCCCTGGAATGTCCCACTGGGATCAGCCAACAGTTTGCAGCTCGGGTGTGATGCTGCCAGGGGAAGAGCTGCATTCCACAGCCTGGCTGCCTTGGGATGCTGTGGAAAATAGAGAGTATCAGCACTTTGCACTGTGTGCTGGACCTCAAACTGGTTCTCATTTACAGAGAAGGAGGAAGCCATTGTGTTCAGAGAAGTGAAAGCCAGTGTGATGTTCTCTATTACTTTTGAAAACATCTTCTCTGTAAAGCAGTTACAACACAAGCCCCAGAGTGGTTGGTACTTCCAAAATTGGAGTTTTCCGTCCCCTGTGGAGACACTGGCTGCAGACAGGTCCAGACATCTGCTTTTCATTTCCTGCTTTATTCTTAAATGTGAGAAAATACAAAATCATGTGGTGCTTCTCTTGATCCCCTGCCATTCAATTCTCTCTCTTATTACAGTAATTGCTCAAGAGCTCTACATGAAGCACAGAGGCTTCTCCAAAGGGTATCTCCAGAGTAAGAGGCCCCATTTGGCTCTAAGGAACCTTCTCCTGAGTTTGGCAAGGCTGTCCTTGGCCAGGAGAGAGGGGGTTGGTGGATTGGTTTGTGTCAGGGCAGCAGCTGAGCTGCCAACACCACTGAGGAGAGGTGGGTTAGTGTGAGGATGAGCTGCCACAAAGCAGCTGGGAGCTTTGTCAGGGGAAAGAGAATCCCATCCTATGTCCAGAGCTGGAGCCATGTGTCAGTGTGTCTCCCTTGCAGCACCAACAATGGCTGGATTGTCCTAAAAGTGAAATGTTCCTGCTGCCTCTTTCCAGCAAGGCCCTGGGATGGAGGAAAATACTCTGGGCAGATAAGGATGTTGTCGGTGCCTGTTCCCAGGCCCTGCTCTAGTGTCACCAGCTCCTGAGGCCTTGGGAGCTCCTGAACATGCTTCCCATGAAGTGGAGATCATCAACATCTCATCTGATCTGCTCTGCTCAGATACAGGCTCCTAGCTCTCACTTACTTTCCCTTTTAATTCTCAGTCTTGCCCTTATTTCAAGGAATACAAATCTACTCTAATAAACCATTCTTTCACAAAGAACCAAACAGCAAAAATTCCCAGCATGGAAACTCCCTGAAGGAGACCGGGAGGTGTTCTGGGCCATTTCCTGTTTGTTTAGGGCACAGCCCACATTCTCTTTATACATTGTTTTGCATATAAAGCTTTGCAGGTTGAAGGTGCTTTTTGCCTTCACGAGCAATTCCTCAGGCATTAGTCATATATTCCCTCCACAGGGGAGGACCTTGGCCCTGTGCACAGCTCAAGGTGGTTGTGAACCTGGCAAAGCTGTAGTGGTTGGGAAATGCTGGAGATGCTTTCATGTCTCTCCTGGGTAAGATGGGATCTGACACTTTGACCAGTGGTATATTAGTTTGGAGCAATAAATTGAGTTCCTGGCTAAGGATTGCAGCAATCAAAGGTTAGGGGATGACATCAGATCAGGCTTCTGAGTGTGCCTGGTGCCTGTCACCAATGTCTTCAGCAGACATTGTTCTCCTTTTGTGTGCATCAAAACCAGTGTTTAGGTAGCAGAACATCTGTCCTGCTAACAAAAATGTCTTTAGAGCAGAGCAGGAGCTGGAGGCAGAGAGCCCAGCCTCCAGCATGGACACTGAACTGTCTGGTGTGACATCCTTTTGTGGGTGCTGAGGGTCACACCTGGGCAGTGCTGGAAGGCCCAGGGCTTGCAGGACCCCCTGTTGGTGCCCAGTGTCCAGTGTGTGGTCCCTCTGCTCACACTGCTTGGCAGGAGCACAGGTGAATGTTTGTGGATGTGTTTCCCCTGTCTATGTTTCCAAGCCTTCCTCAGCCATACTGTAGTTACATACAGAGGGGAAAAACAACCCTTTTCTTGTTATCTACTGCTTTTATTTGGTGCTGTAACACCCTTCAGAGAGCCTTTGGGTGCAAAAGGTTACCTCAAGAAATCTCCCAAGGAGGAATGGGGCAGGCTGGCATAAGCTGGCCCTGGTTCCCAGTTAACTCAGTTTTTCTGCTCCTCGTTTCCCTGAAGGCTTGGATGTCCCTGGCTCGCAGGGTTGCACACTCCATCACTTGGATGCTGTGATTCTTCTGGGATTGCTTGTGTAGGAGGTCACCTGCCTGCTCGCACTCATCCATATCACAATTTCATCTACAGGTCCAGATCTACACTGAAAACCAACCTGCTATTCCTGGAAACTACAGTGAAACTAAATCAAGAAAACAAGTGCCCAGACAATTCCTACTGTAACTAAAGAAGCTAAAATCTGTTGAAGGTAAGAGAAGAGCTGAGATCCTTCACTGTCAGACCGACACAATGCCTGTGGTTTACCACGAGGTATATCAGAAATATCTCCTGGAATACATCAGATCCTCTGACTTTAGGTTCTTCAATGCTGCAAGACCTCAAAGAAGTGCAGTAAGGGTCTGGTGTGGAGGATGGGATGGGATGGGATGGGATGGGATGGGATGGGATGGGATGGGAGGGTGGTATAGGAAGTGGGTTGGCAGTGGTGGTGCCAGTTTTCTGCCAGCTGCAGCCCAGGTTTGTCACTACTCATTGGAGCTGCCTGCTCCCATTGGAGGCAGTTGCTGTGCCTCTGTGTCCTGCTTCTGGCAGGAAATACAGGGCTTGGTGGTGGCTTAGGCCCTCGCTGCTGCCAGCACCTGTGGTGTCCCACAAAGCCACGCTGGGGCTGCAGCTGCCCTCCACATTCCTGCTGCGGAATTTCCTTGAGTGGATGTCACCTCCAAATCCAGCTGCTGAGCTCACAGGGAGCAAATGGAGATGTCCAAAAGTGACCTAGAAGAGTCCTCTGCCAGGTGAAACACCTCCAGCCCAACCTGCAGAGGAACAGCAGCTGCATTATCTGCCATAGAGCACTTTGTGCCTTAAAACAACTACGCCTATGGCAAGTCATGCCTTTGGCAAACAAAGCACTCCCACTTAGCTGAATGTCAGAGCCCTTCCTCAATTTTACCTATCTCTGGCAGTAAATCCTTTGCAGAAAAGGCAGAACCTGTTTCTTCAGGGGAGATGTGAGTAAATGTAGGCTGTTCCAGCAGCCAAGGTGCCCGATGGCTTCAGGCAATGCCGTTTCCTGGGACAAAAGTTTCCCGTGGACCTTGAGAAAACACCACTTGGGGAAGGGCCAGAAAACATCCCAACAAACCCAGCATGTTCTGTTCTTGCTAGATCAACCAGACTATTTCAAGCCTTAATTTTTATTGCATTTCCTTGAAATGGGCTTTTTCTTGTAATACAGTACACTGAACACTGAATACAAACAAAGTTGCAGGCTGGGATTTTCACCAAATGCATTATGTGGAAACCTGGGGGTTTTCTCTTTTGAAAAAATCCCAACTGGAACCACTGGAATTTCCCACAGCACGGAGATGCCAGATTTCCATCAGACTAAAAGATTTCTGAGGCAGTCACAGACTCAGTCTTGAGCTTATTTTCATCTTTCAGTTGAGGGAGTTGTCGGGGAGAATTGTTCTGTCCTGGGACCAGAGATGAAAGAGAAAGTAAAGGTGCAGGATGGGACTGCAGTGTTGATATGTCCTGCCCGGGGCTGGCACTGGAAAGCCCCGAGACAGCCTGGTCCTTGCAGAGCTGGGGGTCTCCTGCTCCCAGCATCAGCCAGACCCCGATGTCTGAGCCCCTGTGTTGATGGAAAATCAGGCTGCCCACACTGCAGACAGCATGGCCAGGGCACAGGAGCTGCCTGCAGAGCCGCTGGGTCCCTGCTCATCCCTGTCTTTGGTGATGCTCCTTAGAGGCAGCCTGGCCTGAGAGCAAGGTGTAGCTGATGAACTCATGACCCTGATTAGCAAATTCCATCTCTTTTGGCCTAATGATTGCTGTTGTGAGATGGCTGACAAAAAGGAAAGGAATAACTGCTTTGGGTAATTAATGAGCTTACTGAGCAGCGGGGAGCTGTAGTTGGAGGTGGGGAGAGCTTTACCAGCCTGAGGACAGTGATGCCTTGGCAAGAGACACATTGGTGGGAGAGGAGGAGGGAGCAGCCGACCGCTGAACGTCCCTGCCTGAATAATTCCCCGGGTAGCTTGGGGCTGCTCTGCGTGTGTTGGGAAAAGCGAGTACATCTGGGGAATTCCAGGAGCCATCCAGCGCCACAGCAATCGCTATTCCCTCCCCTCTCCTCCCCCCTTCTCCTGTCGTCACCCTGGACACGTGTGACGGAGCTGAATAACAACTAAAGCTCTGTCTCGGTGGTTCATAATCCTGGAATGAGCGGCAGCATCTGTGTGGCTCCGGAGGATGCAATAAGCAGCCGGGAGTGGGAAATACTGCCGGTAATCCCTCCCTGCCTGCCGTTCCTTCTGCCGACCACGGGAACATGAAGGCTGCGGATCCCCGGCTGCTGCTGCTGCTGCTGTGGGCCCTGTGCCTGCTGACCCTGGCTGGAGGTGAGCCACAGCTCCGCTCGTCCCCACCCTCCCCGGGAACAGCCCTGGGGAGGGGACGGTGAGGGGGCCGGGGAAGGTGGCTCTGGATCAGGCTGTAGGGATAGCCCGCTCTGTGGGATGCAGGAGATCTCCGAGCAGGATCAGGCTGGGATTGGGAAGCGGTGTGTGGGGGGGAGACGATAAATGGCCGCAATCCTGGCAGCAGGGACATCCGAGCAGCGCCGTGATGGCTTCTGCCACGCCTGAGGGCAGGTGGGGAGAGTGGCGGAGAGACTTCCTGATAACCTCTATTAGGAAAAAAAGCATAATGTACTTCTTGTGCCCGTTTTTTCACATCCCTGGGGACGTGGCCGGAAGACTGCAGCCTGGCCTAGGGTGGGTGTCTGAGGAGACTGCACCGTGTCGTGCAGGTGCCATCCCTGTGAGGCAGGGGGTTGTCACTGCAGTGTGTCCAAGGGGGAGCCGCTCTCCTGTTCTCGGGCTAAAGATCTCTGCGAGCTCCGGGCCGTGCTGGGCTCGCTCTGCCGGGGCTGGGCTCGCTGCCAGTGGCCCGTGGCACAGGTCGGCGGTGGCTGCCCAAGGCAGCCCTTCAGCTGGGTAGTGCTGGGCTGTCACACAGGCTCTCAGCACCGCAGGCAAGGCTGGACTTTGCCCAGAACCAAGGGGTGATCTATTCCCACGGTGCCAAGAGATCCGTGTCCTGCTGCCACCAGACGGGAGGAGCGAGGGCAGCACGGGCAGCTGGGGATGGAGCTCCTCCCTCCTCACACCTCCGGGCAGGTTCTCCAGGGCTGGCCCGAGAGAAGGGGGCAGCAGGGACACCAGGCAGCTTCCCCACCCTGCCCTGGCAACCCGCTGCCTGCCTGGCACTGCCTGGCTCTGCTCGCCCATGGCCAAGCATCCATTTCCCCACAAGGAGGAAATAGGGCTGGCTCTGCTCAAGGGCAGGTGGAGCTCCCTGGGCCTTTTGAGGAACTGTGCTGAAAAGCAGGTGCCAATGGCTCCTAAGAGCAGTGGTGTGGGCAGAGAAACTCCCAGATCTCTTTGGCAAAGACTCAGGTGCAGCTCAGAGAAGCGGGGCTGCAGGAGGAGGGCTCCATGCTCCTGGGGCACCCCTCTGTCCTTGGAAGGTGCTTTCCCAGCTCCTCCACTCTGGGAGAAACCTACCAGGAGTTCAGCCAAATGGAAACCATTTGCATTGGTGCCAATAATTGTAAAATCAGTTCAGGGTTCTCTAAGGAACAGATCTGGTTCTCCAAGGAACAGGGCCTTTGGGAGCAGTCGGGGACTGCTCCCTGCCATGCACATCCCTGGCTACCCACAGGGCAGTGTGGCCTTCTTGTCACCGTGCCTGTTTTGTTGAACTGTGCTCTTAAAAGTGGAAGGCAACAGTAGAATATCCTCTGGCTAATGAGAGTTGATTGGCAAGTCAGCTGCCCCTGAGCAGGGAATTCTTGACCCTAAAGTGCCACAGAATACATTATTGTGTGAAAAAAAAGAGTTTTGCTTTAATTTGACTTGACTGAGAGTTAGAAATGGGCTTCTCTAGAGGGGCCAGGGGAGTGTTTGCTTGGGATTTCTTTGCAACCAGGTTTTTCCCCAGTAAATGATTCAAATGATTCAGAGTGTTCTTGCATTGATGCTCATTCTTGTACCTGGTACTTGGATCATTCCTAACTGAACTGCATAAAATTCACCACATTCACTTGGGGGGAATCAGAGGCAACATTTTGTAAGAGACAGCCTGATTGAAACCAGATGCCAGTTCCTTTCTTCACAGAGGCCCCAGATAAATCAGGGATTGTTTTTGTAAATCTTGCCCCCAGGGATGTCAGGAACAAGTTGGCAGGATGTGTTGTGCAAGTGCCTGTTGTGGGAGGCTGGAGGTGGATGCAGGCATGAATGGTCCCCAGTGGTGTGACTGGCCTTGTCCCTTGAAGGGGTCAAGGGGGGGTTTTATTTTTAAAACTGAAAATTGTATTT
Source organism: Peucedramus taeniatus (assembly GCA_013400575.1). Lineage (NCBI taxonomy): Eukaryota > Metazoa > Chordata > Aves > Passeriformes > Fringillidae > Peucedramus > Peucedramus taeniatus. The sequence continues at coordinate 146,245 of WBNO01030573.1, forward strand.
TCTGGTGGAGGTCGAAAAGATGTGTTTGGGAAGCTGGGCTGCTGAGGTACCTGTGGGAATGAAGCATCATTCACCAAAAGGTTCTTGCTCTGCAGCCTTTCTCTGAGCCCAGGTGGCTTTCAGAGACTGAGCAGCAGCGAGCAGAGAGGCAGGATGCTCACCTGGAGGGGAAGTCCCACAGAAGGAAGAGATAAGACTGATAAGGAGAGAGCAGAGCACCCTGCCCACTGGTGAGGGTTGCAGCAGGTCTTTGGGCGATGAAGAAATGTATTTTCTGGGCATTGTGCTGAGACCAGTCCTCCTGGTAGCCAAAGGGGAAAGGACCTGCAGGTCCAGGGGCTTGCACATCCTACAGGACAAGCTGAAACACTGTCCTAAAAGCCCACAGTTTTCACTGTGCTTTTTTTTCCCCCTCAGTTTTCTGGGTATCTTATTACATGTGTGGGTACTATTGTCTTCATCAGGGTCTGTCTTCATCTCAGTTCAGCAGGGATTGGAAACTTTTGTGGCAAGCTTTGGACTCTTCCCTGGAGAAGGGAGAAAAGAAACAGTGCTGGTTTTGAGAGGCCCTGATAAAAAGCCAATGCTTAATGAGATGAAATTTTTATTTCAGGGCAACCCAGAGCGCCTGTGAAGTGTTCAATAGAGTGCAGAGGTTTTACAAAGGAGTTATCAGAGAAGGTGATCAGGGACTACCGTGAGGCTGAACCCAGCTGCAAACGAAATGCCATCATGTAAGTGCTGCCCCACTTCCAGCTGGGATCAGGGTTAAATGGATGGGGAAAGGGACTGGGGGACATACTTGGCAGGACAGGGCAGAGGAATGACGTGGGGAGAGAGCTCATGTGTTGCTCTGAAAGCAGATATTTTGTCTGAAGACAGATTCAGACTTGTGAGCTTGTCTGGAAATGAGAAAAGCTCCATTTCTCTTCTTTGGCATAATTGTTGTTTTGTGCTTATGCTGAAGTTCATGCACCATTGACACCATTTTACTGCAGCCCAGGGGGTGGGTCCAAAGTGAAGCTGCTGGGTTGACCTTGGAAAGTCTCACATCACCCGTAAATCCGAGGGTTTCTCCTTCATGCTTGTGTGCCCCAGAGCAGCTGGTGCCTGTGGAGCTTTCTGTGTCCAAGCAGGACAGTGCTTTTGAAAGTGAAAGACTTCTTGGGGGAAAACTCTTTACCCATGAGTCATGTTTAGCTGCTGCTCGTTCAGGCAGATATCAGAGGCTCCTGCCTGCCCTTCCTGAAATTAATCATTCAGACAACACTTGGAGTTTGCTATCTACACACCTTCCCCATAGCTCTGATCACCTGAGCCAGTGTTTTCTTTATTCAGTGAGTGATTCCTTTTTATTTTCAGACTTATTACCCTGAAGTTCAAGGAGATTTGTGCAAATTTATTAGAAGAGTGGGTACAGAAGATCAAAGACAAACTGGACAAGAAAAATGCCACAATGATGCCACCACATGATGTCATCTCAGCAGGAGAGCCCGGTAGTGTTGAGAGACACGTTGGTCTTCCAGCACTGGCTCAATCTCAAGCCACTGCTCCAAGTAGTTTCTTCCAAGGGACTGGAACAGCAGTTAGGGAGAGAATACATGCTCCTGCTGCCACGACAGAGGTGTCCAGGAAGCCCCCACTGGGCAGGCAGGAGCCCACCCAGCTCCCTGCAGGATCCACCCCCGTGATACAGGAAGAGGCTGCACACTCTGAGGTCACTCCAGAAGCAAAAGCAGAGTCCTCAAATTCTCCTGCATCTTCAGCAACTGTTGAAGCAGGCATGGGCTCCAGCCAGCTCACCCCACGTCCCACTGGTCAAGACACAGCTTCTCCTAACTCCAATTCAGACCTGATGGCTGCTGCTAGAGGATCAAACCAACCTGTACTTGCTACCAGTGGATCCCTGGACCCTACAAGAGCCAGAGCCAACACACCAGACCCTGCTTCCAGCAGTTCTAGATCAGATCTCCCCTTCATCTGGAGCAGTATGAAGACCACAACAATCACAGAGACAGCACCACAGGCTACTTCAGTTTCTGCTCTGAGCTCCACCACTGCCATAGAGAAAGCTGCTTCTGTCCACACCAACAGGGTTGTTAGTCACTCTGCAGATGTGCTTGGTACTACAACATTTGATCATTCATTGCCTGTAGGGAAGCAGGAGCCTTCAGACACAGTAGTTTTTACTCACCAGGCATTATCAGGCCAAGCCAGAGTGCAGATGATCACAGTCAGGCCAAAAAATCTGCCTCTGCCCAGCTTCTTGTCAAAATCTCAAATGCACTTTGTCATCCCAGTTTCTGTGGTGTGTGGATTGATGGTTGGCAGTGTTGCTCTTGTGTGGGTGTATCTGAAATTTGGAGTCAAACCAGAAGAAACATCAAGAGAAATGGTACAGGGCTTGCTCTACCAGCAGACAGGACACCAAGACAATGTCTATCCAATGGAAGCAATATGAATGCTTCATGGCATGGACATTTCTGGCCTCAGCTGTTTGTGTGTTGCTGCAGAAAAACTCTTCATGCTGAACTGGTGACCAGTAGAAAGCAAGCCTGGGAATAAAAATCACAGAGAAAACTGATTTCTTTTGTAGAGCAGAGTGCCCAATAATGTATCTACTTCACTGTTGACCAATCACAGTATTTTGGAAATAAGGAAGACACTTCTTTTCTACTGGCACTGTTCTGTACAAAGGCTGTGGCTGTTCTATTGCTGTTGGTGGCTCTTTGCCAGGTGATATGATTTTCCAAGTCTCTGCTGGGAATTTTTCTGAGGTTCACCGTGGCCCAGGCAAGAAGCCACTCACCCACCCACAGTGCTGGACTTGGGCTCAGCACCTTGAGCAATCTTAACACCAAACCCACACAATTTGCACTTAAACTCTCTGCTGCTTCTTTCTTTGCACTTCAGGTCTCTGCTCTGTCAGACCAAGACTGGAGCTGGTGGTCAGCTGGGTGCTGGCTCTCCTTGGGCTGATGGAATTTGCTCTCATCATTTTCTCTTGCTGGAGACATGAGGGATAGCCTAGCTTTTCAGAAATAGTTGACCAACACTGCATCTGATCTGGGGACTGAAGGTCAGTGCTACAGATCTTCTGTTCAGAGAAGCTGGCAACCCACAGTCTGTCTCCTTGAAATCAGGCCCTTCCTTTTAACAGCTATGGGTATTTCTCCTTGCAGATGAATTCTGAGAGCTGGTTCTTGGCAAATCAATGCAATAAATCCCTTCTGCCAGCTGATGCACCTTGTGTCCAGCTGCATCCACCATCAGGGCAGAATAATGCTGATGAATCTTCACAAATGGGAGAAATCAAGAAGTCACTCAATAATTTTGCTATTCATGTGTTATCATTGGAACATTTTGCTGTTCTCTGCAAGCACAAAACCCAGGAAATGTGGAGCTAAAGGCAATTCTGGATGTAGTAATGAAGGAATTACTCTACCACAGCAGACATAACGTCTTTTTGATCCCATTTTCTCTCTAGAAATAAGCATATTTGCTGATCCACACACACCAAAAAAAAAAAAAAAAGCCTGTTCATGGTCCTATACTTCAGCCACATTTCAGTTTTTCCATTTTGGATAGCACTGATCACCAGGCTACGAAACCACTGTAACAGAACCAGGCTTTTTTAAATCCTAAATTGATTTTGATTTTTACACATCCTGACACTGCTGTACATAAGACTTATATTTTATCTGTGGTCAAGTCTTGAAAGCCCTTGTTAAACTTTGGCTCCAGGATGAATTCTGCTGGAGTGTGTAAAGGTCTTCATGACATGATGCTTTGTAAGTAGATGCACATCAAGGGTCAGGTCCTAACCAACATCAGTGGGTCAGATCCCTAAGTACAAATATGCATGCAGAAAATAAAAGGAAAAACATAATAAGCAAGATCATAAAAAGTGATGGGCCAGCTGTCAAGCAGAGCTCAAGGAATGTGGCCTGTTAGATCTGTCAGATTGCACCTTCAGGGCATCCATCCAGCCCTGCAGGGGGAGAGGACAGACTAAAACTGTGCTTGCTTGCACACATCCCTTACTTCTGCATTTTGTTGACTTGAGAGATTCCTCTCAGCCTGTGCAAGTACGGGATGCAATCAGATTAATTGCAGTGATTAATTTGGAGTGAAATCCTTCCTTGTGCAGCAGCTCAGCTGTGGAACTCTGGCTGGGGTTGATTTTCCTGGGGGGTAAATCTGGCTCTGCCAGTGCCACCTCCTCATGCCCCCCACTTGTGCACAGCTGGAACTCCTGAGGCCATGTACTGCGGCATTATTTTTGTATGAAACACTAGAAATGTTATTTTTGTAAAAAAGTTTTATAGCTTTTTGAATGTATGTAATGTCCTGTCTGAGCTCCTTGGAGTCGAGACCTTTTTGGCAGCACTGGAAAACACTGTGCCTTGTCTATTTTGTTGCTGGTCTTAGATGGCTTGTGCATGTCCATGGGAGCTGGATCACTGCCCAGGCCCTTCAGCAAACAGAGGGGACACTTGTCTGCTGCAGGTGAAGTGCTTGTCTTGCAGCAGTGCTGGGGAGATGGATGTGCACCAGCCAGATCACCTGGAGTCCCACCAGTCTTTGGAAGGACACTGCTTCCAGCTCCACCACCAGCTCCCAGCTGCTGTGAACTCATCAGGAGCAGCTGCTCCTCCAGGCTGGCCCTGTCCTCCTGCTCTCCCTGCTCCCCTCTCCTGTCCCTGGGCTGTTTGCAGGCAGGGTGCTGGCACCCTCACAGGGGACAGGTGAAACCCAGGGCAGGGGGACACTGCTGTTCCTCTCTCTGCAATGGGCAGGCTGGGAGGGAGGGAGGATGGAGCCTGTGAGTGTCACCCATTTCTGGGGGTTAAAATACCACTTGCTGTAGAGCACAGTGACTGTTAGAAGCTCCAGTTCATTTGTATATTGAGTGTGTGCATGAGATATGAGCTGTACATTTTTATAGAAGGAAAAGTAATAAAGTCTTTATGTTAAAAACTTTCATCCTCAGGGGATTGAGCTTTGAGCTGGGTTACCAAGCCTGGTCCCTGCAGAGATGAATCTATGATTGAGCACTGTGGAAAGCATCCCAGCATCACCAAGAGATGGCAAAGCTGGCACAGCTGGATGTGGCCAGGCTGTTGCTCCATCTCCTTTGAGGGTTGTGATCCTGCAGATGTTTGCAGGAAATTTCCTCACAGTGATTTGTGTCTCCCATCTTACTAAGGCAATAGAGAAGACAAATAGCATTTGTTTTGCATTGTTTAAGCAAAGCTAAGGGCAAACAGCAGCTCAGAAACAACAAACACTCCAAGCCTGTCCTGTAAGGAGGCAAGAGGGGAAGGACTGAGACAGGACCTCTCTCATCCCAGCCAGGGCTTGGGCTGCCCTTGTGTGCTACTCTGGTGCTGGAGGGTGGAAAGAGCAACTCAATGAAAGAGTCAATTCTCAGGGGTTTGCCTGGAGTGGGGAGCTGGCAGGAGCAAGAGGGATGAGCATCTTCCCTGCATTTCAGGAGCTCTCATCCCAGCCATGTCTCAGCCCCGTGCCCTTCTAGGTAGGTGCAGAAGTCAATGAAAATTTCCTGCAGCTGAGTCACCAGGTCAAAGAAGTCATTTGGGGGATAACGAAACTCTAAGGAAACGAAAGCACTTTTGTTTTTTTAAATTTCATTTCTCCTCTCTGTTGTGGAAAGGGCAGGCGAGGAAGGAGGGGGCGGTGCGGCCAGCCGGGCCTGACAGGATGAATCATTTCCTACCATTTCCCCCAGACAGAGCTGGCCCCAGCAGGGCTGTTTGTGGGCTGCTCTCCTCTGGAGATTTTGGGGGTGGCACACACTCCCTGGCTTTGCTGGTGTTGGTGTCTGGCCATGCAGGGAAGGACCTTGTGCCAAGGGTGTCCCTCTACACACCTTCTCCTGGAGCTCCATGGGCTGCCTCAGGGGTGGAGTTTGGTCCAGGGGGTAACTAATGCCTCGTGTGTTCTGCTCAGGGGGATGAGAATTGCATTCTGCTCCTGGTGTGAATGGTGCATGTCCTGCCTTGATGCTTCCCCACAGCCCACAGGAGATGGGGGATCCATGGTCATGAAGGCCTCTCTCAGCCCTTACTAACCCACATGTTTCATTTCCAGCTCCACAACATCTCCACCATGTCATTAGCAGCTGTTTTGGTTGATCTTGTGAGAAGGAGAAGTCCCTGGGGCTCCACATGGCCTCACCTCCATCCCTTCATGTCCCCACAGGATCCATCAAATGTCAGGCCTTGAGGGCACTCATTGGCCATAATCATCCTGACCAGCCTCACCTGTGGGTGGACTCACCCCCACAACACCTCCCAGTCCTCTGCCCAAGCCTCAGGAGCCCCATCTAAGCTCAGGCTTGAGTCTCTGGTCCCTGCTGTGTTGTGAGTGCTGCTCTGATGTCCTGGCTCTGATCCAGTCTCTTGGACAGACCCTGGGTCTCTGCTGTGGGTGTCTTTTCTCCTGGCTGGCTGGAGCCCTTTTCTGTCCCCCTTTCCTGTTACTGCTGAGAAGATTCCCCCAACCTTCCCAAGTGGATTCTGGATTTGGTTCCTCACCTTGCTGTGCCTGGGGCCGCTGCTGGAGGCTCTGACCCCTGTGCTCAGGCCCTGTGGGCTGTCACCTCGCTGGTGGGGACACTGCCTGGGCTGGGGCCACCCTTGGCTCCTGCCTTGTCCCCTCCCACTGCTTCCTGCAGTCTGGACCTGGCAGGAGACACCTCTGCCATTGTCCCCTCTGAGCTCTGACTTCTCCCCAGGGCAGTGTGTGAGGTGAGGAAGAGAAGATGCTCCTCCATCCTCTCTGCTTTGGGCTGTGGTTTATGCCAGGCCTCAGCAGCTTTCCTGAAATGTTGCACAAGAGCTCTCGTGCTTGGGGCAGCCTCTGGTGCCACCACCACTGCTGGCTCAGCCAAGGCAGGATAATCAGGGAAAACAGCCACAGTTCTGCTGCCTGGCTGTGGCTCTGCGTTTCCCTAATCTCCCCTTCTGTGAGAATTGTGTCCCTGTTGATGTCACTGCAAGGGCTGCTCTTGTTGCTGAAGTCCCCCCTGGGTAACACAGAGGTTGTTGGTGACTCTTTGGTGACTGTCACAGGTGATGGAGGAAGGCTCATTTCTTGAGCCTTCAGAATTCACCCTGGAATTCTGCCGCCAACCAATTAATTTAAAAAAGAGGAAGATAAATATAAGTGAGAGTCACCCTCCAAGGAGGGATGTGATGCCAGCTTGCTGACTCTGACCATAACCCCATCACAAACACATTTTCATTACAACATCTGGGTACCTCAATGTGTCTTGCTCATCACATTCATTAACTGCATTTATTTTTTCTGATTGCTAGGGTTTTATTCTAATCAAACACTAAGGAGCAGAAAAATTCATAACTTGTTCTAGTGCCATCTTGAAATTATCAGGGCAAACTGTGTTCAGAATTAAATCACTAAAAATTAGACTAGAATTGCTTCCATGTCCTATTTTTTTCTGTTGTCTCAGCTTTGCTTTAGAAGCTGAGCTGAAGCATCTGTCTGCTGCTTGGTTAAACTCTAGGAGCTCTAAGAGGCTCAAGGTTGAAATGAAGAGCCTCATTAAGCATCATTTCCCCTGATTGCTACTCACACAGAGGCTCCCTCACACCCCAGGTCCATCCTCCACTTAACCCTGAGGTAGCTAATTGACCTCATTGGACAAAAATGGAAAAATATCTCATTTTTAGTATGTTTGAGGAAGCTGACATCAGATCTATTATTTCATCTTCCTTAGCAAGATAAGGCCACTTCCAGTTTCTGGTGCAGGTGAATTGACCCGTGCCTTGGTTCTTGGCTGCAGTTGTGAGGGTTTCCTGCATGCTCACAGTGATTTTCTTCTCTGTCCCTGTGCCTGTGGAAGAGCTTGCCCAGTGAGTTAGTGCAGGCAGAACCTTGGGAAGGGCTCCTGGCCACAGCCTTCCTGCAGCCTCTGTGTCTCGTGGCTCTGGGCAGAGCTTCCTGCGCAGGATGCATCTCAGATCACCAACTTACAGCACTTGGTGTCCACAGGGTACCCCTGTAGGAAGCAGACTTTGGAAGAGATTCTCATTTTTCTAATTTTAGAGTGTCTTTCCAGGCTGTTGGACTTGCCAGGGCTGTTCCTGGAATCCCAGGGATTTTGGGAAGGAAGAAGAGAATCAGCTTTGGTTTGTGATTGTGTCCGGAGTCAATCAGGGCTTCCCCATGGAGACCCTGGAGGGAGCACCCCAAAGAAATGTGAAGGAGCTTTACAGGCAGAAAGGGTGAAGAGGGTTTGAAAAAGCCAGACAAGGATGTCTCATCTTGTAAATGGAAAAGATTCAAAGTGAGTGTGTAGAACAGAAGAAAACAGGGAAAACTTATTCCAAACCCTCCCACCACCTCCTTGGGGACAAGTTTCAAGCCCTGGGTGATGTCCCCTCTCTCCTGCCCTTGGCAGCCCAGCTGCTCTTGCAGTGCCTTCCCAAGTGCAGGATGTCTGTGGTTGTTTTCCAGCACAGCTGGGAGTGCTCAGTCCCCCACTGAGACCCCAAACCCAGCACTGCCCAAATCCTCTGTCCCCTCACTGGCACCACTGCTGGCAAAGGCTGCATCTGCTGTGTCCCCTCAGCCTCCCTTCTCCTCCCCCTGCACAATAACAAGATTCTGTTTATTTTTTTTTATGTAAACAAGCACATTTTTCAGAGTCTATTCAAATGAAAGAAAAACTTGGGCCAGCAGAGGGACTTTCCAGCACTTAACAATTAATGTCTGCACACCAGCCTTTCCCTTTCCAAAGTATCAAAGAATAAATATCAAAAGTTCTCCAGGAGGTTGTGAATCATCTGGCTTCCAAAGACATGGCTTCAAATCCTGAGAAAAGGGAAGCAGAACATCCTAGGTCAGATCTTCAGCCAGAAAAATAAACACAGGAAAGCAGGAGCTTCTTGAGGTCCATCCAGAGCAGTGGATCTTGAGCCTCCATCAGCAGGAAATGTGTCTGACAAAGCTGGGCTTGGGGAGACCTGAGTGTGACCAGAGCAGTTCTCAGCACTGGGTGGTTTTTCTCCCAAGTGTTTTAAAAGTCATCCAGGGATGACAGTCTATTGGGGGTTGTATCTGTTTCTTTTGTGTTTGTGGAATTTTTTCTTGGTGGTTTTGCTAGGTAACTAATTGCTAGGTACTTATGGATACTTGACTGAAACAAAGGAGGCAGCAGGTTTCTCCGGGGGGAACAGCAGTGAACAGCAGTTTGGTCGGAGGACACCGCTCCGAAAGTTCTGGAGTACCAGGGGACCCTGCTTGTTTTCTCTCTCTCCACTGGATTTCTCTCCAGAGGAAGACTGAACTCATTTTCGTCACCATCGGACTTTCCTACAGGACTATTTTCAGTTCATAGTCTGCAATTACTGCTCAAGGAGGATTTAATCTAGACTGCTTTCACCACCCTGATACCCAGGGTGTCAGCTCACATCCCTGACTCTGTCAGAGCATTTTCTGAGGTTTTGTTGTTTCTTTGTTTTTGCTTGTCTCTTAGTGCTATTACATTTGTATTTGTCTTTGCTTTGTCTAATATTCCTAATAAAGAACTGTTATTCCCACTCCCAAATCTTTGCCTGAGAGCCTCCAATTGCAAAATTATAATAATCTGAGGGGGAGGGTTTGCATTCTCTATTCAAAGGGAGATTCCAGCTTTTGCTGGCAGGTACCTGTCTTTCAAACCAAGACACAGTCCCAGGCACAATATCCTGCTCCAGAGAGTGGCTGGGGGTGCCAGTGTGAGGAAGGGCTTGAGGTGGCCCCTTGGGTAGTTCCCAGGGGGTGAGGGAGGACTGTGGTGCCAGGGGATCTGCATGGGACCCCACTGCTCCATGCAGCCACTTAGAGCCTGGTTACAGAGAGGGAAAGGGGAAAAAAGTGTCCGAGCTGAGTGTGACTGACAAGGACCTACAGAGGGGCTCCTTAGACCTTCAGAAGGTCTGAGGAAAGGGGAGCCCAGCACAAGGAGGGGAGAACTGTCCCCCAGGTTAACACAGAGGGGCTGACCCCCTTCAGCAGGTCCCTGCAGGATCTGGGATGCCTCAAGGCTGTGGAGGGAGGAACATGATGGAAAGACACCCAAAAAACATCCATCCATTCCCCTCAGCCTGATGCTGACTCCTGCCCTGCCCTGAAGCCAGGGCTGAGCCAGCCCTGTCCACAAGGAAAGGTTCAACTACACCCCCTTCTCTTTTCCCTCCTCACTGCCCAGCTATAAACAGGGATTTTTGGTGGAAACCTTGGGTTCCTCTCCATAGTACCAACATGGAATGGGATACAATTTCTGCCAGTATTTGCCAACTTGCCCCTTCCAAGCCACAGAGGGGTGGTGGCAGCAGCAGTCACTGTGCTTCTGTTTAGTGTTTTCCAGGATTCAGAAGCCATCCAGACATCTCCAGCACATTTGTGTTGGCTCTGGGCTGAGTGACCTTGCATGGAACACCAAACTTTGCCTTTCCTATGGCTCTGAAGGTCTAGGAGCTCTTGAGTTCACATCTGCAGAGAGGAGGATTTCACTTCCTTCATGACTTTCCCTGTGTGGGTGAACACAGATGCTGACACAATGAATTTAGTTCTTCCAGGTATTGCCTGTCTGTAATCCTAATGATCCCCTGTGACATGGAAATCCCCATGGGCAATGAAGCAGCAGCTTTTCCTTGAATTAGGTTCAAATTTTTTGAAAAAGGGATAACTGGGGAGGAATTGAGAGGATAAATTGCAGCAGCTCCTTGCCTGAGCTCAGAGTTGAGCTGACCGAAGAGGCAGAGCAGCATCCTGCAAGGAAGAGCCCTCCCAGAGGCACCATGCTCACTGCAAGGACAGTCCTGCTGCTCCTGGGGCTCCTCTCACCACGCTGCAGGACAGGTAAAACCCCTCGTGGGCCACTGCTGCTGGCTGGGACTCAGGGCTGTCCACGGGGGTCAGGAAGGAAACCCAGTGTGGAGCAGGGATGGTGCTGCTGGCAGGAGGAGCAACCCCAGGACAGGGCAGCACAGCACATCCTGGGCTGCAGGGAAGGATGGAGACTGCTCCTGGGGCTGGGTGGCTTTGGCAGAGCTGCTGCAGGGCTGGGTGAGCCTGGAGCATCCTTCTGCCCCGGGAGGGAAGGAGGAGAGCACCTGGGGCTCCTCGTGGCAGCATTTGCAGAGCTCGGGGGATGTTGTGCTCATCAGCCCTGTGCTGGGGGAAGGGTCTGAGGACAGGCTGCCTCCAGAGCCAGCCTCACCGTGGCTCTTTGCTCTCTGCAGCCCCCTACACTCCAGCCGAGTGCTGCTTCGACCACATAAAGGGCATCCTCCGGGTGGACATCCTCGTGGATTCCTACTCAACTCACAGCGAATGCTTTCTCCCAGCAATTGTGTAAGTCCTGGCATCTCCCCTACTGCTGTGCTGCCTCCTGGGCTGCCACGGGCTCAGTTCATCTGCTCCATCTGGGGACAGGACAGGGACAGGTCTGTGTAACCCCCGTGACCTTGCAGCATGCAGAGGGGAGGACGTGGCTGCCTGGGCACTTCCACGGGGCCACTGCAGCTCCTGGAGGCTCTGCACGGGCTCCAGAGGGGCTGGGCTGCAGCATGAGCTGGACACCAAGAACCAGGGGCAGGCACAGGGACAGAGGGAAAGGAGAAAGGGTGCAGGGGAGGGAGGATGGTGTGGGCAGGTGGAATCACAGCTGTCATTCCTCACAAAGCTTCACCTTTAACCTTGGCAGGTTCGAGACCAAGAAACGAGTCAAGGTCTGCGCAAACCCGGAGGAGAAGTGGGTGAAGAGGGCAATTAGATTGCTTCAAAAAAAGAAAGGACTTGGTGCCCCGTGATGTAGAGTGGGTGCCCTGGTTCAGGCTACCCAACATCCTGGTGGGAAGGAAGGTTTGCAGTCCCCCTCTCAGAAGGGGTTAAGGATGTTCAGCTCCTGGGAGAGGGCACCGACCCCACCGAGCCCTGAGCTGCATCCACAGCTGGGCACCAGCTCCTGGAGTGCTGCTGGCCCAGCCTGCCCCTGATCACAGCCACAAAATAAACTTTACTTCATGTGCTATTGGAGAGTGGTGTCCTTTCTTCTCCCAGCCCCACAACTGTGCTGCTGCCAGCAGCTGGGCTGGGCTGGTGGCTCTTCCCACTGGGTCTCAGGGCAGGAAGGGAGGGGGATGGATGGGACTTCAAGGGGACTCAAAAGGGGCTGGAGACTCCTCTGAGGGTTTTTAGGTGCAAAACTGCCATCAGTTTCAGGCTTAGAGGTTTCAGCCTGTCCCATTTGCTGTCCTGTGGAGGAAGGGTTCCTCTGCAGAGATCCCTGGGCAGGAGGGACAGGGGAGGCTGAATCAGACAAGGGATTCCTGCACATACAGGAAATTTTGCCCTTGCCAGGGGCCATGGAGAGCTCAGCAGTGATCCCTGCCAGGGCTTTGGGAGGAGGAGCAGAACTGGAAGGGCAAGAGTGAGGAAAGTTGTGAGTTAAAGACAGTTTAATAAACAAAGCAAAACTGGCACATGAGCAAAATAAAACAAGGGATCCATTCTCTCCTTCCCATGGGTGGGCAGGTGTTCAGCCCTGGGGAGCAGAGCAGGGCTCCCTCACGTGTAACAGTCACCTGGAAGACAAATGCTGCAACTCTGAATGTCCCCCTACTTCCTCCTTCTTTCCCTGTGACAGTCCAATGGGGGAAAAAAAGGAGAACCAACCAAAAAAAGAAACCTACCCAAAAAACCCCACCAAGTGATAAAGAAACCATCACTTGCCACTGGCCCAGATGATGCTCAGCCAGTCCCTTGCTGCCAGCACTCACAGCTCCTGGGGAAGGGGATTTTGGCTGCAGCAGCTCCAGGGATGCTTTCACAGCAGAGACAAAACCCACCCAGAGCTGAGGGGTGACCCTGATGCACTGCAGGTCTGGGACCTGAGGTGTCACAGGCACCAGGAAGGTGGAGAACTCTGGGTGCACCAGGAGAGGCTTCAGCCTGCAGAAGCCTCTTGAAGTGCTGCCTTTCCACTCCAGGAGTGCTCAGGCCATGGAGTCACCGTTTGCTTGGCCTTGGTGCCCTCTCCTGATGGCTGTGGCTCGGGAGGGGCAGGACACCAGCATCCCTCATGGGCAAACAGTCAAACAGTTCATGTTCTCTGTTAAAGAATTAACTTTTGTGTTTAAGCATTTTATGAGTCAGAATATTTCCCACCTCTATGGTGCTTTTTTTCTTTTTTTCTTTTTTTCCCTTTTTTTTTTTTTTTGGTCCAGTCTTATCCATTTTAATTTCTAAAGCATGGGTTTTCCTCAGTCAGAAAATTTGTATTCAATTATTAATTAGAGTGAGGTTGGACACCCATAAAATCCTCTGCAGAGTCTGTACCCCCTCTTATCTCCACTTGCCTTTGCATTTGCCTGAGCAGGAGCTCCACAGCTGGGGCAGAGGCTGTGCCACTGCTGGGGATGGCTCAGGAGGGGGCTGGGAACACCCCAGGAGCTGCAGGGGACGTTGGAGAAGATTGAAGCCAGACCCAAAGGTCCACTGCTGGGGCAGGGACACCCAGCAGTCCTCCAGAGCCCCGTGGGGCCTTTCCAGGCCTTCAAACATCCAACATGCACTGATTTCCTCTATGAAGAACAGACAGTGGAGGCATCTACTAATGCTTCTGGAGAGAGGAATAAATAGCTAAGGGAAAGGAGGAGCAGCTGTGTGCCTCAGACAAGCCTGAAAAGGGAGCTCAGGGTTGGCACATAAGGTTTTCTGTGCCAGGAGATGCTGGTTGGAAAAAGTCATTGGCTCAGTTCTCCCTTAATTACAGCTGTGTGCTTTTAAGCAGTGCCCTGGTGGCTGCTGGCCCAGGGTCTGTGCACTGGGGACGTGACAGGGAGGGCAGGAGAAGCTGGGGGTGATGCAAAGCCCACAGAAGAGGACTCTGCTGTGTGTCAGGCATTTTCTCCCTGCAGAGCCCTGCCTGGGGACAGTGGCACCAGAACCCAGTGGGGCTGTGCCCAGCTCTCTGCGTGGCCACCCTGCCCCATGCAAGGCCAGCAGACCCCAGGTCCTGCAGACCATTTCTTCTAAACCAGCATTTTCAGCACATTAGATGTTTCCTTCTCCTTTCTCCTTCCAGAGAAGTCGTGCAGACATGAGATAATCTTCAAAAAAACCTATTTTCACTTTTCTTCCCCTCTGAGATGCTTTGGATTGATTGCCTCATCTCCCAAGCCACAGCCAGGTCCCTTCCTGTGCTCCCACTCAGCATCATCCTGTGTTGGCTCCCACCAGGACCTCACCCCTTCCAGGGAGCAGATCCCTGCATGGAAGTTGGGCTGATGGTGCTGCCACTGGGATCTGTGGCACCTTCCCCTCCTCCCTGCACCTGGGATGCCTCTCCTGGGGCTGTGCTAGGACCTGTCCCAGGAGATGTCTGTGCTCTGGTGGACACAAGGCTCCATCCCTGACTCTCTTTTCAATCCCAGTGCTGGTGTGGGAGGCAGAGGCAGCACATGGGCCCAGGTTTGTGTTCAGACCCAGACTCTCCTCACACCCCACTGCCCCTGCCCCATTTCTTCCCCTTCTGTGAAGTCTGCTGAACCCACCAAAAGCACCTCTGACACCCTGGGGTCCCTTCTGGATCAGTCCAGTGTGGCTTCTTCTGCCTGGCATCCCATCCCATCCCATCCCAGTCCATCCCATTGACCTTTCCTGCCTAACCCAGTGCTCTGTGTGTGCCCAGGGTGGCTGGGGAGGTTGGTTTGGATGGGAGTCCATCCTTTGACACTGGGCAAACCAATCAAACCCCCTGAGCCCTGTCCCTGCTCAGGGACTGTGGGTTGTCTCTCCTGTCAGAAACAACCAGATGAGCACTGGACTTGGTGTCCTGCCTGCATGGGAAATGTTTTAATCTGCTTTCAGTTCCTAGAAGCTCCCTTGCCACGTCATGGCTCTTCCATAGAATGCAGAACTGCTCCTCAGACTTTTCCACCCACTGTGGATTTGTCCCCAAAATAAATGACAGAAAGCCCCTTGACCCTGGATTCTCAGTACACGTTTGAATTTTTGGAAATGGAAATTTACACCCATCTGAGTGGGCGGCGGGCAGAGGATAAATGACAGCGTGGAGAGAGCCACAGGCACAGGGGACAGAGGAAGAGCCACCACACAGCCACCATGCTCCCTGCAAGGACTGTCCTGCTGCTCACCCTGCTCCTCACCTTCTCCCTGCACCACGCCACAGGTAAGGAAGCTCAGGGGCTGCTGCAGGGGAGGGCTCTGAGCCCCACGGGGGAGCCCCGGCAGGAAAGGCCAGCAGGGAGTGGGAATGGTGCTGCTGACAGGAGCAGCAAAGCCCTGGGCAGGGCAGGGCAGCACATCCCGGGATGCAGGGATGGATGGAGAAGGTGCTGGGTGGTCTCAGCAAAGCCAGACCTGGGGAGAGCTGCAGGAGCTTGGAGGAGGCTCTGGCAGTTGTTCCCCAGGTCTCAGCTGGATGAGCAAGGGCTTGGAGGGAGGGAGAACATGCAGCTCTTTGGAGCCTTTCAAAACACCCTGCAAGTTGTGCCCCTGCCTTGGAAAGCCCCAAAACCTCATCCCCAGACTGAGCACCCCGACCTTGCTGTGTGCTCTGGGGGCTGCAGCAATTTGGGCTGTGAGGAGCCAGGTCCCAGGCTGTCCCCTGCCCCACCTCTGTCCACGTCCCAGTCCTGGGCTGGCTGTGACAAACCCCTGCCATAGGATGCAATGGGAGTTGCTGAGATGCTCCACAGCTTCTGTGCTGTGTTCCAAACCTGGTGGTGCCTTTGTCTGTCTGGTGATGCAATTCACAACGTCCCCCCTTCCCTCCACAGCCCACTTTGCACCCGTGGAATGCTGCTTTAAGTATGCACAGAAACGCATGCGACACCCTCAGAGCTTCTACGAGACATCCAAAGACTGCCCCAAGCCTGCAGTTGTGTGAGTATCCCAGGGTTTGCTTCCCATCCCACATCTGGGATCCCAGATCTTCTGCTCCCCCATCCCATCCTGCCCCACAGACAGCTCAGTCCCAGCCAGGGGGGGCTGTGGTAGGAAAGCAGCTCTGGGGGGTGGGCAAAGAGAGGAAAAAAGGGGTTTAGTGCTTTCTGCTGATGCTCGTGGTCTGGGAAGACTCAGACACTCACCATCAGCCCCAGGAGGGCACAGACTGCTGGAGATGGCTCCAAGCCTCAGTCCTGGATGGGGCTGCAAAAAGGGAGGGGAGATGTAGTGCACAAGAAGAGAAGGGTTCATGGTTCATGTTTTCACTCTTTTTCCTCACTTTCTCATTACAGGATTGTGGCTGCCAATGGTGATGAGATTTGTGTCGACCCCAAGAAGGACTGGGTGAAGAAAATCATTAAACGGCTTCAAAAGGAAAAAATAGATCCATCCACCATCTGATTTGCCCATCCAGTGCTCCTGTCTCTCGAGGGAGCCAACAGTGCTGGCAGCTCTTCTCCAGCGGGGGCTGTGGCCTGGGCACCGACACTGCAGGAGGAGCCCTCCTGAACCCCGGCAGGGTCAGGTGTCACAGTGCCAGGGACCTGCCAGCTCCCGAGCTCCTCCTGCTGGCACTGCCCTGCCGAGATGTGCCTGTGGAGCAAATATTTATAAGAAAGACTAATCTTTATAATAAAGATTTATAATAAAGACTCATTGTCACAAGTTGCTGTTTGAACTTCTCCTGATTCTCCTGACCAAGCAGCAGATCCTAACAAACCCAGGGCATGCTGCAAGCAAAAAAAGCCTCTGCCACAAGCTTGTACTTCTCCAGGAGCAAATTGTGCCTGGTCACAGTGTGCTTCACTGGGAATGTGACAGTGGAGCCAGGCCTTGACCCACAGGTCCAGGATCCATAGGTGAGGTTACCCTCACCCCTAGGCAAAGCTGTACATCCTCAGGGCATGCTTGCAGCCCCATGGGCTTTGCAGGTGCTCCAGAATTAAGGGGAGAGTTTTGGGAGAAGATACTGATCTACCAAACCCTTAATACCTTGATAGCTTCCAAATGTGCTGGTGGTCACTGCAAAGTGTCTGAGGGAGATAAGGAACAATGCCCACAGTGCCAGGAGGGTGAGGACACATCCCCTTCAGCTGGACAGAGGTGTCCTGGCTGCCTGTCCCTCCAAACAGCCAGGGAAGGGTGGGAGCAGTGTGAGATCCCAGACACTAAAACCAGGCTGCTGGCCCATCTTCCCATGGGAGAGCTGCAAACATACAAAGGAAAACCTCAGAAAGGCAAAAGCAAGGAATGGGGCAAATGATCCTCAGCCTAAAGCTTCATGAGTGTTTTATGCTCATGGCTAGAAAACACTTCAGGGCTGTATTTTCTAGGACTCTGAATGGCACAGGAAAGACATCCCTAATGACATTTTTGCCCATGAACTGTAAGCACATGGGAGGAAGCAATGCTGGAAAGGGAAGCTGAAGCAGAATCAGCTTCTGGGGGACAAACACCTCGAGGACTGTGCACCCCTGTCAGAGGGGACACCAGCAGCCTTCCCCAGTGAGCAGAGACTGACAAAGCACACAGCTCCACACTGGCTCTTGCACATGGATGTGTATTTTAATAAAAATAATTCTGTCAATATACAGCAGAATGTCGATTTCTTTACCATATTTCCAGTATATTTTCATAGGCTTTTTCTCAGTTAAAATCCACCCCCCCGAGCCCCTTTTTGAAGTTTTCATGCGAAGCGTCAGATAACTTAATTCACAAATACTAAGCGTAGACTGAACCAATGTGCACAGTTTGTGTAATGTCCACGTAGCCAATGTTGTACCAAAGAGGTGAAACTCCCTTCCAAAGGCCTGGAGAAGCCTGGAGTGGCACAGGGAGCTGTGCCCAGCAGTGGCTGCCTCCTCCAGGGCTGCCGGGAAACCCGCGGAGACCTCGCACCCCGTGCTCCAGCTGAGCATTTCATACCTGAGTTTTGAGCAACCAGCAGGAGAGGAGAGTTCAGAGTGCTGGGCAGGTCCTGGGCTTGCACTGCTGCACGTGAGAGCTTCAGGGGCTGCAGCCTCCTCCTGCCTCCCCAGCTGCACAGGCAGGACTGAGAGACTCAATCCCAACCCAACACCGGTGCAGTCCTTGGTCTGGAAGTCACCATACTTGTGGTTTTCAAATTTTCTTTAAAATCTGGATTATCCCCAGAGCTGCTGCTGCTTCTCCTTTCTCCAAGTCTAAGCCTTTGAGAAGCCCAGCATACAAAAATCCCTCTGTGCTCCCTTCTGGAGGAAGGATGCAGCTAAAGTCCTCCCAAGCAAGAATGTCCAAGCACACACCTGGACCCAAGTGGAGTGACCAGAGAAAAGGTGTCTGCCTGGCCATGGGACTTTCAGCAAGGAGCAGAGGTTTGCATGACCTCCAGGAATGTTTCTGTGGTGATGTGAGTGTAAATTCCACACAGACCTGTGGGTTTCCTGTGAGCAGGAGAGTTAAGCTTCCCTCCTGGAAATAAAAGAGCTGGCAGGATGTCTGTGTGCTCCTCAAGCCTGGATGATGCCCTGGCTTGCCAGGCACTGCTCCAGCTCAAGCTGCAGGCTCTGAGCTCTGGTTTGGGATGTGGGGAGAGGGACAGACACACCAGGTTCACTCATCCATCACCTGTCACCTCTTGTTGCAGGGAAGGATGGTAGAGAGCAGTTAGTGCTGTCTATGGAAGAGGCCTCCAGGCTCTCAGCTCCTCCCTTTTCCTCCCAAATCTGCTGTGCCTCCCCTCACACAGCCCCAGCAACACTTCCTCCAGCTCTGCCCCTACACAGCAGATGGGACATGGCTCACAGCCAGCTCTGGATCTGACCAAGAACTGCTGGATTGCAGTTCCCTCCATCACTGATCCCTCTGGGGCAGAAGGGTCCCAGCAGCACCCAGCTTGTCCCCTGGCACGTCCCCACCAAATCCTTCTGCAGAAACACCTTGGTACAGCTGGAGACCCAACACTTGCTCTCTACCTGCTCTCTCCTGCCCCACCACTGAGGCTGCTCTCACACCAGCAGGGCTGGAAGGAAGATGCTCCTTCTGCAAAGGGGATTCCTGGGTGGACCAGGACCCCTTGTTCCTTCTCCCAGGCTGTGTCCAGCTCCAGGGACCCTCACTGCACCCAGGACTGGAGGGTGAGGGACCTCTCTCTCCATCTGCTGCCATAGGACAGTTCAAGGCTGCACTGCTTCTTATGGGAAGAACCTCCTGACCCCATGTGTGCACCACACAGCTTCCTGGCTCTTACACACTGCTCTGCAGCCTGGCTGCCACAGGTCACCTTCTCCATCACCCCAGGACAGCAGAACTCTGAACCCTGTGCTAAGCAACACGTGCTACACATTAACACAGACAGGTACCAAAGCACAGCTGCAATCCAGCCTGGTTTCTTTGCTGAAGAAGGAGATGGTTCATCATCCCTGATACCCAAGGTGGAAAATGATACATTCAATCCCCAGAATTAGCTCCAGCAGCTCTGGTTGCTCCAGTTTTTCAAGGCAGCCTCAAGAACAAAGCTATTTAAAGAATGGTAAAGATGCCTTAATAAAACGTGAAAAACAAGGACACAGCTTGAGGACAGACTGAGATGTCACTGTGAGAAGAGAAGGATATGGGAAGATCCCAGGTGTAGGTAGCCATGAGGAATGGTAACTCCCAGAGGGCCCATTCTCCATGCCAGCCACAGCTGCACCTCCAGTGTCCAAATCCAGTGGGCAGCAGCACAGTGAGGACCAGCAGGATGCTGGAAATAGAAACAGGCTGTAGCACCCATCTTTCACCACACACCTGTCACACATCCCAAGGGATCCAGCTCCAGCTTTGGTTCACAGGGGGCTGAGGGAGAGCATCCACTGGACAACCTCCCCTGAAGGGCTGGATGCTGTGCATTGTCCAGTGCTTCACTGGGAGTGCCTCTCTCTTCTGCTGGCCACACACAAGGGCTCAGCTCCCAAAATGCTGCAGCCAGCCCAGCTGCAGGAGGATGGGTGGCAAAAAGGGACTGTCACAGGTGGAGCTGCCCCTTTAGGCCAGCAGGGAAGTCAGGAAGGGCAGTTGGAGTTGCCACAGCTATGCTTGGCACAGTCATGAGCCACAGAGCTGGCCCTGGTCTTGGAGCAGCTCCCACAGCCCCCAGCACTGCAGATACCACTGTGGTCATGCAGTTGGGGGAATACTGGGATTGTGGGAGGCAGAGAACCAAGAAAGGACTGCTGGTAGCAGTGAGAAGTTTTCCCAAAAGCAGCTGGCTCTGGGAGCCCACTGAAGGATGCACAGGAAATCAACTGCTGCCTCCTTGCTCCCAGGAGAGCTTGACTGAGAGCTCTCCCAACCCTCTAAGTCTTGAAATAGCTTTGGTTAAATACTTCTAGGGTAGGCTCATGGAGCAGCAAAAGGAATCATCTGGAACAAGATGGTTCCAAGAGAAGAGGAGGAAAAAGATTTGGCTGCCCTGGTACATGAGAGATATCCACAAACTGGAATGCAGCCAGCAGAGCCACTAAGATGGTCACAGGCTGGAGTACCAGGTGTATGAGGTGGATACTCCTCCAAGAAATACTTATCCCAGCTGCTCCAGTGCATCTCCCTTCAAAGTTCTCCCAATGTATTCTTGATGCTCTCACTCTCAGCTCGTGGGGGCAGCAGGAACCTTTGCCCAGGGGAGAGAAGCCTGGTGATGTAATTCAGCTCCATGAAGCTCTCTCCACACAACCCTGATGGACACTTTAACCAAGGCTCCAGGTCTGGAGTTCCCAAAATCTCCTCTCAAAAGGCCACTTAACAGGCAGGGCATGGGACTCAAACCCAAAGCCCAAGATGTGCAGGCCTGAAATCAGGTTCCACCAGGTCCCTGTGAAATGTTTTCCTTCTGCAAGGCCTTTGCTGCAGTGCCAAGTGCCAGGAAGGTGGGTGGGGTGTCCAGAGCACAGAGCTGGAGTGTGTTTGCTGCTCTCTAGATCACAGCTCTTTGTTGGTGCCTCTGGGCTGATCAGGGGACAGCTCTGAGGTGCAGCTACAGCAGAGCTGGAAAAGGTTCAGCTGTCCCAGCATTCAGTGGCATTTCCCAGGTCCTGGGAAGGACACACAGCTGGAGAGCCTCTCCTGGGGTTAAGGAATGCTGCTTGTGCAGGGTCCAGCTAAGCTCTGGAAAACCTCCCAGCATCTCCCAGCCCAGCAGAGAGCAACCTGTGAGTCAACCACACATGGTGGAAATCCTAAATCCAGTGCCATCAGCAATACAACACAGGGCTGGAGCTGAGTCCTTGTCCCCTCACCAGAAATGGGAAACCAGCAGTTTCTCCTACAGGCTCCACAGTAAAACATGGTTGTACTGAAGGACTCTTGGGAGCAGTGACCAGGTTGCTTGAGGCACTTGGAAATAAAAAACCCAAATCATTTTTATAAAAGTAATTTTTGAATTGCCATGTAGCCTCTGGTTAGGTGTACAGCCACATTCAGTGTTACAGACCCCATTTCACTTTAGCTCTGCTTTTAAAAACTACAGCAATAATCCAAGCTTCAGCTAACATGAACCATCAAAGAGCAGCTAGGGAGATTCAAAGGCAAGAGGCTTTGAAATACAACCTGAGAAAACCACATCAGAAATCCCATCTAGGAATCAGGGCTAGGTTGGGACCTACATCCCACCACACACCACAAACACACTTATCTTCCCCATACTGAGTCACAGCCACTTTAGTCAGAATCTGAGTATAAGAAGCAGAAACCACTAGTGAAACCACCAGAACACTTAAAGTAAATTAAAAATACCCAAATAACATCCATCACATGTTTCTTGGCACCAAAATAATCTGCTATCTAGGACTATCTCTTGGTTGTTTGTGGGTTTGGTTTTTTTTTTTGGTAGCAAAACCAAAAAAAAAAAGGTGCTCTAGGACAGTCAGCAAAACTTTGCTGAGACCAAATGGGGCATTAATATGACACATGATGAAGAGACTTGGCTTAAAGAAACCACAAAGAGAATGAACCAAAAAAACCTTAGAAAGATCAAGAAGGTGTTGCTATGAAGATGAGAGAGGTCTGACTGCAGCCAGACTGCTGCAAAATGGTGACCAACAGCAGAGAAAGCTGCCAAACAGGGAAGGCAAAGCAAGGTCCTGGAGAACTTCAACCTCAGCATTCAGAATCAGCCCAGCAGTGTGCTGTCAGCCTGAGCCTAAGGAATGGAAAGCCTGCAGGGGAATCCCACCAGGCAGAGCTCACACGCTGCCTTGGCACGTCTGGGACCCAAGGTTTTGGGAAGGAAACCTTTCCACTGATTCCCTCTGCACTTGCAGCAAGGCAAGGATGGCAGGCTGGGCTAAGATCCATCAGCAGAGCTGACAATCAACAGATGAGCTTTCAGGCACATGAGCTGCTCCCCAGAGCTGGAAGAGAAGCCCCAGACTGGCAAGTTAAATTCTGCTTGGTGCAGCTCTCTGCCTCTGTCTCTCTGGAAAAAAGGCTGTGGAAGAGCTCCCTCTGCTTTTTGCAGCTGTACTAGTGATCTGATAAAAGTATCTGCTGCAGCTCTAAACCTCCTGTTTTCTTAGACCACTGCCCCTACACACTGCACACCCACACCAAAAGGCAGGGATAATGTTCCCAACCACTTCCAGCACCATCTGCACATTCACTGCCACAGCCTGCCCTGGCACCTGCCCCCCTGCTCTGCCTTGATTTCAGACCTCATGTGCCAGCTGCAAATCCATCCTGCAAACCCAGAAAATCTTTAAAGCTTTGGGCTGCTGCTACTTTCCCTCTCAATGGCACACAAACTCTCTTGGTGCTTGAAGCCCTGGCACAGGCTAACCTCCATTTTAAGGACAAACCTCAACAAAACCTGTTCATCTTTCATTGACCTTCCAAAAAAAAATTCATGAACAGCAGTAAAATTCATGTTTGGTTTGAGCTCCCTTGGCTCCTCCCCAGAGCTACTGAACTAAAATTAATTTGGTGCAGAATTCCAACTCCTCCTGTGCAGCCAGGCTGAACCTGCCATCTCCTAATGGTACAGCAGAGGATGCAAAGCACAGGGTGCTGCCAGGCAGCCTGGCCAGGTAACAGAACACACTCAAACACTCACAGGTGGTCTGAATGCTTAGTAGCACTCCAGTCCCTGGGCCTGGCACACAGCACAGACATATTAGTCCATTTTACTCAGAGGTTACTCACCCACAGATCCTTGCTGGTCTCTTTTGGGACTGAAACTTCAATAATTATCTTAATAATCCCTAAAGAAACACTGCTGCTCCTTTCTGAATGGCTCAGGCCTGACAGAGCTGGTACTGACCCCAACCTGCAACCTGACCTCAGCTTGTCCCACCTGCAAGGACAAGCACAGCTCAGCCCAGGTTTCTCCAGACACTGCCAAAATTTAGAAGTGCTCATTTAGATCAGTGTTACAGGGATGGGAGAGGGCAGGAAATACTGGTATTACTGGGTTAGTGGCTGAGCCCTCCTCCATGGAGAAAAAGGGGGATTTGTTATTTAATTAAAAATTGTCAGCCCACCAGGGCATCACCCACGGATGTTTCTGGCCAATTCACATGGCCTGGTTCTACCATACAGTGGCAGATGACTTCACATTCATCAGTCCTGTCCCTCCAGCTGTTCAGAGTGCTGGATTTAACTCTTTCTCAGGGCTGTGAGATGCTTCTACAGCATTCACCAACGCAGGCAATATCAATCTTCTACTCTTCCCACTCACAAAGCCAAGATTGAGAGCCTTGGGCTCTGAAGAGAGGCACCATGAAGGACCAGGCTCCTCCAATTTCCATCATTAGTGTGTGACAGGACCTAGCTCACCCGGCCTCCTGAGGGGTTGTATGGTGTGTGTGGCTGGGACCGAGTCTGTGGGCAATAAATACATCAATGACTTTGTGAAGGTGGAAGAGACCTTTTTAATAAACATGATTCAAATAAAATAAAAAAAAAACCCTCTGAACTGCCACTGTGAGAAGAGTTCGGATTACTAGCACAGATGATGCTGTATGTGCACGATGGAGGGAGAAGGAAAGAAAAGAACAAGCTGTCACCAACTTGATGAGCTTCCTCAGTAAATCAGCATAAACCAGCTCAGCAAAACTCTCCAGATAAAATATTGGTGGAACCATGAGAAACAACTCAAATCAAAACAAAAGAGAAAAATCCCTACATCAGAAGGTGCTACATTAGAATAACCAGCGCAACGCTGAGCGCCGCTGGAGCCGCAGCGACGGCAGGAGATGGGTCAGACCTGCCAGACTTCCCGGGGTCAGGAACACCACACAGTGAGGGACTCACTCAATCCTTGCACAGGCAGTGTGTGTGTGCTAGAGGGGTGTTGGTGGCAGGGAGGTCAGGCTATCGAACGAGGTGGTGGTGCAGAGTGGCAGCAGCAGAGGGTGAAGGGCAGCACTCCACGACGGCAGCTCCGTCCCGCTGGGCTGTCAGTGCAAATAATCGTCGACTCTGGCAAAGGAGCAGGAGCCCAGCCCCACGCGGGCCATGAGCCGCAAACACTCCGAGGCCTGGCCCAGGGCGAGCATCAGCGGGGGCTGCTTTGGCAGGTTCTGAGATTCTGTGTGGGGCAAAGAAAGAGCTGTTCAGAAGAGGTGTGCTGGCTCACCTGCACTCCGGCCTCTCTCTGTCCCACCAAGCCCAGATCCTTGGCAGAAGGTGCTGGCTCTGGAGGGAAGCTGCTCCCAAATGCCAGCTCGGTGCTGCTGCTCCACACAACCCCACCACCCTTGACACATCCCACAGCTCAGCAGGGCCTTTGAGAGAGTGCTGTTGTGGTGGCCAGAGCAACAAAAAGGCAATGAAGTTAACTGCTGATGCTGTTTGCCAGAAAACCCTTATACATGAGATATCAAAGCATGGAAGAATAAGGAAAAGCAGGAGAATCTGGTCCCAGGTGGGAGGCAACCTCTCCATTTCTCCCACTTGTGCAAGGCTGCACAGCAGCCCAAGCCCTGGATGAACTCACTCCCTCATCACCATGTCTTTACAGTGGGATGTTTACTGAGGAAACCCTCAGCTGAGCTAAACAAGGTGTCTGGTAACCTGTGTGATGAAGCATGTCCAGACACCACATCTCCCTGGTGACATCCCTCAGCAACTTGTCCATGCTCCTCAATGGACAAACAGCTGCTGACTGTCAGGGGAAGGAACTCTCCTTCCCAAAACATGCAATTTCTGTTCCTCTGCTCAGTCAGAACATGAGCCCTCATGGGCATGTCCATCAGGTTGTTCCTTTCCCCAGAAGATAATCTCTAAATCTCCTTCTGGAACATTCAGTGTGAGATGCACAGACCCCATAGGAAATCTTCCTGGGCACAGGGAGCCAGACTGTGCAGAGGATGTAACTGCATTCCCTCCTAGAAAATAGGATGATACCAGGGCTGAACTCTGCTAATCCATACAGCTGAAAAAAAGCCCTGGTAAAGTCCACAAAATTATTCAGGTGGGTTTAGAGCATGAAGGGAGAGGGGCAGGAAATGCATCAAAGAGATCTCAGTTTCAGTAGGCAGGGGAGGAAAATCCTGAGGCACATCCCTGGGAGCAGCACTGAGGAACATGCAAGGAAGGGAGTCTAAATGGGAATGTATCAGGGCATCTGTTCTCTGCAGGCTTCCCTCCTACTCCCCTTCCTCCATTACTGCCCTGACAGACCCCAGCAACAGAAAGAAAGGCCAAAGCTAAGCACAAGGATTTCTGACAGGCTTGCCTGCCACAGGACAGCCCTTGAGAGCAGGTATGTCTGGGGAAACACTCCCACAGGAACCAGATCTTACCCAAAATAGCACTATTGAGAGCAGCACACACAGGTTCCCTCTGGATGGGGTCCAGCTGTTGGCCAACAGGGCAGTTCCAGGGGTCTGAGTAAGCTAACAAGCTAAAGGCATCCTGTGAGAGAACAGAAAGGCACAGTGAGCTCAGGCAGGGCTGCAAACACACAGGAAAACCACCAAGTCCAGCCGGGGCACCTCCTGCAGTCACCACGGTGACAGGTGCCTACCTCCTGAAAAGAAATGGCCTTTTTCTTCTTGGCAGCAAGGGAGCACAGTGGGCCATCAAGATACCAGGTTAAAGAGGGTGCCCCCTCCACCTGGCAGGGGAGCCAGCATGGGAAAGCAGGTGGAGTGTCACTTGGAGAGAAGAAGATCATGCAGTTGCTCCAGGAAGCCAGGCAGGAGCTGTAGTTCTTCTCTCTTGTATTGGGTGTAGATGCTCTACATTCATGTTTTGATCTCTGATCCCCATGTAGGTCCCTTCTTGCTCAGCAGGTGCAGAAGTGGGGGCTACTCAGGTGTCTATAAGGGAACCCACAACTCCAGATCTGCCCAGAGAACTGCTGCAATGCAGCACAAGGTCCAGGCTTACCTGAAGCATCTTTTTGTGCATGGTGTTCTTCCCATACTCTCTGCAAAGCTGCTCGCTCAGGATCTGCAGCTCCCGTCCAAACTGGATCATTCTCTCTGTGGCAGCGTGGTTCCCTCCACAGAGCTGCCTCTGGGGGCAGCTGTCTTCTAAGGAGAAGCAGTGGAGAAGGAACAATCATCTTGCATTCCCCATCAATGCCCACTGTGTGTCAGGATACCCACAAACTCCTTTCTGGAGCAGGCAGCTGCTTCCTGCCCTAAGTTTATCCCAGTGGAAGCTTTCTGTGATCCCTGCCCTACAACAGCCACTAGTGGGTTTGTCACAGTGCCTGGTAGATACAGGGAAGATTTCAGCTTTGATTAATGCCTGTGAACTACCTAGAAATCAAGTGTCCTCATAAAATCCTGGGAGCTTGCAACTCCAATCTGTTACCCTTTCACGCGTGTAACACAGCGTACATAACCCAGAAACCCCAATGTCTAACAAATCCTGGACTCAGAAAACTTTCAGTCAGAGATTCCAACACCACCAGCTTCCCAGTATCAGTGGGCACAAGAGCCATTGTAACTGGATGAATCAGAGGCAGTGTAGCTGATTCATCTGCTCCCTCCTGGCTAAAGCACCCACAAACAAGACAGCCATGGCTGACAGCTGTGCTGAGGCCACTCTGCAGCTGGACATCACCAGCCTGGCACAGCCAGCTCAGCTTCCCTGCAGGCACTTCTGCCAGCACTGCTCTGAGCTCAGTTTCATGACCAGCACAGAACAAACCTTTGACTCCTATTGCTTTCCCTGCTCCAAAGTATCACCAGCACTGCTGGTAGTCCATGAAAAGCCAGACCTAGTTTTAGGTCCAGGACAGATTGATTTTCCCCATGAAGCAGGCACTTCATTCACTGGGTGGGGAAAGCAGCCCAAAGAACATTCTTTTTCCCCACAGTCCCATCACAGTTTTAACTTTTGACACCAGCTCCTATTTCCCTTTACCCTTCCTGCCTCTGAGGACCTACCCATGCTGGATTCATCTGTCTGCAGGATCTCTTCATGTTTGTAGGTGCCATTCATTATCCTGGTGGAGGAATTCTCCAGGACTCCATTGGGGTAATGCTCAGCCTCCATTTCCATCTCGCTGTCACTGAGGTGAAAGGAGGGAAGAAAGGTCAGATGTCTAAATTTAAAAGGGAAGAAATGAAGAGCTTATGTGCCAAACAGTGCCCAGCAATGACCAGCACACCAGAAAAGGTGCCAGGTGGACTACAGGGAGACAGATGGCCCAAGTCAGTACAGCAAAAATTGTTGCAGGCTTCTGAAGACTATTTATGAAACAGGTTTCTGTTCCCTAAGTGCCTGTCATAATTCCAGGTGCAGAACATTTTGCATTTTCCTTCAGGAAGTGGTGATCCTTGGGATAGTAAACAGCAGCCAGGTAACAGATAACACACTCAGGGACTGCACAGGAGGAAAATCTTGGCTATGATACATCCCCAGTCCTTGCAAACAGTGCACTACTGAGCACTTAAATGCCCAAGACAGCAGGCTGACTGAGACTGCTGATTAACTACTGATTAACTGAAATTACGAGAAGATCTTACTGGAAATTGGGCTCTACATTAAAAAAACAGAATGACAAATCCAGCATCATTAAATGATTCTGGTAAATTGAGTCTGAACAAGTGTTTCTCACTCAGTTACATGCTAGGTGGCTCTCCAGAGGTCACAACTGAGCCTACAAACTGCCCTGCAAGCTGTGCTCAGCACAGTGCTTGAAGAATGAGTGCCAGCTGCAATTAGGAAGAGATTCTTTTAATCAAAATGACACCCTCTGCTCCACTGAGGCCTCAGACAGCCCTGCAAGAGCAGTGTGCAGAGTGAGCCCAAAGGAAGCTCAGTTTTCACCACAGCTCACTCTGCTCCACACTCCAGAAAAGGCAGCAGTGACTGCACTGAACTGCTGGATCACCTGTGGCTTCTTGGAAAAGGGAGGCTCAGTCTGACCTGCAGTCACAGCATGAAACAAATCACTGCTGGCTCAGAGGCTCACCTGGAAGGAACAGGGCAACAGGTAGCCCAAGGGAATTATAAAACAGGGCAATGCACCAAGCCATTGTGGCCTGAGCTGCTGCCTCACACAGTACAGGGCAGGAAAGCTGCTCAACAGGAACAAGAGCCTGGCTGGGGCACCAGAAACAACACCAGGCTGACTGGGAAAGCTTCTGGGCAAACTATCACACTGGGATCCAAAGGCATCAGTGTAATGGGACAGCTTGGTGTCTGAAACAAGAGCATCATAATATATGAGATGAACCTCCAAGTGTGAGCCACAGCAGGGCACCCAGAACAGGTTTGTGTCTGCTGGGTATAGTAGTGACTCTGTAGATAACAATATTGCTCAAAAGGGCAGGACAGATGCCCTTCTGGCTCCTCAGAAAGCAGACTGAGACTTTTCTCACCATCCCACCCCCCCCAGGTGTCTCCAGAGAAAAACCAATACCTTGTTTCTTGATTACTTGTACTACTGTGCTGCTGGGATTTGGTAGAATCTGTAGAATTGGACTCCGAGTAGTTCACAGATGAAGGGGAAGAGGAGGAGGAAGATGAAGATGATGAACTCAGTGTTGGGTATTTACTGTGACTCTGTTTGCTTTTTGTGGACATGACTCCATTGCTACAGGTTGGACTATCTGCTCCTGAAAGCCAAGAGGAAAGAAAAATGAGACCAGACTGAAAATGTCACTCTGTTGCAAAGCCAACAGTTTAGCAGGACAGCAGACCCCAAAGGAAGAAAGCAAAATAAAACTGCAGATCTTAAATTATGGTCCATCATTCTTAAATTCAATGGGGTTTAGAGAAGACACAAATGAATATGAAAGGAACCCCACTGCTCACCAGCAACATCTGAGCTTCATGAAGTTCTAAAAATGGGCTGTAAATTAGAGACTGGCAGAAACAGTTTACAAGTACAGAAATTATTGTTGAAAGCAGAACTGCCCAGGCCTTCCACAACCTATCTAAAGTTAGGGATGTATGTGATTCACACAATACTCAGCAAATAATAGCAACCTCCTAAAGAGCACAAGCTAACCTTCTTTGTTCAGGAGAACAGAAACCACTGAAAGTCAGGCTTGAAATCTCACCTGCTCCTCCACAAAAGGTGCTTATCAAGCTGCAGAACACACTGACAAAAGACACAAATTCATTACAAGTTTTATAGGGATTCAGAATTGACAGGGGCTAAAATATTTTAGAGAAATCTCACTATGACTATGGGCTTGTCTTCTTCATATATTCTTCCCTAGACAACCAATATTGATCACAGGACCTTGGCTAAATGGTGTGACCTGGCATGGCTATTCTCCAGAAGTGATGGTGATATATCCAAATTGATCAGCTGATCCCACAATCAATGTTTATAGCAGGGAATGTATTTCTATTTTCTATCACAGCAACATAAAGATTCAAATGGGCTGCTTGGTGGGTTTTTAAGACAAAGAGTAGCCTGTTCAGAACAGTTCTGCTTCATCTCTGAAATGTGCTCTGATGAAATTATCACTCTTTTGAAAGAACAAGGTCTGACAGAGAATTGTGGAAGGTGATGTCCATGTGTAGAGACAAACACATATATAAATCCTGCCTTGCTCTGCAGTTGCAGATGTAAACAGGGGTATTACCAAGAACTTTTATGGACTGATGGGATCATTGTGACTGTCTAGTCAAAGAAACACACCAAGGGCTTCTCACAACACAGGAGAGGAAAACAAAGATACTGGCTTGGAAAGGTGAGTGACAGCTTGGAAGTATTCAAGCAATTGTCTACCTTTTCCTTAAATATCTGCCTGCCCACAGTTGTCATGCAGCAGTGGGAATACCAACACAAAACACATTCAGATGGCTGTGAGCAGCTCACAGCTCAGTGAAGAAGATCAGCCTGTTTCCAAGAGCTCTGCAGGTCATTTTTCCTGGCTCACTCCATCTTCAAAACTACAGTCAGTAATCACCTAGAGAAGATATCTCAGGTGTCCTCATTTATCTTGTTCTTTCCACTTCAAAACCTGAAGTTTAATTTCCCAAACTCTGAAGAGTTGATGCTCCAGAGCTGGGTTTTACTGGAACAGAACTGTTCCCTTCTCACATGTTTAGAGCTTGCAAGGTTAAGTCCATGGGGTAGGAAGAAGCTTTTGTGCAATGCATCACCCTGACCTTTTGCTTCATTGGCAAAGCAGCTTCTGCTCAGTTCTTTCTGGAAAGCAATTATTTTGCCGACTCCAAGGTACAGAAAACAGGCTTTGCTTTCCAGACCTCCTCTCAGCACTCCATCAGTGAAACACTGAGTCACAGGTGGCTGCAGTAGAAGACTGCCTTCAAAGCATCTTTATTCTGAAATAAACCTGCTCTGCAGACAATTATGAAAAATAACTAATGCAAAACCAATTCTGTGACAGTGTAGAGACACCCATGGTAAAAGAACATCCCCTCAGCTGAGGGAGGAAAGGAAAGGAAGGTTTCAGAGAGTAACACATGGAAACAGCAAGTGATGGTAGATGTCGGAAGCCAGGACATCCCTCTGGCTGTCCTGGATGGCTCAGGACCCTGGCAGGGGGCTCAGAGGCCTTGGCATGAAGCCAAAGACCCTTGTGTTTTTTGATTTCAATCCATATAAAAAACTACCAACCTTATATGAGGAAGCACAAGCCACAAAAGTTAAGTAGAGTGATAGCTAATTTGTCACAAAGTAGAAAAGTAGAATTTTGGGGTTTTTAGAATAGGGGTTTGGGGGCCAAGATGGAGGGGTTTGGGTGTGTCCTGTCCTTCTTTCTCCTTCTTCTTAGCCTCCATCTTATCTTCTGGGTGATGTTGGCACTTTTGGATTGGTTTAGAGTAGAGATGGACTGTGCAACATAGGTGATAGGTATTGGGAATTAACTGTAAATAATGTACACGTAATTTATAGTATAAAAAGACAACACCACCCAGAGGGTGGGCAGAGTGCCTCTGTCTGGCCTGCCAGGCAGATCACAGCAGGTCAGGGAAAAAATGTACCAGATAAGGGAAAATAACCTTGGAAACTGCAGATGGAGACTCCTGACTCCTTCTTCGGCTGCCGGGCTGGGAAAAAGGAGACTCTGACACATATCGGGGTCACCTCAACCTCTGAGACCCCGACAGTGAGACACCACCACATCCACCTTTGACATCTTATCTGGAGACACAGGACACACTTACCAGTACTGTGAAGGTGTGAGTTGCTTGATCCGTGTCTAGGACTCAAGCTGGGGGAGCCGGGGTAGCTGTCCTGGGAGCGGGGGCTGCGGGCGCTGAAACACCGAACCTCGCTGTCGGTGCCGTTCACCATCTCCACAAACTGCCGGCACCTGAGTTCATGGGAGCAAGAGGGACAAAGGGGGCGTGACAGCCAGGATGCTCTGCACTCAGCCTGCCCTAGGGCCCACTGGGGAGCTCCTAGATGTTGTAAAAAAACTGACCCTTGATAGGGAAGAATGAAGTTTTGACTTTATGTTATTAGAAGGTTATTTTATTGTTTTTTGATACTATGTTATGTTAAAGAAAATTAGATTAAGTTACACTAAAGAATAGAGAAGGGTATTTATAGAAGGTTAGAAAGATAATAATGAAAAACTTGTGACTCTAGAAAGAGTCCTGACACAATTTTTGTGACTATTGGTTAATAACTGAAAATAACTCACACTGGAGTATAATTAGGTTCATCACTTCAGGTAAACAATTCCTAATACATTCTACATGAGCAAAACACAGGAGAAGTGAATGAGATAAGGATTGTTTTTCCATCTCTGGGGTCTCTCTCTGTCTTTTCAGCTTCCTAGGATAAAAATCCTGAGCGAAGGAATTATGTCCAGTGAAATATGAGAATCACACTAGAAACTTTCAAAAAGACATTTCAGACTCCTGGTGCCTTTGTATTGTGAGTGCTCTGATGATGTTACAGAGGAAGGAGTTTGGAAAGTTCACTTTTGATGCTAATGGATATTGAGATATTCCAAAAAAAGCAAGTTTAATTCCACTGTGCTAAGAAAAACTGTTCCTTTGCAGCTTTCACCACCAGGTACTCCAAAATTCAATTGTGGAGGGTTTTTTTCACAGAGAAGGTACTAAATCTGTCAAATGCAATCATTCCTTCACTACTCAATCAACCTAAAAATACTGGTGGCCAATGGAAAATAGAGAAGGAAGAGTAAAAAATGCAATATCCACAGTAACAGTGAGGATAGCTCCTCATTTAGCTTTACTGGGAATTGTCCTCATATGTCTCAGAAGTCTGGGGAGAACCACTCTGTACAGCTGGGAGAACTGGGACACTTCTTCCTTTAATCTCTACCCCAGACAGCCTTTTCCACACATCTGCCTTTCTAGGAACCTTCACAGTGACTGACAATGCTCCAGCACTGCAAGATCTCCACAAGACCAGTAAAGAAACTTCTCTGAAGAATTTCTGGCAGTCAGCAGAACTAAAATTCACCCACCTATGCCTGACCTCATGAGGCAAAGCTATACTGGGCCTGAGCAGCAACAGAAGGGCTACATCTATGCTGCTACAAGCACTGTGCAAACAACTCCAAAAGGGAGCTCAAACAGTTTGAGTTCAGAGCAAGGTGTGCAGCCAGACTGGATGTTTGGGCAGATTTTTCTTCCCTCCTTCATTTACACATTTCAGCATTAATTTCAATGCTCATTGAAATTCATGCCCATTTCAGGGAGCATAAAGCTTTTCATACTTACTTTAACATGAAGAGCAGGTTGGGGTTATGTTCTAGGAGGCCAGGATAGAGCTGCTGGGTGGCTTCTATAGCCTCTCCCACTCTGCCTGCTAATACTAGCTTCTGTATTCCTGAAAGCAAAAGGAGACCTGGTGACACACAGGACCAACCCACAGGAGCAGCCAAAAGAGCTGTCTTATCCATTCCATCCAGGTCCCCATGACCACCTTGCACAAGGGCTTGGGAGAACTGGAGACCATATTTGGTTTGTTATGGATTAGGGGGAGAAAAACCGTGTGAAAATGTGAAAGGATCTTTTAGTAGCAAAAAATCAAGAGTAGAAGGAGCTGAAGGATGAAGTAGGTGGGTTGGGGTGCTCTTTAGTCACAGAGCTCTGCAGCATGGAAACAAAAGCAGGACACAAGGCAGAAGACACTTATCATGCTGGGTGTTCATGTTCCATGTATGTTCAGCAGAGCAGAAAACACAAGTGCAAGACTCAACTCAAGATCCCTGAAAGCTCAGAGAAGCTGCTGATCTACAGCAACTCACATTTCTTTTTTCTAAGTGTACTTAGAGATAAAAACTAAATGTACTTAAAACTAAAACTGCATTGTTTTTCCAGCACTCTAATAAACAGCAGAGTGAAGGTTTGGAATGGTCCATGAGGTGCTTTGCAAGCAGGGCCTCTGATAACAACAAGCTGTGGCTTTCACAAAGCGTTGGAGCAGTTGGAAGCCCAGACTGGTAAATCTTCATTAACAATCCCAGTAACAAACTGCAATGACTTGTCTTGTCTCCCACTTCTCAGTGTCTATCTGGTTGTTATTGTAGTTGAAATCTGGAACCAAAGCCGTGGCTCTCACACCAACACAAGGGCTCTCATTTCACTCTCTTGCACGTCCATTTTCTCGTCTCGCTGCTTTTGACAGCTCCGCTTTGCCTTGTTTGGCAACTCTCACAGATGTCATTCCCTTTTATATTTCCCCCTCTTTTTGTTTCCCCATCTGTGTTTTCCTCACACCTTTTATTCGAGCCCCAACTTCAGGGCTCTGTATTCCTTCCCTCCATCTGCCTTGTCACCTGTCCCCAGACAAATGAGCCCGCAGCATCTCGCGTGCCTCCCGTCATGCTCTGCCAGTTAAACCCACACCACTGGGAGCACTGGCTGGGGTCAGGGTTGCATAATGCATGACCTGGAAAGCACAAAGCCCATCAGCACTAACAGGCAGCAACTGCAAGTTATTTAAAAGCAGAGTCCCCAAATGAACCCGAATGCTGGCTAAGCACACGCAATGTATGGAGAGCAAGCCACAAAGGGGCACAATGCTCTGATACGTAACAGTCACACGAGAAACAGCTCACAAAGGGAAGGGAAATGTACAGGCATGTGGCCTGTATTCAGCAGCCAGAAGAATGCAGAAAACACACCAATGTTCTGCCATTCTGCAGGCTAAGCCTGTGAATAGAAATTTTTTTTTTAAAAAAGGTACAGCAGGAGAAAGCTGCAAGCCTTACTCTGCAGGACAGCCCCACCAGCTGAGAGATGAGCCACTTGGGAGCAAACAGCAGCAACCAAAACAGACACAGAATACAAATTCTTCACCCAGTGTGAGCTTAACACATTGGCTGGGAATTTGAAAACCCCTCATCATGTAAAAGTTACCTGAAATCACAATGTGCAGAGGGACTGGAACAGTCCTTAACTCAGAGTTCCAGTGAAACTAAATGGATGTGTCTGAGTCCCTGTGCCCAGGCTACAACAGCCTGCAGTGAAGAGCTCAAATCCAAAGGGATCTCTGCTGCACAATGATCTCAGCTAAAGCAAAGGCCAAGCAGAGCAGACAGGGACAGGAAGGAACAGGGCAGTTCTCCAGGCAAAGAGGGCAGAGGGTGGAGAGTGCACAGCGCTGATGGGAAAAGTGCTCCTAGCAGAGATTCCCAAACTCTAGTCCATGGCCAGCAGAGTGCTGTGCACAGCTCTCTACTCTCATGGAGTGACTTCCACAGCACTCATTCCTCTGCAGAGTCCCAAAGGGAACACACCTGAGGAGTGACACCTGAGAGACTTACTTTGTCTATTCTTTATTGAGGTCTGTTCTTCCTGGATTGTGGTGTCTGTGACTCTGGCAAAGGCAGTTGCTGTTGAACAGTACCCATGATGAACCAAATATGATGAAACCATACTAGAAAAAAAGAAAATACAAAGAGATGATGAGGTACCAGTGAAACAGAGCCATCACACTGGAGGAAAATAAACCAATACAACACAAGTTGCAATTTCACTGATAAACTCAGCCTGCTTAGGACATAACCAAGGTTCTCCTTCTGGGTCTAAACTGTGTGTATTTACAAGATAGGCATCTGGTCCTCTGCAAACAGGAGGGGGGCTCTAAATTCACTTTACAGAGTGGAAAAAATTAAGATATTAAGAATCTCAATGCATATACAGTATTTATTTATGACTGCTGTCCAAGGGTCACTTGAAAGGACTCAATACTCTGTTACTGCCAGTGACATCCTATACAGACATAAATCTGAACTTCAGAGAGGTTCATGGCTTTCAAGTAGATATAAAAAAGAAGAAAATATTCTGGCCCTGAATTTCTTCCACCACTTATTTGCCAGCAATTATATCTTTAGTAGTTCAATCTCCTTATGAATTCTGCATATTCACAGACACTTTAATCTGATGACTGTCAGCATTGATTTTAAAAACATTAACGTGCTTCGAAGCTGTATTTTTAAAAAATCTTGGGGGAGGGAGGAGTATCACTGCTAGAAAACAAACACAACAGAACCATCTTCCTGAACAGACCATTTCTAAAGCACTTGTGCCTTCTCAGGACACAGTGACTCAATGTTAATGCTCACTGCATTTTAGATTAACAAAATCTAAAAAGCCAGCAACAGGATTTCAAAGCTTCTCACGATGAATCTCAAAACAGGCTTCTCATGATGAAGCTGCCATTGATCTGATCAAGTCACAGCTCAAAGCAAACACTCAACTTAGCTACTTTCAATACAAGAAATAAATATTTTATGAGTCAGCAATCAGCAATCATTCTTAGGCATAACATCGTAGGCAGGTGTGTAATTTTTGGAAGTTGTTTTAAATACAAGTGCTTCTGCCCAAGAGCTCTATAGGAGGAGCTCCAGACTGGTGACCCTGACAATCCCACCATGCACATCAGAAGAAAAAATTCTGGAGAACACAAGGAACAAATATAGGGATAAATTGGTCCCACTGCAGCAGAATCAACAGCTCTTGTTAAGGCAGGTCCTGGCTCTCTAATTTGGTCCCATTTTGGAAGGCAAATAGCAGCATTAATAACACTCCTGAACTCTGACAACTCCTGCCAACTGTTCTCATCAAGTTCCACTCAATCCTTTTTGCAATAAGAAGTGCTTTCAATATTCATAAATTTATAAAATGCCATAATTGTGCTTTCAGTTAGGTTTGGAAGCCTTTGGTTTAGGCTGTTTCGTGCTCTTTCATTTCTGAATTCAGCTGGCTTACACACTGGCTTTTCTCCCATATTAGGAGTTTTTATGGTGTCTTCCCCCTCCCACAGTGCATCACCCCAAAATGTATGTTCTTCCATTCCTACAGCTTCCATGCAATCTTTGGCTGAAAACTTCTCCCATATCTTTCACATTTGAAACAGCAACAATCTACACAGGAAAGACTCTTAAACAACAGAACAGAGGGTAAGATAATTTGAGCAAAATGCACAGAGTGGCAATTTTTGCCATAAGAGAGCACAAATTAGCATTTCAGAAGTATTTAAAGCCTAAGAAAAGGGAAGAAGCTGAACACCAAGGCAGTGACTTACTTCTGCAGCATGGCTTGCCACTCTCCCAGCCTGTCTCCTATGGGAAACCGCTTAATGGTGCTCTGGATCTTCGCCCTCCACTCCCTCATGTAGTCCTCAATGTCAAACACAAAGGGCTGCTGCCCAAAGTTGGCATCCACAATCTCTCCTGGAGTCTGGAGACCCACTGTAGGGTAGAGGTTTGACTGGGAAGGAAGAAAAACAAACCTGTATTAAACACAGCTTTCTCTTCCTGGTTCCAGTTCCGTGGTTTGGTAAAACCAAAGAGCTGCTCTTTAAGCTGAAATAAATATAATGGAATTGGAAGAGGCCACAGCCCTTTGGGTACTTCTCAAGGAATCCTGTGACTTATTGTGCATTTACAGAAGATATTGCATCAAACCAGAACAACAGGTTCAATCCCCCAGCAGCCTGGGATCAAGGCCATGACTGCTGTCTGTGGATGGCCACTTCTGGCTTAGTTTTCTGCAATTTCTACCAAGCTTCAAGAGCCAGCAGATAATATAACAACAACAGCAACAATAATGGCAATATATAATAATAATAATAGTAAAAAAAANGCATCATCTCAATCAATGTATCTACATATTCATTGGAAATTGTTATCTTGTTATCTCAATACTGTACATCTCTGATGAAAAGGGAAAAGGGAACAGACAGTGGTGGAGCTCTGAGGTTAGGTCTTGGATGATCCCAAGATCCCAAGACATCCACACAAGAAATTACACTACTGACAGATTAATTTCATTTTAAGAATAAGTCTACAGGTCCAAATGGAAGCTTTGACCCATCACCAGAACATGAGGAAAATTAAAAGTTTACCACCATGAAAATGCCTCTAAAATTGAGCCAATAATTCAGCTTTTAAGGATGATCTAATTGAAAATAGGTGTTCAAAGTGTATCAGAAGTTCTCTGAATTCATCTATATAAAAAATAAGCTAATGGATACAAACAGAATCCCTGAGCCCACTTAAATGTTGGGAAAAGAGAAACAACATCAGAAAAGGTACAGGGATGCCTGGTTCTCATCACTGATCACATTTTTCAAGAGCATGTTCCATTCACTGTCAAGTTACTTCTGTGCAGCACAAATTACTTTTCTGTTTGCAAAACAGACACAAACTTCACTAATCCTCTGCTCCACAGCACGTGCTGAGAGTCTGCAGGGTGGGGGAAGAAATCCCTCTCGTGCCACTCAGGAACTGTTTGGTGTTGGGTTTTTTCCACTTTGCTCTAAAGCAGTGGAGCCAGAACTGGACACTGGACAAGGCACAGGGACACATGTATGGAATTGAAGAGTTTTTATGGTGTCTGGAAGGTGTCTGAAAGCTGCTTGGCTGCAGTGCCTTGCTCAGGGCTGAACCCCTATCAGGTATTAGAACAGAGGATGGGCACACCTCCCTCCTTAAGTCCAATCTAGGATGACCCTCTCCTCCTCTACAGCAAGAGACATGGGCTTTCCTACAATTATCTGGGGAATTTCTTCAACTTATTCTTCCCTGTTACACAGATGAGGATGATTTAGGCCTGGAATGGGTTTCAAGAGGGACTGCAGGATCTCTTTTCTCATTTTCAAAACTGAACTGTTTAAGAACCTGACCAAGCTCCTCTACCTTTGAAATTATCAAACCTCAAAAAACAAAGGAAAGGAATGAATCTATAAATACAGGCTGGAAACTGAAAACAGAGGTCAGGATGACTGCATTACTGGTGATTCACTACACCTCCTTTCCTGTTCCCACACCAAGAAGTCTCTAGGTCAGAGATGTGCAAAGTAAATACAGCATGACAAAGGAAGAGCTACCAGAGGCAAATGCTGTAATTACATTTAGTCCCTCCATTCTTTCAAAACTGGCTGACATGGAAGTATCTCTAATGAGGGATCAGATATTTTCCACAGTCCATACTTCAGACTTTTTATTATCTTCTCAGTATCTTAAACCCCAGGCCTTCCAAAGCCAGGAATCAAACACCAAGAATACTTGGAAGTTGGAAGAAAACCCCCACAATTTTGGCTGTGCTCATCTTTGAGCAGAAGCTGCCTACCCTCTACATCTCTCAAATCATCTCTAAGGTAAAATTCCATTTTTCCACGTGGGATATGTTCTCTCTGCTTAGCAGCTGTTGGGAAGTACACATATCTCCAGCAATCTGCCAGATGCAGGCAGACACAATCCCAGAGCCCACTGACCCAGGAGATGCTTTTCCTGCCAAGTTCTTCAGGAACACCTTCCCCATGACATCTGGCCCACCTCTTGCCCTGATGTTGGCCACCAGTTACTCACAACCTCCTTGCTCATCCTGACCTGGTTTTTAACCCCCTTTTCCCTCTGCACTCCTACAATCTCACCCTGGGCTCTTCTGGTTTTTTTTCATTTCCTATTATTCTTCAAAGCTCCAGGCAGGATAGACCTGATCCAGGCTTGTGTAAATAAGAGTTGGGCCTGAGCATTGACTTAAATTGGCAAAAAAAAAAAAAAAAAAGGAAACTCCCTCTTTTCCTCTGTGGGAACTGTGGGAATTCACTCCTATTTCAAGCAGTTATTTTGGTTATAACTTCAGCCTGTGCTAAGCCAAAACGTGTTTTTTCCTATCACTGTATTTATCACACCCCCACACTACCCTTTAAAGGAAACTGAAACAAGCCAAAGCAAGTATGTTTCAACATCTGTGTCTCTGGTTTTCAAATTAAAGTATCCATTTCAACTTCCTAATATTGTGAATTCTGCAAAATATTGCCTTCACCATTTGCCTCTGAAAGGGGAATTTTGGAACAAGCATTTCAAGGAAATGATTTCTAATCTGGCAATGTTTTGAAGGGTCGATTTAATTCCTTGTGTAATCTCACTGATATGCCAACCCTAAAATTTAAACTTTAAAAGTGTAGAAGTAATGGGGTTTACTGATGTGTGTTACCAGTCAGCTTCAACACCCCTTAGGCTGTAATGCAAGGAAAAGCTCTCCCTTAAAGTCCTCCTGGATGGCTGAGTAATGAGGAATGGACCAGAGCCAAAAAATCCATGTGGAGCTGCTCAAACCAGAGCACTTCAAGGGTCACTCAGGTAAGTGTGCTGCTCCCACTCCTGTTTGCAGTTAAATTTTCAGAACTGCAGCTTTAGCAGGTGAAGAACACAGACTCTATAATGGATACTTTCTTTTCTTTACCTTATAATCACTGGACATTGTGTTTGAGCCTGGAACAGAGAACTATAAAAATGAAACCTGCAAGTGATCATATTCTCTACTGACTCAAGAATTCTACAATCTCTGACAATATTCATTATATTTAAACCAAAGTCCATGTTGGGTTTGGCATCCCCTTCTTTAGGAAGGGTGGTAACCTCAACTGTTTGGAACAACCAATAATCCATGGACCAAGGGAGCAAAAAGAGCACATGGAATACATTGGTACCTGCAAAGGTGAAGGAAGAAGGCAGTAATC
Organism: Peucedramus taeniatus; assembly: GCA_013400575.1. Classification (NCBI taxonomy): domain Eukaryota; kingdom Metazoa; phylum Chordata; class Aves; order Passeriformes; family Fringillidae; genus Peucedramus; species Peucedramus taeniatus. Next base: position 186,608 of record WBNO01030573.1, read on the forward strand.
CAAGGGAAGGATATTGAAAAAGAGAATGCTGAAGCCAGGTGCAGGCACCCTTAGGAAGCTGCCAGCAGAGCAGCAGAGTGATTTAGCATATGCAGAGGGATGTCCTAGATCCACATGGAGGCAGAAGTCTCCCATCCTTGCTCATATCCACAGTTAAGGGGTGAAAAGACCCCATCAAGCTTCTTTCCTCCTCTTTTTGAAGAGGAATTATCTCATGAAGGATAATTCTCAATAGTAGGAGGCCTACAGGGCATCAGCTGTTCTCCTTCCAGGCCCAGAAAAACAGTGTTATGGATTAGCTGCTGCTGTAAAAGCCAGAAGGGGATTTCCCCAGAAAACAGCTCAGCAACCTGGCTGGTAAAGGTACAGGGACCATTTACACACCATTTAACCACTGGAGATTCCACCACCAGGCATCTGCCAAAACCTACCCTGGCCAGATCTTCTCCCAGTTTCACTCTAAAACATCTCCTCTACACAAGACACACAGACAAACAAGCCTGAGATCCTGTGAGGATGATCTGACCAGATCAGGAAACAGCAGGACAGGGAGATGCCAGGGGCTCAGGAGAGTTTTGAGTTCAATCTCCCTGGCACTGCAAGACCTCAGTGCAGCAAACACCCCTCAGTCTGCTCTGCTCCCCAGCTGCTCACCCCCTGTGCCTAAGAGAGACTCAGCACAGAGGTGAACAGCTTACACAGGAACATGAAATGTCTGTGTCAGCTCACTGGGCACTCCAGGATCAGCAGGATGCAACTTAAGTTAAGCAGGACAGGGAACTTCAACCTGCCAAATCTGTGCTGTGAAGCTGCACAGCAACACTGGAGCAGTAAATGACAAAGCAGTGGTACATGTGCTGGACAGCTATTTTTGATTAACAGGAGCCTAAACAGCCATTGTCCATCTCAACATGGAGACTGCTCCTGTTACAGGAGAAGCAGTCTAGCCAAATGAGAAGACAAAGAGGTGAAAAAATTAGAAGGAATATGGTAAATCTGTGACTACTAATGTAATCTATATCCAAAGGGAAAACAAACAGCACCAAAAACTAAGTGGCACATCAGAGAAGCATCTTCCTGCTGTAGATGCAAGGTTATCACAATACCTCACTCCAAAAGGTTAATCTTCATGGAAAGGCAAACTATTCTTGTACTTTAGTAAATTGTACTTGGATCAAGTGAATGAACTGCTGTGGAACAACTCACATAAAGAGTTTCTGGTTTAAAACACACTGCAATGTTACCAAGTTCAAAGACCTTAGGACAAAAAAACCCCAAAACACCCTGTATTGACAGCTGATGTGAAAAGGCCAATCAAATAACAGCAATTTATGTGCAGGCTGTAGTTGGGATATGAGAGAAATCTGTAAAGCCCTAAATCCCATTGGGAAGGTCAACAGGGAGTGCTAGCCATTATTTCTCACAATACAAAAATCAGAGGAACATGATAAATTTTTTGACAGGAAGTACAGAACAAAGCAAAGTAACCTTTCTTCCACACAACAGGGAAGTCAGCCAAGAAAATGGATCACTTTGGAGGGATAAAAAAAGTTATCAAAACTAAGAAGTTTGTCAGAGTAAATTAATTTGTGGTTATTAAGTACAGAGACAGGAGTGCAACCTCAGGGACAAGAAGTCCTGTGTATGAGAGACGGATGCAGTGGATGTGTTGGTGTTTGCCTGACCTGGTTTTACCTTTTTTTCACTGAACACATCCTCCTTGTCCAGGAACATTTGGGTCTAGAAAAGAGGGAACATTTTCTTGTGCTTTTGTGAGACCTGACTAGACACCAGGGTAACTATGCACATGTACTCCCCCTCAGAGTCACAGCTGCATTTGGAAAACAATGGCCTGTAATGAAGTTTGCATCCTTGCTTTAATTCCAGGAGAAGGAGCAACATATTCTTAGAAGTGGTGAGGGATGAGAGGAGGCATGTGAGTAGCCCACAAACCCAGTCACAGGATGATGAAGTTTCAGAAAAAGGAGCATCCACATCATTCAGTAATGTGTGTTATCATGTTTTTTCCAACAGGGCATCAAACAGAAAAAAAAAAATCACACCCCCACACTCTTCCCCCTCCCTTCTGTTTGCATCCTTAGTTAAAATACTGAAAATAGGTGTACTTACAGGGAGGTCTGTAAAGGCTATACCTGTGGGGGGAAAAATATTAGAATTAAAAAGACAAATGATTTTTTTCCTGTTTGCCTACATCCTTAACATGATACAAAAACATTACTGCATTTCAAATCCCAGCTCTGACCCTGCATTTCACTACCTCATGTATTTAGAAGTAACCTCCCTACCCAATCCACTCCTCTGCAAGGTTTTGCATCTGGAGAAAGGTTCAGGAAAAAGCCTAAATGTTTTCAACATCTCTCCCAAAAATATGATTTTCTAAAAGCAGCTCCTCTTTCCTTTGCTTCTCCCTCTGTTACTAAGAAGGAGTAAGTTTTCAAGACTCACTTTGGTGTCAGAAACAGAGCTTTAGTATAAAATTGCTTTGGTTTAGGCTGTAACTGATTCTTCTTATCAGCCAGTGAAAGAGGAATGAATATTCAGCACTTGGCATTACAGATGGGGAGCAGCCCTGCACCAGGAGCACCTGAGAAACACTGTGCTAAGAACAGCCTCATCCTCAACTCGGCTGATACAGCTCCAAACACAAGAGATGGAAAAAAGTGCATGGTTTCCCTTTATATTTACATCTGGCATATCAGAATAGAGGTATTTAAGCTGAGGCAGCCATTGCCTGCCATGGCTAACAGGGTTTTGGCTAGAGACAACACTCACCACAGCCAGGCTACCCCAGGCACAGCTCTGCATCTGCTTTAGGTGCAGTTACTGCTCCAAATGCTCCCTCTCCTCCCTCTCCTGCCAGGGGTGGGATCCAGCAGCACAGGGAGAGGGATCAGCCAGAGCCAGCAGCTCTACCCCCCAGGCTTTGGGTCACCCTCACCAACAGCACAGGGGACACTGCTGCCATCACCTCATCAGCTAAATCCAGGCTTCCAGCTAACATTCCAGGAGTCAGTCTGGAAGCTGCAGGCTTTCCCCATGTGTGCTCTCAAGAATGCTTTCTTGTCCCCAGCCAGAGGAAGGCTGGTACCCACACCAGTACACCCAGTTCTCACACACATCCCACCTCTCCTCCTTCCCTTGTGCCTGGCACTGGAAGGCACTGCAGAAGCAGGAGAACACCACCCTCTGGTTTTAATTTTAGGACTATTTTAACCCAGAGCTGCAATGTAACGTTACCAGATCAGTCTGAAATGGTAATTTAAACCAGTTTTAGGAGTCAAGATAGGAAACAAGTAACTTCTATTCAAAACAGCACAGATCCAAATCAAATGCTCGGAAAGAAATCCTGAATATTTTACTAAATAAACAGCCAACAAAGATAAATTAACATCATGGCAGACAGTCAATACAGTTTAATGAACATCCTGGCAGTTTGGACCTTGTCTGTGGATGGAGCACCCTCTCTAAACCCAACCAAAGGTTGTGCACACAGGTGATGTTGAACACGTGGCTGAGGAAAACATTCAGTAAGCATTTCTCTCACCTTGTCACTTTGCCCAGATATTGCTCCTCACTCAAACCTCTTTTCCACTTTGCAATTATTTTGCTCAGCTGGATGAAAAGGTGGATGAAAGCTTGTTTTCCTACCCTTATGCCAGAATGAGGCCAATCTCCTTGAGCCTGCTGTCCACTGGAGTTTTCCTCTGCCCCCAGCACCTCTCAGAGCCAAAGGTGGCCAGGCTTGTGTAGCTGTGTGGCTGGAAGCTGCTTCCAGCACCTGGACAAGCACATGGTTTTTGAAGGGACTACAAGGTGGGTGGAAAATTGGCTGAACTGTCAGGATGAAGAGTTGTGATCAGCAGCTCAAAGTCCAAGAGCTGTCCCTCAGGGATCAATGGCAGGGCCAATACAGTTCCATGTCTTCACTAATGACCTGGACAATGGGACAAAGTGTGCTCCCAGGTGTCACCAAACAGGGGAGAGGACAATAGGCTGGAGGGCACAGTGCTATAGCTGGAGAAATGATCCAGCACAAGCCTCCCAAAGCTCAACAGAAGCAACCTAAGAGCTCTGCCACCAGGCTGTGATACTTCCAGAAAACAGGACAGGATGAGGCTGACAGAGAGAAAGCAGATCTGCAGAAAAGATTCAGGGTCCTGCTGGGCAACAAGTAGAGCAGGAGCCAGCAGTGGGTCCTTGCAGCAAAGGAGAACAGCCACATCCTGAGTTGTATTAGTGGGAGTGAAGGTTAAAGGATGGGATTTCTCCCTTCTTTTCCAGCACTGCTTAGTCTACACTTAATTTATGATGTTTACTTTAGAGCTCCCCAATACAGGACACAGTGAGACTGGAGAGAGTCCAGCAGAGGCCAGCAAGACAAAGACAGGCTAAGGGAAAAGACTCTGTTCAGTCTTAAAAACATTATGGCAGACACCTATTGCTGCCTACAGCTGTCATATAGGAAGGTATAAAAAAGGCTTTCCTCACAGATGCATGGTGGGAGGAGACAGGAGGCAACAAAAACAAACTGCAACATGGGAAATTCTAATTAGAAAAATTCACTATGAATTTTGGTCAAACACTGAATCAGGACCAGAAAAGCTCCCAGGTGATTTCCATTCTTGAAGACAGTAAAAACTTAATGAGTTTCTGAGTAACATGATCGAGTTTGGGCCTGCTTTTAGCAGGGTGTTGGATGGTTGACCTCTAGAGATCCCTCCCAGAGAAAATAATTCTATGATTCTATAAATAAACTTATTACATTGCCTTTACAATGAGACAAATGTATGTTTTCCACATTCTGTTACATAACTCAGACTAGTAAAATGCTTTCTGCAGACAGCACTTGGTCTGCTGCACAGACATGTCTGTTTAGAGTTTCTGCATCTGCACTGCTACACACCTGCATCCAGGAAAGCCAACAGCAGAAAGTGAAATAATCACAGCTTGAATGTGAAACTGTTTTCTTTCTCTGCAGCCCCTCCAAAGCCTGGATCCAGTTTAAAACTACAACCTTCTTAAACACTTAAGGACTGGACAAACCAAGAGGTCAGGAAGCAAGAGCAAGTTGCTTCCCCTCTTAAGTCCACAAAGCCAATGTGATCATCAAGGCAGTGACATAAGGACATTAAATGAAGGTTCAGTGCTAGGGCACAGTGTGACTGACATTTTCACCTGCCAACCAAACAAAGGACTTCCACTTTCCATGACTGAAGTGCACTTACACATGACCCCATGCACACAAAGTGTTTGTGGACCTTCCAGCCCATCTCTGCTCTCCACCCAGCACCAATCATCCTTTCTGCCTCACAACTGGCCCCTTACAGAACTCAATTTGCACAAGACAATGTACATTTGGGTAATCAGCCCCAGCACTCCACAGTACTCCTCCAGCATCTGTTTGGTGTCTGTGATCCAGGGAATCCTTAAGCAGTGCTGGTGGACTGCAATAAACACAACACGTTCAGCAGTGTGGGCATCCTAAAGAGCAGACCAGGAAATGCCAGCCCAGGAAAATACTTGAATACTTCTCCAATGTGCTGCTGAGGAGAAGCACTGTCAAACCCACACAGCTCTACATGCCCTTGGAAACAGAGATCCTGCAATCAGGCCATTGGGTAAAACTGCTCATACAGAGAACAAGGCTGTAGCCAAGTCTGGTATTTTCTGTTCATTTTTGTGGTGAGGCCCTGGCACAGGTTGCCCAGAGAAGCTGTGGCTGCCCCATCCCTGGAAGTGTTCAAGGCCAAGGTGGATGGGGCCCTGTGCAACCTGGGATAGTGGAAGGTGTCTCTGCCCACAGCAGAGGGCTTGGAACAACATGATCTTAATGGTCCCTTCCAACCCAAACCACTCCAGGATTCTATGATTTCAAATTTGATTCATCTGAAGTTTTGTTTTGAACATCCCAATGCTCTTGCTGTCTGCAAACTTCGTTTGAAGCTTTGGGGTCGAACCTATTAAATCTGGGACTGACACCTGCATGTCTCTGACAAGAGGTTTCTGCATAACTCCAAATGTCCCTCCTAGGCTCCAAACTGGCTGCAGGATGGATATTTTACTTTTTAGGTGAACTTGGTCTTTCCAAGAGCCTGCACTAGAACTCAAACTACAGGAAGTTTTCTATGCCAAGACTTCAGAGGGTTGCATGCTCTTTTTATAGCCCTGCTGCTCCATTTACCTTGGTCTGCTGTCAAAATCTGAGATCTGACACACTCCTATATTAGTCCCTGAGCAAATTCATCCACTTAAACCCAGAGACCTGCAGCAGTCACATTTCCTCCACATGTCCTGGTCCAAGACTTTCTGCTTAATGGCTGGTGCCCCAACATTTCTCCCTCTTTCTCTCCAAATTCACTCTCATCAGACTTCTAGCCACATCTCACTATGTTTTTTTACTGCCAGGACTCTGCTCAGAACTTGTCAAAAGTGTTTCATCAGCAGCCAGAAGACATTCAAGACATTTTCCAGAACAGATAATTAAGACTACATACGATGTCAAACAGTTTTCATGTGACGTCTCCAAATAAAGTTCAAGACTTAGCTCCAACCAGAACATCCAGAATTTGTGATGGCCAAGAAAACAGTTCTTATACAGTGCTCCTGATGGATCTGATTAAATGAAAAAGTATGGAGACAACGGAAGATAATAGTTAAGCAACAGAAGAAATTGCAAGGAAAACAAAAGGGGGGTGTCTAATTAATAGATGAAAAGGAGAGGACTTAAATGGTGAAGAGTGAATTAGAAAGACAAAGCTACAGTGATTCCATCAAAAGAAAGACAAATTCAAACTTGAAACCCTGCTCTCAAGCTAACTGGCCTCACAAAGGGGCTGATTAGTCTCATGAATATTTTTGGCATCTGCAGTAGGATTACACAATTACCTCATCTCCTAGAAGGAGACACACACAGCTTCCACAGCTTCATGTCAGGGAACACCTAAAAAACACATTCAGCCCCTTTCTGGTAAACCTTGGGTTTACACAACACAGAAATGAGATTCTCAGGTTAGCACTAAATATCATGGAAGTTCAAGACCTTCAAGGAGTTGCTTCTTTGCTTCTTTCAGGGAAGAAAGCATTCTGACTCCCAAACAAATCATTGCTCCTGCCTCTATTTGGCCTTGGATCCTCTGCTGACACCTGTCTCACCCTGTCCTCACATCTCTGCTCTGTGCCCACAAGGAGCTGTGCAACCCCTGGCCAAGGGGCTCCTCTCCTCAGCATTGCACTGAGCCCTTCTCCTGGACACTCTGCTTCTTTATCAGTGACACAGACAGACACTGCTGGCCCTTACCAACAGCCTCCTCACTTGAGGTTTTCATTCTGCTTTTGTGAAAAGGCAGTAAAATGTTCCTGCAGCTGTTGTGGGGTTATCCAGCAAGGCCTGAGGTCTGCTGCTCCCTTCTGCACTTCCACCCCTGTCTCCTCTAACTACACCATCTCTCCTCTCCCAGTACAACCATTATGCCACTACAGCTCAAAGTAAAGCTGCTACACACAGGAGCCAGCTGTGAATGCTAAGGAGAGGCTTCTGTCCTTTTCTCAGACAGCTCATGTCTTGTACTGTACATCTGAAGAGCTCCAGAGGACACCCAGGGGACAGCAATGCTTGTAACTGATGCTGCTCTCTAAACATGGTAACTTTCTTGGTACCTTTCCTGTTTTCTCCCACTGGCATTGCTCATCACTGGGGTAGGCTGTTCCTCAAGGGGTCATTCAATGCCACATTAGAAAAACACAAGCTTTCCATCCAAAAAGCTCCATCTTTGAAGGAAAAGAACACTTCTATTTAAGAAAGGAAGACTTGATAACTTCACTGCTGTAAAGAACTCTGAATGTCCCAAACCAAACCAATCTCTGAGCAAGGACATGAGGCAAAGAATCAGAGGGTGGTAATGACAAAAGGTAACACTGAAGTTACTGAATTGGGCTCTTTTTTTGGTTTCATCTGCCCAGACACCCAGGCACAATGTAGTCGTGAGTACAAAACAGAGAAGGAGAAAGCAGCAACTTTTCAGCTGACACAGCTTATACTGTGGAGATTCTGGTTATTAAAAAGAAATTAAATTTCAAATGAACAAACTTGTATTCACTAAATAGAAGACCTGGCCTCCTCCTGACTCTCCCACTTTTGTTATGATGAAAAGTAACAGCACCATCAGGGTGAAAAACAGTGAAGCTGGAAAACCATCCACTTAACAGAAAACATCCAGAGGAGCACAGCACACACCACTACTGGGGAACACAGGCTAAAAATCAAGGACAGCAACTAAAAGGAGATATTTTGTGAAATCTTTTTACCTATTTCATTACCTCAGTTGCTCTTGTTTTATCTTGTCTCACTCCTAAGCAAAAGTTCCTGCTCTACACCACCAGCTGTTGTTTTCAAGCCTCTACTTGTCTTACCACTACTGGACTGACATGGGCAGCCTGAACAACCCCAGTTCTCCCAGCCTTTCCTCCTAGGACAGATGCTCCAAACCTTTCACCACCTTGGCAGCCCTCCGCTGGACTCTCTCCAGTAAGTCCATCTCTCTCTAATACTGGGGAGCCCAGTACTTTTCCCAAGAGTTCACCAGAAATTCTGCACTCTCCAGGCACACACTGCACTCCAATCCCACTCCTTCCTTCAGCCCAGCCAGCAGCTCAAAACATCTTTGCTCTGTAAAATGTTTTGAGCAGAATATTTTTGGTATTTTTCTATCAATTTAATCTTGAATTCAACAAAGTAGAATTGATACAGCAAGGAGAAGCAAAGGAAAGGAGTGCTTATCCCTCCCTGCCAAATCAAATGAATCCCAGTACAAAAAGTGAGATGAACCTAGAAAAACTTACTGCACATCTTATGTGTTAAAAAAAAAAAAGACAATTTATCTGGGGTGGAGAACATGTCATCCAAGCATCCAAGGAAATGGTATTTTAGGGGAAAATGGCCAAAAATTTCTGTTTTAGACAAATAAGATATGACATGCCTGGAAAACATCTGAGGTATTAATTTGGGCAAAATTTTTTAGTCCTTAACTTTAAGACAGTTACTGAAACAAGTGTGCAATGAACCAAATTATAGCTCAATGCTTAGGTGAGACCTCTTGTGCTGAATTAATGTCTGGCTTTGGGAATGTTCAGACCAATGTGTTGAGGCTTTCAGATGGACAAGTCTCTTCAAAAATGAAGACACCAATTCTGTGGCTTTGTAGGCAGTTGAACAACCCACTAATTAAACTTCACACTTCTTTCTTTCTTTCCCTCTTGTCCAGCCATTAGACATCTTATCCAACCTCCCACCTACTGTGCAGTAGCAGAGGAAAGCAGAAGAAGCTGTGAATGAAATTCTAACATATCTAAACAAACTGAGCAGCATTTTACCTGCTGGAAGCATTTCTGTCTTGGAGCCAATTTACAACTGCTGACAGCTGCTGAGTGCTCTTTTCCTCTGCCATTTAAACCTTACTCACAGGTATGGGACAAGAGTTACAATACACCAAAGTATAAAACAGCAGTGAGAGCAGGGCTGGAGCATCCCTCTCCTGAGAACACCTTCCCTCACTTACCTAAACTGTGGCCATTCTTTGTGTAGAAGCAGGTATTGTTGATGAGGTTGACACAGCAGCCAATCACATCTCCAGTGGTGAAGGTGGGGCCGTAGGGCTGCCCTGTCCCCGAGGAACAGAAGGAGTGCCCATCATCACCATGGTACCCATAAGAATGTTTATCCCATCCTGCAAAAGACAAGGCAAAAGAACAGGACAGCAGTGAAGCCAGTTCAGCAGAACCACATGGAACTACTACAACTCTCAGGACACCGTTTTCTGTGGGAGTTTTAAAATTTGATTCCCACTCCTGATTCATCCCAGTATTAATTTTCACATACCAGTAACTGAAAAGAAATTAATGGTCTTTAATCAGAACACATCATTTGCCTTTCAACCCGTTTCTCTTTTATCTTGCCTGAGGTGAAAAACTCCTTTTGTAAAACGCTTGTGTTTCCCAAAACCAAAATCTTTCCACAAAAGCATTTAACAAAATAATTCTCAGACAGTTGCAGCTTTGTCTGTAAGTGCTGTCACAGGTGTACCAAATGGAGAGAGGCACTTTTTGCATCCTCAAATCTGTATTTCCCTCCTAACAGTTGATAAGGATTTCTATGTTTCCATTGCGATTCAATATTTCCCGTTCTGCAGACAGCTTAAAACACAACCCTCAAATGCCAAAGGGAAGTTCAATGCAAAGTGGTCAGTTCTAATATTAATCTTTTATTTCTTTTGCCAGTAACACTGTGCTAAGGGTTACAGCTGGGCTCAGGGGTTGTACCCTGCCCACTTGTTCTTTTCTGTATATCCCAGTAATTTCATTTGGAGTGTTCCTCTGAATAGCACAATCAAAGCCACATCTCACAGAGAAACAGACTTCTACCAGAAAGTGATACAACATTAAAAACAGACACCTGTGTTTTATATGGATATGGCTGGATCCTTAGGGAAGCAAAAGAAGGTGTTTTGGCCATCTACTGGCCTTATACACCCAAGGGTAGTGCAGACTCTGTTAAATGTGGAGCAATGGCTCTGGCAAAGGGACTGTGTAAGAAACACAGAGACTGTGCAGGAAATGCACATCCTGCAATGAGGCACAAAAAGACTGAGTACACTGAGAATTACAGAGCAGAGCCCTGAGAAGCTGGGCTGGAGCACTTCTGTGAACCAGGATTTTCCTCCAAAACCAACAACAACAAGAGTGCACTAGAAATTTAATCTTGTAAAGTAGTGCTACAACACTGAGGCATCAGCACTCACATGCTCAGGGTTTCTCAGGAAAGCACAAAACAGTCAGTGCATGTCTAAGGCCCCGTTTATTGTACCACACCAAATGAATGCCAGTGGGAAAGTCAAGGAATGAAGCAAGACTGAAACATGCCACAGTCCAAGATTCTGGACCTCAGAGCAAACTTTGGGAGTGAAAGGCATGAAGGACTCACAGCAAATTCTAGTCTAGAAATGGTAATTTCCTCTATTTAGTCCCACACATCCAACAGGAACAGACTGAGATGTCCCAAGAGTCAGCTGCGTCTTCCCTCGGATCAGCTCCAAACAAGCTGCTGACAGTTGCACCAGTCCTGTTTCAAATCTTCATGAAAGACAGGGACAACAGCACAGGCAGCACCCTCAGCAAGCACAAAAACGATGCCAAATTCACTTGCCAAAACAAAGGAGGAAGTGATAGGGGCTCTAGAGTCTGTTGTCAAACTTTCACTGCTAAGACTCCATCCAGTAAAAATACCATTGAAATATTTTTTAATTTTTGGAACTGTGTCTCCTTTTCACTATCCCTTTTATTTGCTCTGTTGCCATCACTGATCTATTATTTTAGCCTCCCCAAAACCAGACCGGTTACATGAGTGTCAATTCAGAACTTCTCTAATGAAGCTGTTGGGAAGTTATAATTCAGATGATAAATCAATTTATCTTTTAACCTACTCATAATACAATCTTCTAGATTGTACATACAAACTTCTAGATCTTCTGCATACAAGACATTTCTGACATTACAAAGCACCTACCAAGAACTTGTCATCAGTTTCACCTAAGCAGTGAAATGCTTACACATCATGTACTGGGTAAGAAATACAACAGCGTGTCCAACCATGAGGATGAGCTCACTAAATGCTTGGGCCAATGCAGACATTATTGGTTCTGCAGTGTAAGAAATAAAGGTTTCATTACCTACAGATCACAGCTGATCCTACTGAAAAAACCCTCCTCCTGTTCCTTTATGACTTGAGCTTCACAGTGTCAGTTCTTGCTGTAGCACCAATGGTGGTGGGGAACTCCAGTGAAAAGTGCCTGAATAAAGACCTTGAAGACAATGACAAATGTGGTACATACAGCCACAATGCCTGGAAAAAGCTTGTTTTGAATCTTATTCTCCCCAGAAAACCACTAACATAACCAGTTAAGGAAATTCGCTCACCCAGCACTTTGCTGATGCTATGTAGAGTTTACTTTTTCAACTCAAATATTGTGTAGTGCTGAACCTGGACCTGGCACCACACTAGGGGCTTTAAATCTAAACTGTCAGCCTTATCACATCAGCATGGTCATCTTAAACAACAAGCCAGAGTTGTTTGAGTGAACTTACTGTACTCACTGTAAACATAAACTGAGTGCCATTAATCATATGCTTAACCTTAAGTTATTTATTAATTAAAAAACAGATCCCTATTCCTAAAATTCTGCCCAAAATAAACAGGAGGGCAGTGGCATACGGGTAATTCCAGCACTGGCCAGTTTCAGCCAGCTTTCTGAAATTTCCTAATAATCTCAATTAAAAACAAGAATCAGCATTTCTAGTACTTCTAGGTCAAAGTTTTTGGGGTCTGTTGATTTAAATACTGAAAGCATTTGGCATTATCCTGGATTACCAGCAGAGTGGGGAGTAACTCATCACATGTATTTTGAAAACACAGACTCCAACTTTTCTCAAAACACTTCCTGAAAACTTGGGTTTTTCCTGCATCATTAACAATTTGCTATCGCCACCTAGGAATGGGTCCAGCATATTACAACCTCCTCTGTGGCTCCCACGACACCCTTTGAGCCTCCAGCAACTCAACAGCTTCTTCCTCTACAAAATCCAGCAGTGCTTTAATAAAGACTGAATCAGAACTTCCTGAAATCCCTCCCCACAGCTGCATCTGCAAATTCTCGGGACAGTTTAACCTCTGTGCCACTTGTACTCAAGTACTTGCAGAAGTCACTGCTGTGACCTGGAGGGCAGAGATGAGGTGATACCCACATGCTGTTCAAAAGGCTGTCCCTGTGGGATAGGGGGTCAGCCTGGACAAGGATGCTCTTCAAGAAGTGAGACAGCAGAAGTACAGGATGTGCATGTATCACACCCTGACTGAAAAGCATTACCACTTTCCAACCACCTGTAAGCACAGACAGACTGAGCCAGATGGAGATTTTGTTCACTCAGTACTCCCAAAAGGATTTTGTTTCCATTAAATTGTTCAATCCTCTATTAAGAACATATAAACACTAATCATTCACTGTGTCCTGCAAGAAGGAGTTTGACAGTGTAACTACAAGCAATGAAAATGTGCATCCTACTACTTGGATATCCAGTAGTTCATGCATGAGAGAAAATGACAGACGATGGATCTGGTGTCTCCAGAACATAAATCAGTATGCAGACCACATAACAGATCACAGATCAGTATGCAAAATCCCCCATAATTATCCCTTTTCCAGACTGATGACTCCTAACTTATTTAGCTATTTCCTGCTTTTCTGACCATCATCATCTCAACCTTCTCTGGATTTACAGTGTCGCTTGTGAGAATGGAGCTGAAGGTGCCCCATGGAGAAGGAAAGCAGGCTGCAGTTGTTCTTTGCACTGTTCCCAAGCCCTCTACATGTTAATCCTAGCATTTTCCCTTTATTGTCCTTTTTACCATTGACCTGACGCTTCCATGAAGTCATTGTCACCACTCCAAAATGCATCACTGCTCTTGTGACAATGCTCCCTTTGCACAGATTCTCATGTGCATCTCCCTGCCAGGGCACGTTGCCTCAGCTTGCTCCCACAGCTCCCCCAGCACCTCTCACCACCCTAAATCTCACAATCCTCAGCAGCTCCTGGACTCCATCCCAGGACAGAGAGGGGCAGGCAGCAGCTCCTAAGAAAACCCTGGGAGAACCCACTCACTGACAGTTTGTGACTGGTAGCTCATTCCAACAAGGTTGTTTAAAGAACATCCCATTTTGGTCTCTTGGTCATAGCTGTGTCTAGAGCAAAAGACACTCAGCACCTATGTGCAGTTGTGGCCAAGTCTAAAAGTGCAAGTGCAGATTCCTTTCAAAATTTCAGAAATCTGGACAAAACTGAAGAATGTGTTTTTTCTTACAAAACACAGGTCATTGACTCCTGATGGACTATACTCTATAGACTGAAATCAAGTGAGCTAGAGTGGCTGAAGGGTCCAGTTTACAGTTCTTTCCTTCTTTCCTTTCCCTTCCTCATCCTCTCTTCAAAAGCACACAATCGTTTTAAATAGGGGAGACAGGCAGAGAACAGAAAGGATTTGGCCACCTGGCCCATGGCAGTGGCCAAAGCAGAACCTCAATATCCTGACTCTAAGACTGTTCTCACTACAGCTCATTTTGAAGACAGCACTTTGAACATGCAAATATAGAATCACAACCACTATAGGTAGGACTTCAGCAGCTACTGAGCAAAAAGAGGTTAAATTTACATCCTTTTGAACTGAACCCTTCAACACCCAAATCCAAAATATCCCTATATGTATTTACTAACAAGATGCAGAGTAGCTCAGATTGTGCAATCAAAGAATGGGAAGAAAGAAAATCAAAAACCATGAGTAGGTCTTGGGAGGACATTTTTGTAAGTTCAACACCAAATTGAAGCTCTGTTTGGCCTGCTAACAAGAAAAAGTTGATATGCTGACCTTCTTGGCAGACTACCTTGATCCCAACACATAGGGGAAAAAAATGAACAGCAAGTTCCACTGCTGCTGCTTGATAAACAGGTCAGAATTATGCAATGCCAGACACGTGGCAGAAAGGACTTGAGTTACTTCAGGACACAGTTACAGGATAAACTGATAAACATTCACTCTTAGGCAAGCACTAGAGTTAGATGTAGTGTGCTACTACTATCCCCGACTGTCCTACATCTGTCCCTGTTCAATCCCAACTTTCCCATTCAATGTCAGCCTTGCTTTACTCTTGACTCTTTGGTCAGATCCTGACTTCTGTACCTGAGATCAGACTCTGCCTCAGAAGGCAGCAAGTGGGAAGTGGCTCTGTTGAGCTGGGTGACATTTACATCTCAGCACCAGGGAAATAACACGGTGATTTAGCTCTCTGCTTCAGGAGCCCCAGCAATGAACACAGAACTTCTGGTAGGCTCTGGGCAAAACTGGCATCATGGCTACATCACATACCTAGGTAAACCAGGGTAAGCTGCTCAACCTTGAAAGTGGGGAGAATCAGGCAGAGGATGGATGGATGGATGGATGGATGGATGGATGGATGGATGGATGGATGGATGGATGGATGGATGGATGGATGCAAGTTACCAAGGGCAATATTTTCACTATGCCTTTTCTGGCCTGATGCTTTGTTCACTAAGGGTGGAGGAGAAAGCCAAGTGATGACATCCCCCAGTGCATCAAGGTTCAAACATGTCAAAATTGCCATTGGGCACAAGGGAACAGGAAAGCCAACACCCACAGGGATCTGTACTAAGATCCCTCTGATGACATGCCAAAGGACTGACAAGCAAGGCCCAGTGATCATGGAAAATATACTTTTCCAGTGAGTTACAGCCAGATACATCAGACTCTTCCTGCTCTGCACTTGCTGGGCTAAAGATGTTGTCAGGCAGATGAACTTTATCACTGACACATGGACCATTCCCTGCCCATGAACATTCCAAAGGAGAAACATGTTCTACTGCAGCTCAGCCCAAGCATTCAATGCAATGGGTGTAGGAGCTGCTGCAAAGGGCAGGGCCTTGCTGACCACACATTCAGTGGTAACCTCCCTGCAGTCAGGGATTCCTGGGTCATCTGAAGCTGTAAGTAATGGTGGAGTATGTCTGGGCATATGAAGGGCAAATAGAAGTTCCTCAGAAAGAATCTGAAGATTTGTAAATAGGGTTTGTGTCTGTTGTATCATGACTAATGGGAGAGTTTGGGACTTGCTCTTCAGGACAGACCCCAGTGACCACTCTACAGTCTTTCCAAGGTTTCTATCTGCTTTCTCTCTTTAATATTTTGGAACACTTTTCATTTTTCTCCCCTCTCTATTCTTGTCCAGTATTTTGCCTGTGGCATTCCTCTTCCCACTCCCCTGGCCAGCAATCCTAGCTTCCCACAGCTGCCCATGCCAGGGCAAATGGTGTGCAAACACTAGCTGCAGAGGGACAAGAATTTGTGCCAACACACCAAAATAAACCGAACAAAATTATTTTATAAGATTTATTGAATCCAAAGTCCAGCAGAAACAGATGTACAAACTTTGCTTGTACAGTGCTTGGGGAATGGGATGTGGAGGGTGGAGGCAGCAGCAGAGCCCAGAGTTGCTGCTGGACCACGTTCCAGAAGGCAGGGCCTTCTCCATGCATTGTGCTGAGCAGGCTGCTATTGCTCAGCCAGCTATGGGTCTTCAGTAGCAGCAGATCATGAGGTCAGAGGAGGGGAAAGTATGTTCAACAGAGGCTGAACAGATGCAATCTGGTGCACAGAGAAGCTGGATGTTGCTTCTACACTGTCCTGGGCTGAGCAGTCCCAGTCAGGGCCAGGATAACCATGAACATGGGACAGGAGCCAGTACCACAGGAAAAGCAGAACCACCCTCTGTTGATTACTCCACCTTCCAGTGGATTGGCTCTGCAAGTGGATGTGCCTCTGGTGTACATCAGTCCAGAACAGTGACTGCAGGCCTTTACCCCCAGCAAAGGGAAGGCTCAGCAAGATCTGGTGCTCCTACAGCCTCAGAAACCAAATGCCTGGTCATGAGAAGTCTGTAAATGCCTGGCCATGAGAAATCTGCTGCCCCAAGAAGCATCTGAGATGCTGGAGCATCTCAGCTGTCATTCAGTTTTGTAGCATTTATGCCAAGCCTTATGAAGCTGCATACACATCACATGTTTTGGTGAGAGCAGGGTGGTTGCTTTGCTTTCCTTTATTCAATCATGCTTTAGAATCTAATCAACTATTAGTGCTGCAACACATCTTTCTGCTCCCATAATGAGCCTACAAAAACAGCTGCTCAGTGGCCACAGCAACCTCTGTTACAGAACTGGGGATGTGGGCATAGGGGAGGCATGGCCCTGGCATGGGACAACTGTCTAGGTACAGTCACAACAGCAACTGCAGGACAGGAATAGGACCAGGGAACAGCGTGCTCAACACATTACAGCATCTCCCTGGCACAACTTCAAGGGCCTGGACATCTGCCCAGAACATGTCAAGGGTAAAAAAAGAAAAAAGATCCTAAAACCCACTTACCCAGGGATATAAAGAAGCCCTAGCTAGAATCATCCCCAACTTTTCTTGCTTGCAACAGCTTCTATTTCTTCTACAAGGTGGCAAAGTGAATGCAGTAGAAGGCCAAACCTTGCACTACAGGACTAATGCTTGTACAGAGAATAAAACCACTTTACCCCATGAAGCACAAACTTCCCTAAGTAGGGGCTGGATGGGTTCAGGTCCCATAACCTTTGCAGCATCCCACTGAATCCTGCAGAAGGCCATGGAGCACAGCACCACACACACCCCAGAGAGGCACTGCTGCTCACAGCCTCCCCCTCACCCAGGTCCCACAGATGAAGCAGAGTCAGCTTGGCCCCTGCACAGACACAGCAGATGATGCTAATCAGAGAGTGCAGGACTCTTGGCAGGCCTGGCTGCAGCTTTCACTCAGAAGCTATTCCATGTTTTTTAATAAAGTACTTGCAACTGCAAGAGAAAAAACTCAGTCCAAATCCTCACAGCGAGACTTATGTGTGGCAAGAATCCAAAGGAGAGGAGAAAAAGAAAAAAAAAAGAATCACAACATCTCTCTCATTTTAACAGAGAGCAGGAAGAAAAGGACACAGTGACCCAAAAATCAGTATGACTCAAGAGTCTGGAGATTGAGCAGAATGTGGGTGCTAACAAGCATTGCCTGATCCACCATGGAGACAACAAGCAGAGCAGCACTGTACAATTCAATTTTTCACAATATTGATCTGGCACAGTGATTTGTAGACCAGATCAGCAAGTCCTACCATTAACAACCACTGCATGTTAACTAGCCTTCAAAAAAACATCAAGCCACAGTCTATATCATTATATAAAGTGGCACTACCCACTGACTCATAAAGAAAAAAAACAAAACCAGGAGGCTCTGGACACCTGCAACACAGGCAATACCTTTTCAACAGGAAAGGTCTGTTCCACCAGCCCCAGAAATCTGTAAGGAGTCCATTTCACTATTACTTAGCATGCACCTCACCACAGAATACAGAAATCAAGATAAAAATCATAGTTCCTTGAATGAATAAAGATGGCAAGTTCTCCTAACTTACAAGCCTGATGGGTCCATCTTCTGCCAGAGCCAGAACCTGATCTGGTTTTCCCTACACCAGAGAGGTCAAGATGTGCTAAAGCCATTTACAGCCCTGGGAAGAGCACACTATGGTTAAAGCAACTACAGAACAGGCTGTTTCTGTCTACAAAGGAAAAGCTCTCCAGCATGATCAGGTCACCACTGCATTATTATATCCACTATATTCCCTGACACACCACAGTGGAGGAGATGGGATACAGGACAGGGGTACAAAATAATGCAGGACAGGGATGGAGAAAAAGAAGATGAGCTTTTCCATTTATCTATTTAGTGGAAGGGGTAAGGAACAAGTTACAATCAAAAGCTTATCACATTCACAGGCTTCAAATCTCATAATACTAAATAATTTACATGTTCATTTATGGGTCAACTTTTCAACCTTCAGCTGATGGGCAAGAACACCTTTATAAAATATTAAGACACTTCCAGCAAAGACTTGCAAGGTAATGGCAAGAGTCATTTTACAGAGACATCAAGGCAGGACAGTTTAGTGACTCAGCTAAAAGAAATGTTAGAGATCACTGCAGAATGCAGGGGGTTCATGCCCAGTCTCTATTAAAAACAATCCCTAAAATGGTATTTAATGAGCTAAGGAAATTACAAACAAAAACCCACTTATCTAAACACAAGACCTTATGGAGAAAGAGGTCTTCCAGAAGAAGCACACCTCATAATGTTAAGAGGTTGCAACAAGGACTTCTAGATTCTAAACTGAGGTTTCTTAAATACTTTCCATATTAATCAAGGTTAAGCAACAGGTTTTTCTGAAGAGGATCATATTTATCCATCAGTGGAAATAGCTGCTACCCAGCAGTTTGAGTTGTAGTGAAACTGAGCTTTGTGTTGATGCTACATTTTATCCAAAAGGCTCTGATAATAGGTACAGCCACATTAAAGAATTTATTTTAATCTGAAAAACAAGCAGTTCTGTGATTACAACTTGTGTTGACAGCTAAACTGCTGTACTAAAGTGCCAGTCAACTCTCAGCTGTCACTAAAATACCTGGATTTTCCACAATCTGTGCTACAGCTGGAGATGAAACCTGTGGCACTGGTGAAGGCCAGACCCCAAACCCCACTGTGCAATGCCAACTCTGCTGTCACATGGCACACAACCAACACAACCTGCTGGATGACAGAGAGACCCATGCAAAGGCAGGAGCTCCAGCATTCCCATATCACACATCTCTGGGAACAGACTCCAGGAGGACAGAGCACAGAACCTTTAAAGAGGCCAGCCCAGCTCTGAAAGAGATACAGCACAGAAATCAGGGCATGGAAAAGTGCAGGACTGCACTAAGAATCACATACCCACACTGATGCCTGAGCACTTAATGGCCAGTGGAAACACTTTCTTTAGTTATTTTCCAAGGCCAGGATTATTGTCTTGAAATACTGATTGATGGTTTTGTACAACTTTAATGGCAAAGCACTTTACCAACTACTTCTGGGTGAGGCACAGCTCTGAGAGCTCAGCTGGTCAGTCTGCTTCTCCAGTCAAACCTGAACTCTGGGTGCCCAAAGCCAGTCTAACTGAACAGACAAAAAACCAAACCAAACAAACAAACAAACAAAAAAAAAACCAGGAAAGAAAGCCAACACTTCCCTAAAAACCCAACCAAATGGGCAGCAGTTTTTCTGGCTGCAGGCAGGACAATCATTACAATCAATATAAGCAAACACATGACCTGAAGTCAGTCGGAAAGGGAAAAAGGCAGAAACTTTTACTTTATGCAATCCTGGTTTTCATATACATAAATAAAACATGATATTAAGTTTAACCTTAGCTCAGAAGGCAATTCATCCCAATTCCGTGGTTCAGGAGCTGCTTTTGTTACTCTCCAGCTCTGAACACACCTGATAGCATCAGGTCTGACCTCATCTGGGGACCTGATCACCCTGGTGTCACCCCTCAGCACCTACCAGGAAGGAAATAACACATCTGTCCAACCCCCCCGTGCCAGTATCAGCCCTGAGCACAAGGCTCCTGTGCCAAAACACATCCACCCAAGCAAGCTGTGCTCAGCTCTGGGCATGATAAGCTCTGTAGGGGCAACACCCCAAATGTGCAGAGCATGGCAGCGTGGGAGGAGGGAGCTTTTGTCAGAAAGACCATTCATGATTCCTGAAAAACTGAAGAATGGGAAAGAAAGAACTTCCAGTTCTTCTCAGGATCAAAGATGGGATGTGAATGAATGCACAGCACATGCAACACATCTGTTTCAATATTCAAGCTGGAATTTTCATACAAGTTCAGGTGAACTCAGCACATAAACTGAAAAACTGATTGAAAACAGAGAAAGCTGATGTTGGATGAGAAGACAACTGAGCAGTTCAGTGGAACTGAGCTGAAGTTGATGGGCAGTGGACAAGTCAACCACGAATGACAAAGATCCCCAAAGACACAAAGAATTAATTTTTTAAAATAAAAATTTCAAATTTTAAGAATTTTGTGGTTTCAAATTTTAATTTTAAAAGGTGTTCAGCTGATCTGCAGAGTAGAAGCAGGAAGAGAAAAGATGAGAGTGAATTAAGCAATGCCAGAGGAACTCAGCTTCTTCAACGTTTGATGCAGCAGGGCAGCCACTAAAATATACATAGAATATGTGTACACATAGAATTTAGAGTGAAGATGAGAAAAGAAACAATAGAATGAGTTGTGTACGCCCAGGATAAACAAAAATTAAGTTCTCCTCAGATTATTTTCCTATGATGGCATTTTACATACACTGAACACAAGATTGATTCCACATGGGAAAAAAAAAAATCTTAACACTAAAAATATGTGAAAGCTTAAGTTCAAAGGAAATCCTTATGTTTTATTACAAGAAGCCCAAATTTCTTATTAATTTCTTTAGTATGACCCTAATTTTACTCAAATTAAAAAAAATAAATAAAAGCTATTTTGAAAATAGCAGATGGTGCAGTACAGTAAGAGCAGATTCAAGGAAGAAACAACCAGTTTAAACCAGTCTTAGGACACTTCCTCCCATATGAGATTTAAAATTTTTTTTCCAAATGGGGCTGGGTAGACTTTATTGCTTAGCCTTGTTTTGTGGACTGAACACTTATTAGAGGCTGGAGTGCACTAACTGTGATTCTGGAGTGCATCTTGCAGTTTAGTTTAGAAGAAACAGGACAACCAAAGATGTAAATAAAAGTACTGGCAGTGGTGATAACCAGAAGATTCACTTACATAAATAAACCCCTTCTCCAAAAACAAGAGACTCATGTAGATACATCCAAAAAGCTCTGACTTACAAAGGCCAGAAACCTCAAATCTGCTGTAACATTCATCTTTTCTTGGCAGCGTATGTTTTTTATCCACCACTGTTCTATGCACCACAATCATCTTCACCCACCCACACATGCTCCGTGTGGTGAGAAATTTTTCTAAAAATCCATTCTGTACAAATGGATTCAATAATTCCAGAGATGACCCATCACACTGACCCACTTTGCTCTCTTTTCTTCCATTGTGCAGTGCTAAAACCTGCCATTTCTAAACATACTGATGACCTCTTAGGAGGTACAAATTATGCATTCAGGTAAAAAAATAGTTAAGTCAGCAAAAAGGCTACCCAAGTGAAGTTTCAGGAGAAGTTCTCAGCCTAAATAAAAATTCAGTGAGACACAGCCAGCCAAGTTAGCTTCAGCCCACTCTGCCTGGAAAGATTGAAAAAAATTGTAAAAACATCTCCATTATCAGGAAAACTGTTAACTGGGGGGAAACTTAATTGAGGTTTTCAACACATATCTTTTTCTATCAAAAACAACCTCTGACCACTGTTAACCACGTGATTTGGGAGAATAAAGCTTCCCAAAGGAGCTGTTTCAACTTGCATTACCTGTGTGATGAACCAGGCAAGTAGACAGATCCAAGTTAATAACAACCCCAGAATAGAGCAGTGCCCCCCACCCATTATTATTAACCCAATTACATGACCCATTTCCCATGCAGCCCCACAAACTGGTTTGATAGGATAAATTAGAGGGTACCAGAGGCATAAGCAGTTTGGTGGACAGGAACTGGCACAGCCAGCTGAAGGACTCACTGCATGTGGAACCAACACCTGTCCAAGGCTTTGCTGTGACACCCTGTGCAAATCCCTCATGCCTTTTTGGACAACTGTTTTTAAGGATAGTTCTGAAAGAGCTCTGCAGCAGGACAAACACCATAAGGTACTACAAGCCAGAGCTTCATCAGCTGCATAAATAAATAAACTTAATAGAAATTACTTCTAAAGACAGAAAATCAAGCAGTGTGTCCAAGTTGCTGATGCAGCCAAGAGGCTCTGAAAGCAGACTGATTCACTGTTTGTTTGCCACAAACTGTTCATGTATTTAACCCCATACTTCAGGGCTTTTGCTGACTGCTCTAGAGGACAAAAGCCTTTTTTTCCCAGGTAACCACGTAGCTCCTTCCCCTCCCGTCTCTGCTGAAGTCATAAGAATTGTGAAAGCTTGGCAAGGATTTTCTTTTGCCCTTGTTTGCAAGATGGGATACGAGCCACTTCCTGAACTTGCTCTGAATTTTAATGTTTCCTTTTACTATAAAAAGTAAGATACTGGTGCTTGTGATACATCCAGTGATGAACATTCAGAAAACAGCTACAAAAGTTGTCGTAAATCAAGAAAACCTGATAAGCAGGGAATGGTGAAGAGCCAGGGGTGTAGGATTTGGAGAGAAGACCACAAAGCAGTGATAGAGGTTTTCATGTATAGAGCTACTAAGAGGAAAGAAATTAATTATTTTCCACCTCCACGTGATCCAAAAATAGACTCAGACTACATGGGATATTCAGCTTTGTCATCAGGAAAAGTTTCCAACACAGGGACAGTGTTGGAAGAAGTTGCCAGAAAAATAACAAAAGACTGGTTTAGACACACACCTGTCAGGCAGGACTAATGCATAATTGAATTTGCTTCAGATCAGATGATTTGGTGAGGTCTCAGCTTCTATAATTACTACATTTAGCACGAGGACTGAGTCCTTTAGCACAGGTCCTTTGTTTGTCAGTGGAGTCAAAGAAAGTGACAAACCAAAGCAAAAACTGAAAACTTCCTTAAATGCATTTGAAGTAGAAAGATTCCATGGCATTCACAGAAAGCAAAAGAAATAAAACAAAAAACAAATTAAAAAAAAAAAGACAAAAAAAACCAACCACACACCAACAAACAAACAAACAAAAACAACAACAACAAAAAACCCCACACCAACACCAAAACTGGCTAGAAGGAAAATTTGGAAGACTTTTAGCAGAACTTCCCACTTGTAGCAGGATTAACTTAAGAGTTACATGAGGCTGCCAGATCCTTGTGGAATTGAGGTTTGAAAATCCAAATACAGAGCCTCTGCAGAAACCCATCCCCAACTCTGATGAGGAATAATATCTTCCCATGAGAATTTTACTTGTGCAGGACCAGGAGTTGGAGTCAATGATCCTTGTGAATCCCTTCCAACGTGGGGCATTCTATGATTTTATGACACAACACCTACCCAGCCTCCCTCCTCTGGTTGCTCCCAGAGGGGGAGAAACCAGCACGAAAAACCCCTGGGAACATCCCTAAGGAAGAAACAAGCAACTTTTTCCTCTCAAAGAAAGGAACAGGAGGACAGAGTCCTCAACAGTCTTGCTCCCCCTGCTTGCATCTCCTCTGACAGCATGTAAGATAAGCTGAGAAGAAATAAAAGTCCTACCTACAAATGTCAACAGAAACCTATCAGCAAGAAAATTCAAAGGAAAGGATCTCCAAACAAAGGTAAAATGGAAAGCCCAGTCCACATGTTGGTTTATGGAGGACAAAGGATGGCTTTCACAGAAGAGAAGAGCAGGGGGAATTCTTAATTCCCAGGGCTCATTCCTATTTTATCTTTATGTCTAGATAAATGGGTCACTCACAAGGACCTCTTGCTGAACAAAAGACTCAGGACACCTGGACAAAATGTTTCTGGTTTTGCTGGCCTGGCCCACAGCACTACAGACCCAGAAGCCAAACCCCAATAGAAACAGGTTTATGTACACCAAATTCTTCTGATTTATCTGGCTGCACACTAATTCAAGTCTATAAAACACTGCTGAGTTTGAAACCTTGTTCTTTTAACAGAGAGTTTGGAGCAGGCAGGTAGTGAATAAGCCAAGCAGTATCTTTTTGTCTGAAAAGCAAGCTGAAAAAATTACCAATGTTTCTGAAAACCAAAGAATGGTGAGTGAAAGCTGGCACTCCCTTCAGCATGTACAATGCTGCATAGCAGGGCAAGTCATTTATTAACCAGAGGGTGTTTAAAGTCTCTAAAAGTGATTGGTCAGCTCCTATCTATGCTGTTTAAGAAACTGAAGCAGGGTATGCCTAAGGGTGTGGTTTCACAACATCTTAGGCCAAATTAAGAACTTGCTGCTACCTTAGAGATTCAGCCCTCCTTCCCTCTCTGCCTGGCTCTATGTTCCTGCTGGGTTACCCTCAAAGAGCTCAAACAAATGAAATGTTATTTCTCAACAGCACAAAGACTTGAACTAATGCAGAACATCACATGCAGGGGAGACTCATTCCCAGTGTGCAATCTCATCCATGTTAAGGACAGGACACTTATCATCTTCTCATTTTATGAAAGTATGGTGAAGCCTGTAGCAAACCACCAACATTTTCAGCAGGACTCAGGAAAATTTACTGGACTGAGGCCTAAATAAAAATAATGAAATAAAAAAGACACTGATCTGTTACATGCAGGATGCACAAGTAAGAGCATTGGAGTCCTGAAGGAACCAGCCCCCCACAGCCCCAACACAGCAGAGGCAGGGAGGTTCCTGCCTGGCTTGGAAGGTGGCTGGCCAAGGTGACAACAGAGCTAAAGGCTTGCACCAGAGAAGAAGAGTGGCTGTGCAGATGGGGTAGGGAGGAGGGAAGGGTCAGGTTTCTCTCCTTTGATGACATGGAGTTAGATCAGTTCAGCTGCAACATGTAATTTCATCCTCAAATACCAAAATGCTGAGCACACGTGAAAAAAAAACTGAATGTGGGGAAAGAAGTGAGCAGACATTTCACTAAAAGCCACTGGTTTAAAGCAGAATGCTTATTTAGTAAATGTTCTAAATGCCTTTAAAAAGTTTTTTAAAAATCAAGATATGTCAGGGTCACAAAAGCTGGTAGTTAATAATAACCCCACAGTTATTTCAGACCTGATGACTGAATTTCAAAGCACAGCACAAAGAAACCCTGAGTCCAACATGGACAGGGAACTCTCCAATTAAAAGCAATCTCTATTCCCAATGCAGAGAGGGATAGTTAAGGGA
The DNA here is from genome assembly GCA_013400575.1 of Peucedramus taeniatus. Classification (NCBI taxonomy): domain Eukaryota; kingdom Metazoa; phylum Chordata; class Aves; order Passeriformes; family Fringillidae; genus Peucedramus; species Peucedramus taeniatus. The sequence goes on from WBNO01030573.1 coordinate 212,058, forward strand.
ACTCAGCTCATGTGGCTTCAATCACACTTGTAACCTTCAGAGAAAGCTCAGCACTACCCCCACCAGCACCCAGCTGGGTTTAAGCCAAAATAAATTTGGCAATAAAGCACAAATGTCCTGACTTGGAACTGGATATGGCCAAAGTGTTTGTCCTTGTGGGGGAAAAAGGAGTTTGAGACAGAACCCAGCAGCAAGATTGTTCTATGAATTAGGACTCCCAGGGTGCCACCAAGGATCCCCAGTGAAACTGGGAACAAAAAAGGGACCAACTTTGGCTCCTGTACCAGACTCTGGGCTCCCAACCACCACTTGTAGTGGTTACACACTTCCTTGGCAGCACACTGAGTGAAAATCGATCTGTTAAAGCAGAAGTGACTTAGAAAGGGTCTAAGGAGACAAACCTGGCAAGGTTTCAGGTCACAAAAAGTTAAAATTACGCTTTGACATGAAGCCAAGTCAAGACTCCAAAGTCTGTCACTTCTTTGTGAGCTCTCACTTACTCTGTGCTGTGAAGGAACTGGTAACAGTTAAGCCTGGAAATGTTTCTCACCTCAGTTACTTGAACAATATACTAAAAAAATACATTAAAAAAAATCACACCCATTCTCCAAAAGCCAGGAAGATAATTACTGAGTTGTAATACAGAGCCATGCAGTTAATCTTACACAGAGGATGGGAGAGCAACCTAACTATGATTACAGAATGACTCTTGGCAGCATAATCTGCATGTGATCAAACAAACAACAGGTTCATAGGATCAAATTAGTGCTTATTTAGCAATGAATTGTACAATCTCAAGTCTCAAGTTCACTTTATGCTTTATTTCACTGAGAGAAAAGAATTCCAGGTTCATCACATGCACTCTAGAAATCACAGTGCTATACTGGCACTTTGACTCAAACTGGCCACAAATGCTGCCCATGTAACTCCTGGGCCTTAAAGCCATTTATCAGAAGTGGTTTGGGTAATTTTTAGTCACCAAAGAGGGAAAAATAAAAAAAAGATAAGAAATTACAGTTCAATTTCAGGAGAGCACACCTGAGACATTCAGTGCACACCATCTCAGGTTAGTACTGAACCATGGATGTACTTGTGCTGTAACCCCAGGGGAATCCTAAATAAAGCATAATCCAACCAACCATCTGCAAGGCCAAGCCTACAAGACATTCCCCCATCTTTCCATCACACAAGCCCTAGAGCCATTTCTTGAACAGAACAGGCTCCATTAATCAAACAACCCCTTTTCCAAGAACTTCAACCCTGGAAAGAGAGGATGGGACTAGATTCATGCTTTGCCTTGTGGCACACAACCCACTTGGATCAGGAGGACTGAGAAAGTGCAGAGAGAGTAGGACTGACTGGTGCAGTTGTCATAACAACTACTAACAAATACAGATTGAAGCAAGATGCAAGTTCTTTAAAGCACAGGCATCACTCAAACCATTCTCCCCAAGACAGCTTTATCAGATCTTTCTTTTGTTAGGACATTCACAAAACATTCTTCTTTCCAGATACCAAGATCCATAAGGGCTGCACACAAATTTCATCTTTAAAACTTCACCAGAAGTAACACCCAAGGCCAAAAAGCCCCCAGCACTGACCAGCTGTCATTTATTTTGGCATCTGAAGAACATTTACTTTCTACCAAATAAAAACTTTCAATTTCAAGCCTAGTTGAAAGAATTTCTGGCATAGAAGTCACTATGTCAATACATATCTAGAAATTGTTATTTTCCTCAATAAATTGGATATTGTCAAAGAAGGATTACCAACTATTTATTTCTAAAAAGAAGCCACTCAACCAACTTAGCAGCAAACCTAAAAACACACATTTCAAACAAAAGAAGCAACAATATTAACTGGAAATACCAGTCTACCACATTTTTGTAGTCTTTCAGTGGGAAGAAGGAAAGAATAGAGACAATAAAACAGGCCAATTATCCTGTCATTTTTAGATTCTTTCATGTAAATTTGTCAAGTGGAGTATACAGATTAAATGCAAAATTATTTTCCTACTTACTTTTCAGACACAAAGAAGAGTTTGCCTGTGTAAAAGCTCATAATCTTGCCCATCATGTATTAGTTTAGTTTTAATTTCTATTATCTGCTAAAATCATCATGGCTGCATTGACAACACCACTAACTCAATTTAAGATAACACTCAATAGTTTGAAGCTTCCAGATATAAGACAATTATAGTAATGCAATTTTATTAAGAGAAACACACATTCACTAATACATATATATAAAGAAAAATCTTTATTTCAAATGAACATTTAACACAGAGGGTAAGTCAAAACAAACCTTAACAGTGACTTACCAGGAAGCCTGTTCATGTTGACTCCTTGAGCAGAAAGTCCTATTCCCATGTACCTTCAAAAAACCAAACAAAATATCAGTCAAGCAAAAGAATGGTCACAGCACAAGATTCCCTGCAGCAGAAATACAGCACTAAAATAAACCAAATCAACACACAAATTATTTAAGAATGACAAAATTACTAAAGATTTTCCATTACCCATGTCTTTTTTGTTTAATCCAAGATAAAACATCAGTCTCCTTTAGGAACTGACAGCTTTCCAATGTACAACTACAGCTACTCTTTAGCTCTTAATTGGTAAGAAAAGAACTGGACAACAATCAGCAATTTAATTCCCAGTTTGGTAGTTGTGAGGTATTTCTACTCATATATCAGAAAAAACCTATTTATAGAGGTGATTAACAAGACAGTAAAAAACACCTAATTGCAGATATGGTATATGAGGACAGATGTCTGTCTAGCCTGATGTACTGTCTCCAAAAAGAGCTGACAGTGGATGCAGGGGACAGAGCACACAGCTGTACTTTCCAAGAACACTTTCATTGTTCAGCATATATTTTACACAGTCTCACTTTCTGAACCTTTGTAAGCTCTTTGAAAAGGCAACATCCTACAGCTCCCCCATTCAATTCCTGCCCAACCCATTTTTTATTCACACTTGCATTTTTAAAATTGGAAGGGAGAGGAAAAGCATTTCCCTGACAACTTTCTCAAGGATTTTGAAGTCCTGATTCACAACCCTCCCAAAGGTCTCTTCCCAAGGCTGGTTAATCAGAGTCTGCTCAGCTGTTCTCACAGAAGCTCATCTCTACCTCAGTGCTCCTGCTACACTTCCAGTTCTGTAACTTCTTTGAGAAGCAGGGAATAACCAGAACCACCAGCATCACACAACACAAGCCCAAGGTGATTATTACAGATAACAGCATAACAATGTTCTCTGCTTTGGTTTCTATTCCTCCCCCATCTGATCTCTATTATTCCATTTATGTTTTGACTGCAGATGAAAATTGAACTCACTTTTCCATGGAAGTGGGACACAGCTTGATCCTGCACTCTAAGTGGCAGCTCAGAGGCCATTTTTTGTATAAAGTTTGGATTGTTTATTCCACTCTCATAAAAATCCTTTTGCACCTCTCCAGCAGGACAGTAAGGCAAAGCCAGCCTTCACAAAGTCTCTCTTCCTTACTGCAATACTTATGCACATTCCCATTTTGTGTCTTCTGTTAATTTGCACAGTCTGTAATTTTCTTAATATCCTCTGGTAGCACAGCTGAGGTTTTTTTTTTTTCAACACACTCCCTTATTTTTAAGTTACTGAGCTTTGAAATTAACTGTTGGGCTCTTGTTCCCAAGCAGGCTACAGGCAGTGTCCTGCCATTCTTTCACTCCATCAGTTTTCTTCCTGTGGCTTCCTTGGCCACCTGCTCCATAAAACATTAATCATTTATGAAAATATTATTTCAGAATTTCACCTCAAAGTTACATTTCTTCAAGTTATGTTTGTTAAGTCCCCTGCAGAAACTGTTCCCTGTCCTTGACTTCCCCATCTCAGTCACTATCACATGAAAATGGCAATAACTGATTATTTCTTGTTTACACTGAAATTTTAATCTTTAGAGATCTACAAATCTCAAATCTTAGCCTACAATTTTTTTAATAGCACAAAATAGTATTGTCTTGGTGGAAAAATACCTTTAAGATTGCCAAGTCCAACTATTGACCAAAACTCCAAGCTCAGCACTGAACCACGTCCCCAAGTGCCACAGTTGTTAAATCCCTCCAGGGACAGTGACTCCACCACTTCCCTGGGCAGCCTATTCCAGTGCTTGACAAACCTCTCCATGAAGAAATTTTTCCTGATATCCAACCTAACCCTCCCTTGGTGCAACCTCTGGCCATGTCCTCTTGTCCCATCACTTGTTTCCTGGGAGCAGAGACCATCTTTGCAAACATGGCCAACTCTCTTGTACACTCCACGTTTTGGTAGCATGACTTTCTGGATTTCAAATCCTTGAAGCCCAGTTTTACAGTGCTTTAAGATAAGTCAATCTCTTCTTTCAGAAGAGATGCTCTGTTCCTGAAGTGCACCAGCTGCCAGAGGATGCAGACCCTTCCTCCTCAGACCAACAGAAAGAGCAAAGAGGCAGCAAACTCTCAGCCTGCAGTGCATAGAGCAGGATATCGACCACGGTGAGAAAACAGAACTCCCTGAGCCACACACAGACACAAGCCCTGATGTGATCACACCAGCTCAACCCAGCTCTCTTCCTAGGGGTCAAGAAGATGAGCTCATCCAAGAAAGACTGGTTGCTGATGAGAGGAATATCCCCCTTGCCCTGGGTTCCCACATCCATTGATCTTTCAATTTTTCTCATTTAATAAAATTTAAACATTTGGGGTGTGTATCCCTACTGCCTCTCATCCCTATGTCTAATTTTGTCAACTGTCTAATCCTCCAATAAAATGTCTTCTTAAACAGTCTCTGTACCACCTCAAAGTATTTACCCTTCAGATTTTATTAGTTATTCTTAAACAAGCTTCTTCAATTTTTAAGGTTTGTTTTCTGGCTTTTTTTGTTGTTGGGTGATGGGGTTTTTGGATGAATACTGAAGTGGCAGGGTCTGGGGGCCTTTTATAGCACTTCTCAAAGGATACCAAAGATGAGTGATTGTGGTCAGTGCTGCAGAACAACTTCTAAACACACCTTTGCTGTAAACATTTTCTGCACTGCTCACAGCACGAGTCAGAAGTTACATTCTCATGAGCTCCCTGACTCACAAGAGCCTCTCCAAAGCAGGCATTTATGGCATCTAAAAATTCAGCCTCACAGTGTCATCTGACATGCATACATCTGTAATAAACTGAATTCAGGGATATTTTTACAGCCTTCCAGGCACAATATGGGAGACTTTCCCCTATATCTGCAGGGACTACTCCAGCTCTTTCCTGCCACCTTCTCAGTGCACTGGCAGGGAAGAGAGTTCTTGTTTAATTTCTGTACTTCTACTGAGTCTGGAGTCTTCTGCTGCTGCAGAGATTTCCTTACTACGTGGTGGGTTTTGCCATGTGTTGTTTTCAACTACATGTGCAAGCAGCCAGGATCCCAGTCCACAGCCACAACTGCACTCAGCTCTCCAGAGCAGTGACAACCTCAGTGCCACCTCTGCCAACTGCTCAGGCCTGAGGGGAGCTGTGATTCAAAGCACCCAATTGTTTCAACTCAGTGTAAAAGCACCCTCTGAGCCTGGAGCAGTAACACCAGAGAGCTCCTCCTGACACTGGCACGTCTGAAGCACGCAGCAAAGACCTGTCCAGGAGCAGACCATTCTGCTTCTCTGGCAGAACCATCCCCACCAACTTCACCAGGTCACCCCACCAAGCTCCAGGCCTCCTGAATTTGTTGGCTGTGACAAATTTTGTTCAAAGAACAGGACGTGCCTCTTGGCAGAGGGAATGTCCTGATCTATTTGGCTCAGCTGAAGGTAAAGCACTATAGAACTGTGGCCACTTTGTCATGTGCTGGTGTCAGATTCCTTCCTTTCAGTATCACACAGCACAGCTCAGCTGGCACAGGGCCAGGGGCCAACTCCATCCCTCCTTATTGCCTGAGGGTGCTTGTCTGCTCCTCTGCCTCTGCTGCTGTTGACATGAACAGACCTAGAACTGAACAAAGAGGACACCTCTGCACACAGCCTTGGCACAGCTTCACCACAATCCCAGCTGCAGCACTTCCATGGGTGCCCTTTGTCCCCATCCCTTGCTGGGTCTCTGCACTGTATTGCACCATAAGGGTGGCAACACCAAGGAAAACATTGGAAGTTAGAGGAAATAACCTAATTGTCAAACTCAGATGAAATAGGTCATCACCCACTTCGGCTTATCCTGCTTAACTTCATTATTTTCTATGCAGATTCATCCCCCCTCTTTTGTGTACAGCAGCAAATCTGATGCACATAACCAAAGACAAAACTTATACAGTAGTATCTTTCCATTTTCAGACAACATAGCTTTAAATTGAGACTGGAAGCTTGTATTTTTATAAAAAGCAAGCACTACAACTCCACAAATTCTAAATTTAAGATTACACTTTAATCTAGATACACAACATCATGGAAATATGTTGCTAAAAAAAAAAGGAACATGACCACAAACCTTCCTGGTTCACAGTTTTTTGCTCTTCAACTTCTGCTCCCATTTAAAGCTCAAGACAACTTTAAAAATAAGACCATAATGGCTGTAGAACTGAAGACAGAATTTGCAGACAACCTAAAATAAAAACAGACTCCCTCACCATGCTGAGTTTCAACTCCACAGCCCACAGCTCATATCCATAACTTCAAATTGTCACAGACTTGACTGCTGGGTTTTGTTTTAGAAAGTGCTACTTTGCTTTTCCCATCTACAATCAATTTATTGTAGATGTAATGGATGAAATGAGCTTTAAGATCAATAAAGCCTCAGTGAAAAAAAAATCACTCTATTCTCTTGAAAATTGGGAGGAAAAAAAAATAATCTTGAACACCACCATCCCCAAAAGCACCAGATGCTTTCTGAACTTCTTGGTGCAGAACAGCTTCTCACTTCCTCGATTCCAAATGCTCCAAATCAGTTTTGTGTATGCAACAAATGCAATACTAGTTAAACAGTATTTGTGGACATCATCAAGAGCAAACTACTGCCCTTTTTTTTTTTTTTTTTAATAATGAATCAATTATTATATTCAGTATCATTCAACATAAACCTCTATGGCCTGCCTGTTATCACCCCCGGTTTCAGACCATAATGATGTGGACAGACTCCCTGTGGGGTATCCCTTAACTGGAGCTCCTTTTTGAGAGATTCAAAGTGCCTCTTAAAAAAAAAAAGTATGCACAGGAATATCAACACTCAGTGTCAAATTGGAAAAAAAATATTTTGGGGGCAATAATACATTTATATCCATTATCCATCAGAGGTAATCTGCAAAGCTAAGCAAAAGTGACCTCCTAAAACCATCTTCTCAGCAGTGAACACTGAATACTTGGACCTGTCTCCCACACCTAATCTGAAGCTTCAAAAATGCTGCATCAGTAGAGCAATTCCAAATAGAGCAGACTGGCAAAAATAAACGCAGACACATGCTGGTGATTCAGTCAGAGCACTCTTGTTTCCACTCACCAGCAGCCCTGGCAGTTACCATAGCACCAAATTTTTCCAGACTCCTACTCCACCTCAGCCCTGCCCAGCACTGGTTGCTTTAGAAAATGTGACTGAATCAGCCACACTCAGCACCAGCCACAGCATCAGCTCTGCCTGTTTCATCCACACCCTGCCTCTCCTTGGCCTCAGCAGAAGAATGGTAAAAAGCTCTCATGCCAAAAGATGCTGGCCCCACACACAACCAGCAGTATTCCCAGGATTTTTTCCTCTAGGTCTCACAGCACCATGACTGTGCTAAGATGAAGCTCAAAGACACAAAGTTTTCTGGGTCCCTTCCCAGCTCCCAAGTACTTCAGCAGTGAACACCAACATGTAGCTGCTCCAGCACAGTGACATCCAAACACAACAGCATTCACTTCTGGCTCCTAGGACAACTTGGGTGGTGGACTCTGCAGTGCAGATGTTTTCAAAGCTGCATTCTAAATCTGTATATTTAAAAAAAAGTATTTTTTCTTTTATTCGCTGTCAATAAAAGACTTTCCCATGGAAAAGATAAGGAAAACCAAAATGATGACTGCATTTCTGAATTAAAATTTAACTCTTAAAGATATAAAAGATCTCAAATGCAGTGACTCAGTCAGGAAGAATTATATATTGTCACTAGGCAGAAATCATCTGAAAAACAATGAGAAAAGTTATTTCACAGGAGTGACAACATCTGACTGACCTAAACTGAAACAAAAGAGATCTCTTAATGAGGCTGCTCTAAGCATTACAGAGTCACAGAAGTAGGGGAGACACTGATGGCTGTGTTTAGTTTGTCCCAGAAGGGGAATCCACCCATATGAGAAGCAATTCTTTGAGTCAAAAGATGTTTCTCCAGAACAAACATGATACTCAGAGAACCTGCCAAGAAGTCAACGTAAGAAAAGTTTTTTGTGTAGTCTAAAGCTACTTTGTATGAGCAAACCCACAAAAATCCTTGTGAACCCAGCAGAAAACCTTCAGAACAGACCTGCCCTTTGACAGCAAGTGGCTAATGCTGAAATTCCAGGATTTGCATCTATTTGGCTTTTCCAGTGCAGGACTGAAGAAGCATTGAATAGAGCAGAGGAGAACACAGCAACAGAACTCATGGAGACCTGTACTGTATTCTTCACTTGCAAAAATCAGGAGCAAAGACCATCTCCATGGAAAGGACCCAGCACTTGGGAAGAACTGCTATGTGCAAAATAAAGGAAGGGCAGAAGGAGGGAAAAAGCAATTAGCCCATGGTCCTCACTGGACAAGCAGTATCCTTTAAACAAAAGGAGGCATTTCTTTCCTTAAAAAGCTGCAAGACTTTCTCCAGTGAATTTGGACTGAGTACTCATCTCTAACACTAGCTGACAATTAGCAAGGCAGATTTATTAAGGCTCTGCCAGGAGAAGAAAGACAGTATAAATAGTAAATAATAAATACAGGTTTCCCCTGTATTTATTGTTTAACCTGTTGAAAGGTACCAAGTCAGGATGGTGAAACAATCCCTGCCACTCTTCTTTCAAGTGGCTGTGAGGTTCAGCCAGATGGCAGACAGAATTCAACCCATCTGAAAGCTGGGGAAACAAAGGGGGAAAAAATACATTGGTTTAGCATTGGCTGGGTAACAGCCACCAGCCCAGAACTCTTCTTTCCTGAGCCAGTCCCACCCTGGCACAGTACAGGAGGGTGGAACGAGACTGCCAGGGATGCCAACAGGCACCAAGACCCAAACATGACAGAGTTAAGACCAGGGAGGTTAAATAATTTGCTTTGAAGGCCATGACTTCCAGTGAAGCAGTCATTCCCTGCTCAGTTGTGAACCAACTTCAACACGACACGCAGTGGAAATTCCTGGGATTGGCATTTTATTATGTGGCTCAGCCAAAGCCAAGCAATCCTGCTGAGCCACGAGTTAAACAAGGGATGTCCCACTCTTCCACAGGTTTGTGACTCAAAGGCTTCCTGTACCCTGCAGTTTTGTCTAATAACCACACCTATGTGGTAGGAATCCTGTCCTCCCAGCTATCGTGCACCCCACTCTTTCAACATGCACAGTTAAATCTAAAATAAACAAACTACATTATTAACTTTGAGGTGAATAATACACCACACTGGTGGCATTTCAGAGACTTTCACAGTCTCTTGTTGCAAAGCTCTGAACTATCATTCTTGTCTGAGGTGGGTCCTGACTTTATGCCAGGTTTAAAGAGTGGTTAGAAATGATAACCCTTATCAACTCACCACTTGAAACCACATTGTGGCAGTTCTGGTGGGGGAAGGGGAACATTGTATTCAGGCAGTGAAAAAACAAGTTACATCTGCTTAGAAAAATTACCTATGGCATGTAAAATACTGGATTCCAACAGTCTACAATTCCTCAGTCTAACAACAAATATTTTGGAACTACTTCATAATGGAATATAATCTCTAGAGTGGAAGTGGTTCTGGTTTTATTTGTGCATATTGTGCTGTTCTGTGATGGTGCTTCAGAAATAGCACTGATGGGCTCCAGGAAGAATCCCAATTCCCCAAGAAGAGGTCAGTAAAGACAAATTATGCAAGGCTGAAAAGAAGGGGATAAAAGAAAGAAAATAAAAATTTTAAGAGCTCATTAAAAACAACTACAAGTATCCTGGGGCAAGGAGGAGTCCATTGTACATCAGCCCTCAGAAAGGCTGAGAATCCTTAAAAGCTGATGGGAGGGAAGGTGAGTGAGCAGGACAAAACTGAGAGGCAGCAATCTGGTAACATAACATATCTTCTCAGGGTGGTTATGAGTAATTAGTGATAAAATGACAGAGGAAGAATGAAAAGCTATTTTTGACAGAGCAAGGCATCATATTCCCAGCTCCCTTCTAATTTTAGGATCACATTCAACTGGTATTTGCCAGCTGTAAGAAGGGCCAAACTGTCCCTTGTCTGTGCCACCTTCAGGAAAGGAAGGCTGATCATGTAGAGTAACAATGTTTATAGGAACACTGAAAGATGGAAAATACAGAGATGAAGACTTGAGCACCATTCAAGAAAGAAAAGGCACAATATGAGCACCACCAGGATAAAATCAGCACCAAAATCTGTCAAGAATAACCAGTTTCTCCATCTGCTACCCCAAGCATCACCACATCCAACAGAATCCCAAACCCTGTGGTCAAATGCAAATGTAGCTGAGGCAAAGGTGTCCCAGCAATTTATTATTTTTTTCACTCTTGGCAGCTGACTTGTTCTCCAAGTCAGCTGATATCCAACAAAGTTCACACACAAACCATCTCAGTGGCAAATGGTGCCTAAAGTCTGGGAACAGCACAAAGCATTACTGATACTCATTCTCTGATTATTTATTCTGGTTACACCCAACTGAATAAGTAGGATTTTTGTTCAGGTTGTCCTGCTGATTAACAAACCTCACTTCCAAATGCACTGCTCAGAGTCACTGTAGATATATTAGGGAAGTTAAACAGGTTTCCATGACTGAATGGACTTAAGATTGTTTGATTGCCAGTCTAAGTAATAGAACATTTTTTCTGCCATGAACAAAGCCCAGAAAACAGTAAAAAATTATGCTAAGAGTTACCACAAATGTCTAACAAAAAGGCATCCAAAAGAGGGCAAGTAATTTAAAGGCTGTTTCATTCTGGTGACTAATCTTGCATTTCAGTCAGACTAAAAATGCACCCTGAGCCCATTTTTGCCTCTGAAAAACAGGGGGAACAATATAAATGCAATACCCTTATCAGAAAAATACACTTCACCACCAGCTAGCTGTCTCTTAGGGGGTATCTCACATCCTCATAGGCTCATTTCCTCTGGATTAGGCTTGGATGGTAACAATTCCTATGAAAGGAGGATTTACCTGCTAATAATCAATGAAATTACAGAAAGAAGTAGCTGTAATATTTACGTAAGATCTGCAGGGGAGATTAATTATGTGGAAAATATCTAGAGAAAAAGTAACACCTGAAGTTTCAAGAGATGTACTGGTGAAATAAGAACACTTTCTCTTTAAAGAGCAGCAGAGTCAGAGCTGGGAAAGCACCACACACTGAACTCACAGATCTTTACACACTGACATCTCCACAACAAGGGACAAAGGCTTCATGTGGACCAGGGCATCAATACAAAGAACTTGTAAACAAGCAGGCAGATTGCAGTGTGGAAACAGAGATCCAGTCTTATATCACAGGTACAATGTAAATACCATTGCTAGAAAAGCAGTATAAAAAATGAATCTGGCCACAGAGTCAATATAACACAACTAACACAATTCAGCTTCAGTGCAGAGCTGAAGAAAGATAGTCAGAGCTTCACACTGGATGATAAATTCTTCAGCAGTTCATCATTTCAAGGCTTCTCAAGTGAAAGAAAAGGTTTTTCCTTATATAAAAGTTATCCAGCTTATAAAAGTTATAATTAAACAGAATTCCTTGGAGCTGCAAGCTTAGAATATGTAAATAATTAGTCCCCATTATTCTGTGATTTAATTGCAAACATATTCTGAAGAACTGAGCATAGTTTACATATATTCTAAAGATCTTGATTTTGCTAGTTTGCTTTTGTCACATTCTTACCTTTTCTATAACAGATACTCAAAAATAGCAGAGGGAGGGGAGACGAAAAAATAACCAAACAAAAAAAAACCCTTCCCAAAATTTTTCTTCTTTACTGTGCAAGATTTCATAAGAAGCTGAACAAAAAAACCCAACAACAAAAATAATTATCACAGTCTGAAATCTAGGAAATCTCAGACCTCAGACATCCCTAAATCCACACATCGCAAGTGGAAAAGTCACATATCACCATCCCTGCTTCCATTTCATTGCCTTATTTCACAAATTATTTTAATGATAAATTGATACTCAACTACTACAATGGATGGCCATGATACTGCTATAAAACAGTTTAAATTTTCACTTCACTGATAAAAAAGAAAGGAATTTAAAAAGCTATCAACTGCAAATCAGATATTCCCACCTCATGACTCCTTTACACTGAAAAGCTTTTCTCAATATTACTCCCTTTCAGAAGAGTGTAGCAGAACAATGACAAAGAAATAACAACTTGTGTGAGGTGTCATCAACTCACATGAAACCCCTGTAGAAAATGAGTCTCTACACCTGAGAGCACCAAGGCTCAGCTGGTGGCTGAGCAAGAAGGACTTGCTTGGGCAATCTGCAAATAGGAACAAGGCAGGAACTGTTTATGGAATCTACTTGGGGGCTTTATTTATGTGTTGGGTTGTTTAAATGAGTGTCTGCAGAACAGCATAAATTCAAACAAGCAGCCCTACCTGCAATCAGAACAACCCCCTCTCTGTGCTGGTTTTGGATTCTTGGAAAGCAGGATGGAAAAAAATAAAAGTGGGGGAGGAAATCAATTATTTACAGGATTACCAGTAACAAATCAGGGATCACACAAGAAATCCTCAGTTCCTGTAGAATGTCCCTTACCCTTCCCTACAGCCACATCCAGACAGGCACTCCAAGGTGTCTGAGCACAACAGCCAGGGCTGTCAGAGCTCTCCATGGACTGGCCTCTGTCAGCATCTGGAAGCCATTAGAGAACACGAGCAAAAGGCTTTCCACAGAGCCATCACACTCACCATATGCTGAGGAGAAATGGAAAGTTGGCAAGGAGAAACATAAGCAAGGAAAAGGGGCAGATGATTTGTTACTAATGTACAGACTGCAACCAACCAACACATCTGACCTTTATTTTTCTTTTTCAGTCAGAGAGAAACTAAGCTATTTTTAAGCCTGGCTTATGGTGCACTTGTGTATGAAAGCTAAAGGAAGATTTAAAATAAACTATGGTATGGACTAAGCTGATTAGCTCTTCAGCCACTTCTTCAAAGAACTCTTTTCTCCCTCTCCCAGAAAACTGTCCTCGACCTAAGCTAGTGCTGACCAACATCTCTGGACAACAGGCTGCACAGCTCAAAGCAACTGTGGAATGGTGCTGGAAGAAGGCTACCAGCATTCCCTGTGGCTTATGTCTTCCCAGCTTCCCTCTCCTGCCTTTCTGGGTCTCCACCTAATGCAGAATTCACTGTTTCAAGTACTGATCCAGCAAAAAGACTGTGAGCACAATTGAGCCCACGACACAGTCACCAGTGCTGGCACATAAAAACACATCATGGCAAAAAGAAAAGCCATACTGAGATGCTTCCTGGGATGGCTCAAAGGCCTCATGAAACCACTGGGCTGCCCTGGCACCACCTCTGCCCACAGAGCACACTTGCACAGAGTAACCATGGGCAGGCAGTGGCTCTGTCCCCATCAGAGAGATCAGGATGCCAGCACACCACAGTGCCTGTGAGTAAGCAGCTGTCAAAGACCAAACCATTCCCAGAAAAGACAGCAAAGGCACTCCAGAGGCTGCTGGGCTGTCTGTTCCAGGAGCAGCTCAGAAATGGAGAGGAGGTAGCAGGACAGGTGACTTCTGCCAGAATTCAGAACCCATGCATCATCAGGGTTGGCCTCTGGAATGTCCTCCCAGTCACACTCCATCACAACCCAGCACGTGGCTGGGGGAGGTAAAGCCAGTCAAGAAACCAAACTGGTGGTCAGGAGCACGCACTGTCACCCACAGACAGCTCACCTTGCTCCTGCATAAAGAGGACAACAAGGATGACTTGTCCTTCTGAGTCACAACAGCCTCCAAGTTGTGGGTTGGCTGCCCTACCCTGATGAGTCTCTCCCTGTTCCTGTTTACCAAGCAGAGATCATGGAGTGGGGAAACAGAGGCTGTGAGATGTGCTGACAAATCACCACCAAGCAGAACCACATACTGGAGGGAGAGAGGACAAGAGTTCAGGGCTTCAAATACTGCTAAGGTTGAACTGCTACGAACAGCACCGGGATAAAAGCCTGAGTTATGTGTGGCAGCTCAGGAACAGAGGAGTCACAGCATTTCTGCCAATCTGCTCATCTGAGGAATGCTGGAAGCCAGCCATCCACAGATTCACAGAGAGGTTTGGACAGGAAGGGACCTTGGGACATTTTTTCTTCACCCTTCTGCCCAAAGCATAAGTAAGTCTGAAACTTCTATCAGTCAGCAGACTGAGGGCTCCCACAGGCAAATTTGATGAGGGAGATGCCAGTGCCTCTCCAGGCATCCTGCTTGGGTGAACAACCATTTCCACAAAGAAAAATTCTTTCTTATGTCCATCTGACATTTCCATTGCCACAACCTGTGACCCATTGCCTCTTGTCCTTTTGTTCCAGTTGACAACACTCAGGAGACAAGCACACAATGGCTCAGGAATTAACTACCAGCAAGTCTAAAAACAAAACTGTTCAACAACACTTTAAATGGAACTGAGAGTTGCTGCAATCCTACCCTTTTGTCTCCCAGCTCAGGCCATCCCTTTATTGACTCTCCTTCAATTAATAAAGGGAACCCTGAAAAGCAGTCCTCAATTTAAAGAGAAAAAAAAAAAAGGAGTCATTTCTGACAGTGACGTCAGTAGATGAAATCATCATCCATTATTTTCTGGCCAGCTTTCCACCAGTTATCTCCCTGAAACCAGTTCACCATAGGACAGGGTAGCAGTGTGTCTGCATGAGGGAAACACACAGCAAATGCAAGGGCAGAATCCCACAGCCCTGACATGTATCATCCCAAAGTGCTGTGGAACCCCTCCCTGTGTGCTCAGCACAGACAAGGAGGTGACAAGAGGGCTGGGACTAGAGACTGCAAACTAAGATCTCCTCTGCTCTCTGAGGATAAGAATGATCTCCCCCCTCAAGAAGTAGCAACAGATCAACAGACTGACAGACCTGATTTGTTCCATGTTACCTAGAAATCTTGTCATGACAATTTTTCAATGGTATCCTGGCAGCCTCCTCTCTTCCAGAAAAAAACCAAAACAAAACTGCACAAAAAACAAACCCAGAAAATAAATATGATCTCTTTAAAATTAATACTAAATCCACCAGGATTTCGCTTCCATTCAACTAAAAGTAAGTTTGAATCATGCTTGTCCTTCTCAAAGAACTGTGGTTTTATCTCATGAGCAGTGGAAAATCCAAAAGCTGATCAGTATTAAAAGTTTCTTACATACACCAAATGGACTTTTTGGATGCTGTACTTGCTTTGAAAGATCCACCAGTAAATGATTTTACCAATGCTGAGGCAGAATGATGTCAAAGGCAGAGTTTTCATAAATCATTTTGTTTGCTTCTTTAACAAAAGCACCTTTCTGGGGCAGGTGCACTGAGGCACAGGGGAGACAAGGCAGTGCAAAAGAGGAAGCTTTTCTACCAGCTGTGGCAGGGCAAAGCAAACTTGTGTCTTGCTGCTGCAGTCCCTCCCTCCTTCTTCCCCTGTACTGGCTCTGGGGTGAGCACAGCCTGGAAAACAGGGGGAGGCAGGGATGTGTGTTTGGCTGCTAGGATATGATGTGGTGGGAGAAAACAGGAGAGAACCAGAGCATACTGGTTTTAAATCCCCTCGGTCCAATGAAAAACAGGGGAGAAATTAAAAAGGTGGTCCTGATATGTGAGTCATCTCCATAGCTCAGGTTTCTCTCCCACAGTGACATCACCAATCCAAAATGGCACTGCCTAATGCCAATTCAAGAAGCCTCTTATCAGAACATGTCACACACAGACAACATCCCTTGGCAGGCTGCAGAAAGGCACCACGTGAGCTCTGGGATTCTTACTGCTCTATGAAGAGCCACTGAGAGCTTCTACCCCATTTCTTATCTGAAACCTTAGTTTCTGTTGTTTATTAGCAAGTGTCAGTGTATATAACCAGAGTGGAGAGCCCTAAACTAACAGTGCTGAGCACAGAAAGACAACAGCTTTGAGCAAAATGAGACTCCTCAACACTTCCTGAAATTCACTTCACCAAAGCCTTTCTTGAGTAAGTCTTGTTTCGAAACCAAATCACTCACATTTTAAACCTAAATGTGAAATGCCATCACAAACTCCAGAAGGAGATACACAAGGAAAAACTTCACATCCTTACCTCACTACCTCATACAGAAGTCAAATAACCAGCTCTAGGGCAGAGGCTGAAATACCCATTCTGAAAATGAGCTCAGAAGGATTCCTCTTCCTCTCCCCTTGCTAAAGTCCTGTTCCTAGGGACAGGCTTTGCCACTTACACTGCCTGAGAACTTCATTCCCTCAGTCCCTTCTTTAGATGTCTGCACCTTCAATCCTTTGAACTGAAGTCACCATGATGGAATCAACACTGGGGAGCCTCCCCAGAAGAGATCTCTGCCACAGCTCACTAGTACAACACACTGAGCCTCCAGCAGGAACAATTCAAACCATTAAAGGTGAGATACACAAAAACACCTTCTCAAGTGACAGCCAGGCAGCAGCTACAGTGGAAATTCACAACCACAAATCCCCAGCACCACCCTGTGCGAGATAAAAGCTGGATCTGTCTCCAGCAGCAAAAGAAAAACAAGGCACAGGAATGGCTGAGACATCAGAGAGGCTCTCAAAGCCTGGCCACTGCCTGACCTCAGATCAGAGCTATCAGCAGCTCCTGTTCAGGGTGTTGTGCTAACACACATGGCTCTGTCTCTTTGGAATTAATTATTCCTGGAAAGTCACTGTAATTACAGAATACAATAAAAACAACAAATCATTCATACAGAAAACTCTGATCTTGGGAGACAAGCAGAAAATTCCATTATCTCCCTTTAAGATTGATCTAGACTGCAGTAAAGATTAAGTGCTGTTCAGTGACCTTTTGTAATGTGATTTCTTTGGAAAATTGTCTTGAAGCTCACTGCAAATTATTTCAGTTTTAGCAGTTACATAAACTAATCAAGGGCAGTGCTTCAAAACAGACAAGCAGTTAATAGCCAGGTCAGTGAAATGAAGGAATAAGGATGGTCTTTTCCCTGCATTTATAAGGAATTCAGCCCAGCATCCACCTTTGCAGATAACCTAGTAATTATCAAGGGCCTAAATGCAGCACAAATCAAGATCCTTCCAAGTCCCTTTACAAGTAGGCCACTTCTCAGCTCAACAATGACAGCATAAGAATTCAACTGTAACAAGTTGTCACCTTCATTTGGTTTTTAGTAGGAACATCTGCTGCCTTCCCCACAACCCTTAAATTGCTCAGAGTTCAAATGTCCCATCTGAAGGACTGGATTAATTATTTACACCCAATCCCTCCTCCTGTGTGGTTTTCCCTTCCAGATAATATTCCTGCCATATTCATCCCTGAACAATAAACAATGCCAGGGCCATCCCCACAGAGCAGACTGACACCTTCATAATGAGTAAAAAATTAAACCCACGTTAACAAGAGAACTCCAGACCTTGTCAGAAATGCCCCTTTATTGCTTCCCCCAGTGCTCCAGCACTCTTTACCACATCAACACCACTGCAGCAGTCCAAAATTAAGCTCAAGGCTCCTCCCTTCTGCTTCACTTCATTTCTGAGGCATCACAACTCCAGAAATCAGAGTGACCAGACCTTGCCAGCAAGAGGAAAACCTATTTTAATTCATACTGCACCGGAGACCCCCAGTTTACTGAATTTTTTTAGAAGTGCCCATCTCCAAGAGCTCAGGACACAGCTGTGCCAGTGCCTCTGCTTCCAGGGCATTCCACCTCATTTCCATGCATCCAGCAGGAGACAAACCCTGCACCCAGCAGCCACGGGAGCTGGAACCCTGGAAAGGAGGCCAGAGTCCAGCAGAGCTGCCAGACACACAGCCCAGCCACTGAGCACAAGGAGGCACTTACCCATCTCTACCTTTACTGACGATCTTCACTTCAAAGTAATAAATGCCACAGGCTGCAGGGATGGGGTGAGTGGCCCTGACCGAGGCAGCATCTTTGTGATTTTTACCGTGACCTAAGAAAGAACAGAAATGTAAGTACTGAGGGGATCTGGCCTCTCACATGTCCTGATCTAAAACCTCCCTATCTGAAGCCAGCAGGGATCTGTTTTTACACGGAGCCAGCCATTTAAAGCACACTTTCCAGAGAACCAGCATTTACAACTCTGCACTGCCACCAAGAACAATTCCTACAGCACAAGCATTTCAGTTTTCCCTTTGTTTTCACTACGAAGTTTTTGAGAAAGACTCTCGGTACCACCTCTCCCCCTCTCCACGGACATAATTTGAAGACCGATGTACACAGACAGAAGACAAAAATGATTACACAAGAAGGGAATGACATCAGTGTTTACTAGCCAGGCAGGAAAAGGAATAATCACTTCTCCGCTGGGTGGGTAGAACAGCTCCAACAACGAGCGAGGAAAACATCGCACTACAAGTCTGTGAGCAGCTCTGGTGTAAACCCGAGGGGCCAAAGCCCCAGATCCGCAGCGTGTCGGGGCCATCCGAGCCCTGGGCTGGGTTTTGAGCAGGATGACAGAGTAAACATGGTCTGCCCGCACCGGCCCGGCCGAGCGGCACCGCACCGCGTTACATAAGGCCACACGCTCGGCCGGGGACGGCCCCGGCTCCCCAGCGCCTCCGCTCCCGAGCCCCGGCAGCCCGGCCCGAGCAGCAGCCCCGTGCCCGGAG
>WBNO01030573.1:231457-246213 GCA_013400575.1 Peucedramus taeniatus
TCAGGCGCTGCGTGGGCAGCTATGGCGGAGCGCGAGGGGGTCCTGAGGGCGTGGCCGTTGCCATGGCGACGGGTAAACGGAGCGCGCGCCATGGCGGCCGCGGGGCTGAGGAACGGAGCGGGCAGAGCCCAGCCCCGGGACAAGCGGCGGCGCCGGGCCGCCAGGGCACGGACCAGGGACCCCGGCTGACCCCGCAGCTCACAAAGGCTCCCCTGGGTCTCGGCTGGATCCACAGGGCTGTACAGTCTCTGCATGTTTAGCTGTTTTTTTTTCTAATACAGTTATGCCTTGAGAGTTCACTACACAAACTGAACTGCTCTGAAGCCAGGGCCAGCAGGAAGAAAAACAAGATCCTTGAGCAGCCTTCTAGTATGAGCTCATTCCTCTGTGTATGACACACACAGTTCCATGTTTCCACTCTTTTTCCATGTCTCCATGGCAATAAACAGGCCCCGGTCACCATTCCAAAGCCATGACTGGAGACCTGCTCAAGGCAAGAGCTGCATTCTCTGACCTGCAGCTGCAGTTACAGCTCTGACACAAGGTGCTCTTGACTGAATGATCTTCCCTTCCTTGAGAGGGTATTTTTATAGTTATCTATTTAGAGTTGATATATTTAGACTACATCTATAGTTGTAATATATATATTTAAATATCTGTACAAGCCAGTTGGATACAAAGAGTTACAGCTTCTGAGACTCCAGACTGCCAAACAGGTATCAAGTGTTTGGAATACACCAGGCTAAGGAAAAGGCTCTAGTGAGTTGAAGAATTCCCGAGGAACATCCAAACCCAGTGTCAGCCCAACAGTGTGAGAGGCAGCAGGTGCAAAGCACTGTCTCCTTCCATTCCTGCCCTGGGGAAGCTGCACCTTCTGGGAAGAACAAAGTGGAGGAGGGAATCCCATCCATGCAGGACATGCAGACCCTGCTCCCAGCAGAGCTCCTCAAAGGACCCTTTTCTTTCCAACACTTCAGTCACACTCTATCAGCAAAAAATGCTCTTTGTTGTATTAAAGGAATTATGTTTTGGAAAAAATCCTTGGAAAATGCCTGCCCTTTGGATTGGCACTGCCTGCTGAAGAGGTTTTAACTGTATTGGCCATTATGTCCTTCAGTGTTGTTCAAAACCTGTTTAACCTCCAGTTCCTGCTGCCAAGAGCTGGGCTGGATTTCAGGAGCCCCTGTGAATTGTGCCATTTGGCTGCAGTTTGATGAAGCCATACTGCACACAGAGCAGAACCCAGAGGGCAGGATCCAAACTTGCAGCAGGATTCAGGACAGCCCCAGATGGGGACAAACAAATGGTGTCACACTGACTCCCCAGAAGGACACAAGTCCAAGATCCATCTCCATCCCTCTGGAACTGGTACATGTGACAGGCATTATTCTTTCCCAGCTTCTGAACTATTCTACAGTCACACTCCTTGGCACCCTCTGCTGTGTCAGATCTCATTCCCAGTGTGGTTTAGGCTCCCTGGAAGTAGCACAATCACAAAAGTTTTGTTTTGTTTCCCTGTGTGAGGAGCATAGCATGGACCAGCTCCTCCATGCAGCAACTGCCTGTGCAGGAACATCAGTGTAAAACAAAGGGGCGCCATGGCTGGATGAAGAGCACCCACACAGCCAAATGTCTGCTAGGAACATTCTGAACACCACAATGAAGGAGCCTCTCAGCTCACTGCCACAAGCAGCACTGGCATCACAAAAAATACATGCAATATTTTATTTAACAGAACTGTACAAGTATTCAAAGGTAACATATAAAAATATGGATAGTCAAATTACTTGTAACAAAGGCTGGCTAGACCCAGCAGGGTGGCACGGTGGCCACAGCACAAACTGCCTCCCCTCAGGAGAACATCCAGCAGTGGCTGCCTGGAAAAGCATCCCCTGGAGCAGTGACAGGGAACATCCCACAGCCAGCCCCTGGGAGCAGGCCACTGTCCCACCCACAGGGGCCAGCCCTGCACCTTCACTTGGAGGGGATCACTTTATTTCCACTCACTGCAACGGGAATCAGGAGCTTGCGGTACTCCAGAGGCAGGAAACGCTCTATCAGTGTGGTCAGTGGCATCTTGTCTGTCACCAGCCCTTGCCTTGGGCCAAAGAGAGAGCAGGGAAGAAACAAGAGCTGTTAGTGAAATGTGCTTCCACTCAATACCACAGTAAAGTCTTCTTGCAGTGATGTTTTTGCATTTAAGAGCTGAAATGCTCTGGCTGCTTGTGACAAACAGCTCCAGACTCGTGTTTGCAGCTGCTCAGCTCCTGTGCACGGTGCAATGCCAGGACTGCCCACACAGCAGAGCAGACAGACCCAGAGGGTTCCTGCACAGCAGCTTCCCACTGTTTACCAAGGGGATAGTCATCTTTATTGATCAGGACCAAAGCAGAGGCTCATTGCTTTTTAAATTCACAACCCACCTACCATGGGATAAATTCTACCCTTTGAAGACATGCACAGAATGCTGTGACAGAAGGAAATTGCTCAGTACCCAGATTTTTTTACAGTCACAACTCAGAGGTGCAGGTGACATTTGCCATCTGTGTAGGCCATGGAGTTTTCCTGTACACCATTTAGCTGACTGGCCTGAAAAAATCAGCATCTCACAGTTTTGTATAAAGAAAGTGCAACATTTATCCACACTTCCCATGTGGAAGGAACAGAGATGCTGTTCTTATGCTTGAGCCTGCAACAATTCCTGATCTCTTTATGAGGCAGTAAAAAGGCATAAAGACATCTAGAACAAGGTGAAACAACAAGTACATGGAATTCTCAAACCAGGACAAGTAACCCATCATGCCTCCTGGCCTGCTCATACCAACCTCAGCACACACCTGCCAGGTGGGAAAATGAAATCTCTGGATCAGGACAGCAACAGATTATTCTTTTTAAGCAGCAGCACCAGCTCACCTACAGAGGCCCATGCAAAGCCAGTGGTGACTTTAACATCACATTTGAAACTCTTCCAGTGGAGATTAAGAACAACAACCCAGAGTAATAACTTTAAATGAAAAGTGGTGAATTGCTTCAGGCCTCACAGAGGGCTTTCAAGCCAAGAATAAATCCCTTGTGTTTTGGTCACAAAGCAAATCCAGGCAGGAGATGGGGCAGCTGTGAGTGTCCAGAGGACAGAACACCAGGGAGGCAGCTCTGAGAACAGCTCTTCCAGGCTGCTGTCCAGGAATGTCACTGTTAGGAGAGGCCAGCCCTGCCCACCCAGGCTAGGGGATCTTTCTCCTGCTCTTGAGAGGAACTGTCAGTTTGGACCCCAAATATCAGCTTGTGCAGCAGCAGGAAGAGCAAGTCACCAAAACAGACAGCAGGACATGTGAAAATGCTCACAGTGTCAGTTGCAGATGATTTTAGCCAAGAGATTACTCAAGGATGCAAACAGTGCAGCCCAGCCTCCCTCTTAGCACTCCTCTACTTCTTCTACACATTCCCCAGACATTACTGCTTCACCCTTACACAAATCCCTCTCCTCTTGGTTCCTCAGATGACTCCTTGCACTCACAACCCCTCAGGACTTCCTCCTGCCCCTCCACCATCACCAAGTGGTGCAACCCAAGTCCAGGGATGCCTCCTGGGACAGAAGTGGCCCCACACAGAGTAAATCCCAGATCCCAGTTTTTCTATGCAAACACTGCCGGTGCCATTCTGGCAACAAACAGGTGTAACTGGGCTATCAAAGCACCACCAAACACTACTGCAGATTAGTAACAACCCTTCCATTACCTTCTCAAGAGGACTTCCAGGTCAGCTGTCTCCACTGTCTTCCTCCCTGCATGGTGGGCGTAAGCTTCCAGATCACTGCTCAGCTGCTTGAAGTATCTCTCAGAGCTGAGGGGAGAAACCAAACCAGACTCAGCTACTCACCCCTTCTGCAGGGCAAGCTGCACTAGAGTCTGCCTGGGAAAGCTGGGGGAGAAGAAACTCTCCAGCCCATGAACAAAGCTTGGCTTCTCAGCCCAGGCTCCCTGGAACTTCACTGCCAAGACAGCTGTGAAACAGCTGCACAACCAGAACCTTTCCCAAACTTCCCACGCGTGCAGGAACAGGGGTTGACACCAGTGACAGAGAAATCAGCACTGAGGGTCAGATATTGTCTGCTGAAGTGACAGTGTTCAGACAATACACAGATTTTACTCATGAAGGCAACAAGGTCTAAGGATTCAAAAAGCTGAGAAACCTGGGTTCCAATAGAACACTGCACACCCTCACTCTGCCCAGCACGATGACCATTGTCCAGAGCCATCCTGCCCATGGAAATTGATAAAGACTCTGACTGCTACAATTTGTTGGGACAAAACCCAGATGCTCCTGTAAGGCTGCACTGATTAGATATCCACACAGCAAGGCAAAGCACTTGGCACATTTCTGCCCATTTTTATCAGGCCTCCCAAGACTCTTTGCAGCTGAAGAGGGAGGGCTGTCAGCTTGTCAGCAGCACTCCCAACAGGTTTATTACTTCAGGGGAGAAAAGAAAGAAAAAAACCTCAACACTAAAAATAATGGAAAGAGCAGTTTGTTGTTACATACCATTTTTCAACAATTTGGAATGCATCTCTGGTTACTGGCATTTTAGCAAAATGTCTGAATATCTGCTTTATCAAACTCCTTGGTATTTGAGGCTCACGTGGTTTCTTCTGGGATGTTCCCAATCTCTTTGGAACTGTCTTAGGCTGCGGCAGCTTCAAGGGAGACCTTTGAGGAAAACTGAAAATTCCCACATTGAATGAACAAAGGGAGAGGCAGAGAATACCAGGCTGAGTATGGAGAAACCCTAAGCTGAACTGGAAGGGAAAAGAACTACCTTGAGCTCTTCATTCTTTCTCCCTCCCAATTCTTCAAAACTCATGCCCACACAGGGCAGTTTGCAAGCAGTTCATGTGGCATCATGGCCTTGAGAGAAGCAATCCAGGCTCAAGTTCCCTTGATTCCAGAGTACTCACATAACACACTATCAGCAAAATGGAGTTCCCTCCAATATGTGACTGCAGTTTCCACTACATCCCTGAATATTCCCTTTACAGTAGTGCACAATGTTTGAGGCATCACAGGTCACCTCTGCATCTGTGGACAGGGGAGGCTGCTCTGCAGAGAATCCTTCTACACTATTAAGAACTTCAATGGGGGATTTTTTTGGGGGTTGCAGGGTTTTCCACCCCACCTTAAACAAGACTGTAAGTCCTAAAGGAAATTACAACTGTCTTCCTTTCTAAAGTAGGAAAAATTGTAATATGGAAGAGTTAAGTGAAACCCATGGATTCACTCAGTACATAATTGGAAAACAACAGAAAAAAACTAGAACCTCAGGCTAACACATGCAAAACCCCAGAGAGGGTGTGTGGATCACTTGACTCTCTCCAGTCCACCCTTACAGGGTAAAAGAATTTTGTCTTCTTGTTTATTGCTTTAATAGACAAATCTCTAAAGTCATGGGCTAGAAAATGCCTCCTGTTCCCTAGGACCCACTGCTAGTGTTTCTGATGAAGTCAGATTTCTAGTCAAGAGGGTGCAAGTGTTAATTAATTTGGAGTAATGCAGAGGACAGGTTCACTTTCTGCCTGTAAGAGAGCTTCATTTTAGTCTGCACATGGCACACAGCTTTAGGCTTCTGCAGTCAATACAATTATGTCATTCCATGTGATCAGTGTCTTGCCATCTGTAATTCTCCCTCTTCTGCAAGGGCCTCTGCATCTCTTACTGGAGTCTATGGCTACAGAGTGGCTTACCAATTGAAAAACTCCTAAGAAAAGTTTTGGCCCTCAGCACAGAAAATATTACAAGAATGTTCATTGGAAAGCCTTAAGGCACCAGCCCTGCTGTGGAAGAGCACTGACATTCACTCAATTCACTCTTCACTCAGCTGCTACAGCAGGGAAAGAACCAAAGACTTCAGCACTGCTCACTCCCTGTGGCAGCTGCCAGAGCAGCTGGCAAAGCCAGGCTCTGCTCTACCCCCAGCCCCACCTCTGCCAGGCCACTCCTGGACATGGCTTAGCCTTACCTGGGAGCAGCAAGTTTTGCAACACGTGGCGTTGACAGCAGGAGGTTGTGGGCTGGAGCACGGACAAACGCAGGAGTCTTCATGGAAACATCTGGGAAAAAAGTACTGGAGGAACTGAAGTTTCTTTCCACAACTCCTGGAGCAGGCAGTGCTGCCCCAGCAGACAGAAACCCAGCCAGCTCCCCACGTGCCTGGTCCTGGTCACACTGCCTGTGCCCCACAGCACCCTGAGCCAGCACAGCTGCTGGCTGCTGCAGTGCCACCCCCCCAGCTCCTGCCACACAGGCTGGTGGCTCCCCTTGGGCCCCTGTGCTGGCCCAGACGGGCTAATTTAGGTTGCCACAGAGCTGCAGCTGCCTTTTTAACCAGAGAGAACTTCAAAGTCTAGAAGCTACCTCTGTCATCTTGCTAGGCCACTGGCAAATTCTCCTGAACAAAGGGACAAGCTGAGCTACAGAGTCACATTACTAAGGGCCAGACTATAAACTTCTCCCTGTTTGCAGATTTTTGTAACTCTCTCCAGCTAAGGCTCCTGTTATCAACACCTCACCTGTTCTCTGCTATGAACCCATAGCAGTTTCCTCCAAGTCTAATCTGCATTGTCTTTAACTTCACTCTTGAACTTCTTCACTTCTCAACAAGTGAGAGCAGGATAGAAAACAATGTTAACAGAAATGCTGAGCAGCTTCCTTACCTTGACTTGCAGGGTGTTCAGCTTCATCCTCAGCAGGCTCTTCCTCTGAACTATCCAAATTCAGCATCACAGCCTGGTCCTCTAGTTCATCTCCTTGTTCATCAGTTTCATTTGATGGAATCATCTTAGGTTTATCAACTGAGGAAAAGGCATAAGAGTGCCTGCCCAGATTTTCAGCTCCAATTCCTCTGGAAATCTCATGTTCTAGATTTCCAAAACAGGAAAAATAAAGCACTGAAACAAAAATCTTTGCCTGATTCTGAAACTTCCCCTAGTAAATTTTAATCAAAGATACCTGCTGTAACTATACTTTTCCAAACATTACTGCCAATACAACTTTGGTTTCACTTTAAATAAAATGCAGTCTTCCAGCTTAAAATGACAAAATCAGTTTGATATTTCCCCAGTAATTAGCCCAGATTCCAGAAAACAAAGGAAGGTAGCTCTCTCTCTCAGCACTGATGCCAGTCCTGCAGCATGAGAGCACTCTGGCACTACAGAGAGCTGCCAGCATTAGAGGGGTCCTCACCAGCTCTGGGAGAGCCATGGGCTCCAACGCTGCCTTCTTCCACTTCCTCTCCTGCTAAAGGAGCCATTTCTGTTTCACCTCTGCTGTCCTGTGCTGCAGCTATCTGCAATTCTGCTTTTTCAGCCAGTTTCTTCTCCGAATGTTCAGAATATCCAGCACTTGTACCATGTTCTGCAGCTAAAATATGAAATTGTATCAAACATCTTACCTACAAAAACCCCCACCAACCACCAGCACACAGTTCAACCACTAGTGGAATTTATTTGTGATAAATAAACTCAGCCATAAGCTGTAAATAAGAAAAGCAGATGCAGTTCCCTTCACAGCTGAGAAATGCCCAACTTTTCCTGTGTTTGCTCCACAGCCACCTAATTAGGGGCCCATCAGATCCCAATGAAGGAGTTTTACTTGCAATAAGCAGAGCTCCTCCAGATCTGCCATCTCTATGGCCATTTTCGATTTTGGTGATTGTGTAAAAGACCAATTTATTTTCCTTTAAATCTAACAATACCTGGAGTTTGTGCTCAGATTCTCCTCCTCATCTCCTCCATTTTTCTGAATAAACAACTATGTAAGAGATATATTCCATTGTAGAGAGAAGAGAGCCTAGAGTGGTTTTAACCATCCAGGACAAGCCTCTGGCATGCAGGATGAGAAATACACAGACACATGACTTGCTTGTGTTTAAAAACTTGAGCTACTGACTACCTAAGTATTCCTTTTTCTTTTATACTACATATATAGTTCACATATCTGTTACTATGCAGCTCAGTTAAGCAGAAACCCACACAGGGAATTACTTTGTGAAAATTGGGCACTCTGACACCATGACACACATGACAATGCTGTCACTTGCTGAAGGGTTTGGAAATTTTGGCTGAGTCCAGAACCAAAAGCTGTCAAACTGCACTTTTACCATCCTCTCCAGCAACTGGGAGTTTTCACAGTGAAAAGCACAAGTGTGGCAAGGCCTTGGGACCTCCAAGCCCAAGTGAAGGGCACAAGGAAATCTGACCAAAGGTAGTGCAAAAATCAGTTACATCAATTTCACTAACCAGATTATTGGGCTGCCTACATCAACACAGGGCCTAAGTGAAGTGAAATATTAACTAGCTTAGATTAGCCAGATGAGAGCTCTTCATCTTTCTTATGGGAAGCTGAGCAGTAGTCCAGATCTGCCAAAACATATGAACCTTTATTGCACTTCCAGTCACAGCCCACTTTTAGAGAGCTCGTCTGGAAATGTCAAAGTATTTCTGGTATGTCTTGAATTAAATTATTTACAGCATCTACTGTACAATTAAGTATTATTTTACTCTGAGTAAATAAGTCTTATTTTACAAGTCACCTGAAAAACTCTGTTTAAATCAGATCATACTCCATTCCCTTTCTACAATGAAAGTACTTCTTACCCTCTCGGAAAATCCTTTCCTGCTCCACTCCATTCACTGTATTAACCATCTCTTCTTCTGCATCACTTATTTCTAGGTCTTCAATTATATGGGACACAACTTGTCTCAAATACATTCTGGAAACATTTAGAGTGACTGGGGATCCCAAATATGTACTTGAACTTTTGGAGGGCAGAGAGGAGTTCCATCTATAAACACCTAGAACAGATCATTAATGTGTCTCCTGGTAGCTTTTTAAATTTTCTTTTAGCTTTCCTGGCAAATAAACAACCAAGGAGGGAGAAGACACACAAGAAACATTTGTGCATACTTCAAGAAGTTCAGGGACTTGGCATAGAATCTTAGGAACCAGTTGGAAAAATCTTTGCAACTGTTTTTCAGTTGACACTGAGGAGCAACACCACCAGCAGCCTCCTGTGGTAGAGCAGAACTATGTCACCATTAACATCTGACATTAATGCCTTACTAACTCCAGCATCTCAAAGACCAGCTCACTCCCCCTCCTCTTCCCCTCATTGGATCCAGTCCCCTACTCCACATTCTCCACACTCAGCATTATCTATCCCTTTGTCTTAAAAATGCCTGCCATTGGAGCTGCTCTGAGTAACTAACCTTTTCCTGTTGATTCCTTCCCTTGTCCTCTCAAAACAACTTTTGCCTGGTCCAAACAGTATGAGGAAAATGTGCTCCCATTTACACAACCAGGACAAGGCCAGGGAAATTAATGCCAAGGAGAGATACCAGGGAAAAACTGGCAAGCAATAGGAATTGCAAAGCATTGGTACAGAGTGAGCAGGGAGGCAACTGCCTCTGTCCAAAGATTTTTAAGGCCCTGGAGACAATGGAGAGGTTGGATGTGGCAAATAAGTGACCATACCACAGTGAAGGTCTGGACTACAAAGTTCCAGAGATTCCTTCCAAGTCTGTCTACATGTCCTATGCATTATCTCCTTATTTTTTGTGACCAATTTAGAGTGTCTGCTTCTGGGGCCCCAGTACAAAGGAGATATGGACACAGTGGAGAGTCCAGCAAAGGCCCACCAGGACAGTAAAGGGACTGAAGCATCTCTCCTAGAAGGAAAGGCTGAGAGAGCTGGGACTGTTCAGCCTAGAGAAGAGAAGGCTTAGGGCAGATCTTACCAATAGATACAATTGTCTGAAGGTAGGGTGTAAGGCAGACAGAGCCAGACTCTTCCCAGTGATGCCCAGTGCCAAGAAAAAAGGCAACTGGCACAGACTGGGACATGGGAGGCTCCATCTGAACCTAAGGAAGACAGTTTGCAGTCACTATCCTTGGAGACTTTTAAGAGCTACTTAGACAGGGTCCTGGGCAACCTGCTCTACGTGGCCCTGCCAGAGCAGAGGGCTTGGAGAAAATAACCTCGAGGTCCCTTTCTACCTCAACCACTCTGTGAGCTCAGATAACACCTGCTAAGCCTTAACCCACAGTACTCACTGCAAACCACCTCTTCTTCAGTAAAAGAAATCTGTGCCATTGGGTTACTCTGCTGGGAATGATCTTGCTTTTCTTCTCCCTGTTTTGCAGGGGTTTCTGGAGATACATGAGTCATTCTGTCAACATGCTCATCATCAAGGCTTGACCTCTTGGAGTATCTTTGGGTCCTTCCCTGGTTTGTGCTTACACTGGATACCAGGCCCTTCACCCTTGCTTCCTCTTGATCTGCATCAGAAATCAGGCTGCTCTGTGTTGAAGTTTTGGAATCTGACAGCTGGGGTTCAAGAGCAGACAATTTATCCCGTTCATCCAGCTGGGACTGAACAAAGAGCTCTGTGGTATTCATCATCATTTCTGCATCACTTGTCAGGATGCTTGTTCGAATCCCAGATGCAGACTGTGAGTCCACAAGATCGTTCTGTTCTGTTGAGAAAGTTTTAAAACAAATTTTGTGTGAAAAACTGTTCAAGGTGATAGGGACACACTATATTACCAGGACTTGCGTAATTCATGATTTAAGTCATTCAACCAAATTTTACTCCTCCTCAACAGATCAAACACTGACACAGTATGTCCCCACAACTCTCCCTACCAAACCAATAGAGACCTCAGTCCCCACAGATGAAGATGATCCCAAACAATTCCTGTGGCTTAAATGACCAAACTGAGCAAAGTATGTACTTAAGTGCATAGAATAAAAGGAATGGCCAAGGCAGAACCCCATTCTAATCTTGCCTCCCAAATCCCACTCTATTTCTGTGAATGTGTTAGTGAATTTCAAATTATAAAATACGGATAACGCTTCAATAAATGCTTCTAAAAGCCCCTTTAGCATAAGGCCCTGTCTCCCAAAAGAGAAATAACACCACTAAAGAAACCTTTGCTATTCAGCATGTTCTGTTCCACTCTGCCTTCAAAGGCTTGCATGTCAACAGCCTTGCGGGTTTTGGGCCTCCGGAGCAAGCCCCTCTTTTCAACGGTGTCTGGGGCCAGCAAGGAGCCCACAGACATATGAAGGGATCTGTAAAAACAGGGAAGAAATTGTCTAAATCACACACTCCACTTTCACCCTCAGAATACAGGCAGGATGGCACTAACAGTGACACGTTTTGCAGAACTAGGAGAAAGTTCCCAAAAAACCCTTGAAGATTATATGTCAGTCTTTAAATGAATTGTTTATTTTCATACGATCACCCAACATCAGGGTATCACAGAGATCAGGAAGCAGACTGTTAAAGACACTGCAACACTACAGCTGACAAAAGGGTTAGGAATTTAAAAAACCTTAAAATAACAAAAAGGAAAAAAATATTTGCAAGTAAAGTCATACCCTAGATGACAATGGGGTGGTAGGAGGAACCTATAGTTCCCCCTATATATAGAATTCCTCCTCCTATAGAGGAACCTCTTCCGAGTAAGTTTAAGAATCTACTTACTATCAATACTCTCAGTAAAGTACAGCTACCAACACACTGTGACTGTTAGAGAGAGCTGATGTGAGATGTGAGCTGTTAGAGAGACTGTTACTGAGAGCTGATGGCAACACCCTAAAGCACAGGAAATGTTTCTCACTGTAGGTGTTCTGCACCCTGAAGACTGACCATGCTCAATGACCCCCTGTCCCCCTCTCCAGGCAACCCAACTAAAAAGGGGGTTCAGAGGGCTCCAAGACAGAAATACAGAACACAGCCCCAAAAAGCATCTTGTGTGGCACCCCGGCAAGGGCTGCAGTGAGAAAGGTGAAGTAATGTGCTGATTTTGGCCAGAGTTGTTTGCAAAGTACACAGGCAACACCAGAAAGTTCTCTGACTCACTAAAAAGCTTTTAAAGTCCAGAAAATACTGCCTAGATGCAATTGATGTGATAAAACTATGAACAGGCAGGGATTATACCCTAAGTCATACTGATTTACTGCTGGAAGTATGAGAACAAAAGGAAAAAAGGAATGATCCTAGGAAGTAAAAAGAGGAGCAATAGTAGCAATACAAGCCAGACCAATGCAGGCATAGAGTGCAGAGCCACAATTTCTGAAAATCAAAGGGTGTGTGGTGCAACACCTTCAAATTCCACCAGCAGAGGGGCAGATGCCTGTGTTACTGCTAACACTAACAGGTCTTGAACATGAACCCAGGCACCTGCACTGTTCTTCACCCCTTCAGATGTGATCATACCCAGGACAGACAGAAGTTAAGACATTTTAGGGTAAACTCACCGAGCCATAATTGTGCTGTCCAGCGTGGACTGAGCTAGAAAAAGTTGATGGCACATTAGTTTAGAAATTACCCTTTACACAACAGGCTACAAGAACATCCCAGTGGATCTTCCTCTTTTCAGAGCAGGCCATGCTACAATCCTCAAACATCATACTTTGGTGCAAACAGAATTAGATAACAGGGTCACTTTACTGTTTATTGTCTACATTTCAGAATTGCATATTAGAAATCTAATAAGCAATTTCTGAAAGGGTAAGAAAATAGTTATTTCAATGAAAATTTAACATGGCATATACCCTCAGATTTAATAATTTTAATTTTACCACACTGATAACAAGATGTTAGGCCTTGGTCACAACCATCCTTCAGCAACCCAACCCAAACACATCTGGAGTTTTAGAAACACAGATTACTATTCCACAGACTCTTGATGAAACTGGAACTCAAACCTGTTCTGCTCACAAAGAGCTTTATCATTATTTTATATAATTGCAATGGAAAGTATGCAGCTGCTTGTATTTTTAAGTTTCTAGAACTAAGAAGAAGACAGGGATTACTTTCTCTGGAGACACTTCAAAACTCAAGAAGCACCAAGTTGCAAAAGTAGTCAAGAAATTATACATAGTCGTGGCAGAGCCTAGAACTTTGCTTTAAAAGGTTTATTTTAAATGTGATAGGATGGGGGCTTTTACTTTCTCCATTATCCCCTTTGCACGAGATCTTGCAATCTGGATTCCAAACCTACAACTGCCCAACTGGGCAGCTCCTGAGCTGAGCAGGTGAGAACCAGCTGACAGCAAATGCAGCACTGAGCAAGGCAATTCCTGGCTGCAGCCTTACCTTGGTACTGGGGAAGTCGTTTCTCTGCTGCTCTCTCAAATTCAGAAATGCTGAGTTTTCTTCTCTTCTTTTTCATGTGGAACACAGTGATAGATGTGTCCTCAGGAGCAACATCTGGCAGCTGCAATTCCCCACTACGAAAACAAACCAAGCTGGAGAGGCATTTCTGACAATCCCACCTGACAAGATGCAATTCTGATCACTGAAACACAAGTAGGCAAGTCCTGCTCCCCAGTCCCACCACAGAAACTGCAGCTATAATAATAGTGTAATAAAAGTGTAAATTATAAAAAACCCTACTTACAAGCTGGAAACCCTCTTAGGTGGGACTTCTGAATCAGCTTCTTGCGTGTCCTCATGGTTAGATATCTGAGGTGCCAGAGGTGAAACCTGGGGCTCTGCCAACAAAGCAGAACATTTCCTTTCCACAACTGGAAATGCAGCAGGGTGTCACATCTACACTATAGGCTGTAAATAACTTTACTAGCAGATTAAAATAAAGACCTAGTGAAAACTGTTTGGGTTCTACTCCTGGGGAGGCTGGCAGTGACAGATGGCTGCACTGCAGCAGAATAATAACCCACACCTGATCCTACAGCCAAAGGCAGCAGCAGGATTGCGTGCTCAGGATAAGAAGACCAAGTGAAGAGGGTTTTGAAGAGGATCCTCAAAGCTCTGATTTCACCAGTGCAAGGCCTGCTCTCTCACACAGCATCATCCTGCATTCAGGTGCCCTGCAGTGACTCTCTGTTACATAAATCAGTCATACAACAATCTGATTTCTGTTTCATGTAACAGGGAAAGGATAATGGGCTACCAAGGAACACCCCCTGTTTTCTCAACTCTACAAAAACTGTCTTTGTGTACCCAATTCTCCTGAAAAAAAGACACTTACGGTTCTGCATGACCCTCTTGAGCATAAGCCGTGGTGTGCCATTTTTGACATCAGGGAACACTGCCAGTCTCTGCTTTGCCAAGGTGCTTCTGACAGATTTACTCTTATTTTCTACACCCAATCCAGTCTAGAGGGAAATCAAGAGACCAGCAATTCAAAGCTAGTATTTTCATTATTAAAGGCCCCAACATCAAAAACATCCACCACCCATGTTCTAATAACAAACTAAGCAAGATGCTAAGAAACTTTTTCCAAATTCCAAAGAGAAACTGCGCGTCTCGGCTTTCTGACAGCGGTGGCACTTTCCGTGTGGACGGGAGACAAATCAGCCCGGGGAATCATCCGGGGGGGTTCCAGCACAAAACCCTCCTGTGGCCGAAATCCTGGGTGGCCTCAGAGCACAGCCGCGACCCGAACCCGCCGAGCTGCGAGCTGGGCTCGGCGAGCGCCAGCCAGGGGTTCCGGCCCGTTTCCCACCGTTAGAGGCGAACAAGGGTGAGGGAGCGGCCTCCGCCTCAGTTACTGTCCCAAACCGAGAGCGACCGGGCGAGTCCCACGGGATGGTCGATCCCAACAGCGACTCTCCTTTCCTCCTTTCCCTTCCTCCCCTCCCGCCCGCCCTTCCAGATCCCTCGGGGCACCTGGGCCGCCGCCCGCGCGTTGTGGCGGCCGCTGCGCCTGAGGCCGAGCCGGGTGCGGGGCCG
>WBNO01030573.1:251115-261847 GCA_013400575.1 Peucedramus taeniatus
TGGCGGGGCTGCCCGGCGCCGCGCGAGCCCGGAGCGCCTCCCCGGGCTCCCCCCCGGCCCTGGACGGCTCCTTCTTGCTCTCGCCGCTCGGGGGGCTGATGTGCGCCCAGGCCGTGAGTACCGGGGAGGGGGCGCGGCGGAGGGGGGAGGGCATCACCCACTCGGGTGCTTTTCTTCAGCTGGAAACAGTCCGGGCTCTCTTTGGCTGCCACTCCGACCCCATCTCCGCTGTCTAACCCTAGGTAATCCCCAACCCTAAGACAGTGCAGCCCCCTTTCTCCTCCTTCTCTCTGTAAAGCCAGAGTAAAAATCGGATTCTAGTCCTCACACCCCTTGCCGGTTGTCACTCCGCTCAGTGCCGGGTGGTTCCCAGTGCCAGGCACGGGCTGATCCGCGCGGGCATCTCCGCAGGCACAGCCAGAGGGTCGGGGGTGTGTGACACCCAGTGACTCCAGGGCAGCTGTGC
This sequence comes from Peucedramus taeniatus, assembly GCA_013400575.1. Classification (NCBI taxonomy): domain Eukaryota; kingdom Metazoa; phylum Chordata; class Aves; order Passeriformes; family Fringillidae; genus Peucedramus; species Peucedramus taeniatus. Next base: position 251,582 of record WBNO01030573.1, read on the forward strand.
CGGGGCTGCCCGTGAGGCTCTCTCGCTCCCTAAAACACTCTCAGCTCTCCAGCCGGGCTTTGGCGGCCGCTCTCAGAGGAGCCCAAGGCTCCTTGCACCGTCAAATCGAGCAGCAGCATCACTGCCCGTTGCTTCAGCATCGGAGGCAGCCACAATAATCTCCCGCTGGGGCTGTCCCCGGGCCCGCGGTGCCACATGAATGCACGGGGGTGGGCGTTCAGCTGCGTCCTGGGCCCCTTGTGACCTGCCCACGGTGCTGCCCCGCCGCCTGGGAGCCTGCTCGCTCGTCCCCTCTCCTCGGGGCAGCCACTGTGAAACAGCCGGCACAGACCTGGCTCCTGGCTCCAGATTCCAGCCCCTGGGCATGGTGGTGACAGAGGGACAAACGCTCAGGGAAGGATGCTGCTGGGGGTGCCTTGTAGGAGCGTCGGGAAAGAGAGATGGAAGCAGGACCAGCAGCAGAGACCTTTCAACTCTGCAGCTGGTCCCACCTCTGCAGCCCCCTGCTCAGGCCACACTGTTAAACAGGCTCCTGCTTCGCCCCGGCAGCAGCCAGAGCGGGGCAGCTCACACGTGCCACCTCCCACTCCTGCAGGAGCCCCTCTGCATGTTTCTCCCCAGCACATATTTTGCGATCACGAGTGTTAGAAATGGATGTGACAGACAAGGAGGCATTGTCGGGGCAGCCGAGCCCCAGGGCGTTGGACGCGGGCAGGACAAAGGCTGTTGTGTTTCCTCCATGACAATAGGCGGTGCGGGCTTACACAGGGACACAGCGGCTTTCCAAAGAGCCCTTCTCCTGCCGACTGTGCCGCTGCTTTCCTGGAGCGAGGGGAACCCAACTGCTCTTGGTGCTGGTGTGCCTGGGCTTGTGGGCGATGTTCTGTGCTCCTCCTGCAGGAACCAGCCCTGAACAGGTTCCCTTTTCACCCCACAGGTGCTCGGTTTGCTGGTGTGGTCGCTCATCGCCGCCACCACGTATCACCTCCACGCTGCCTACGGCTGGGTGATGTTCGTGTCCCTCTTCTTCTGGATACTAACACTCCTTTTCTTCGTGACTTACCTCCTGCAGCTTCATCAGAAGTTCTACATGGTCCCCTGGCCCCTCGTGGTGCGTAGCTGAGAGGGAGCGAGGGGGGATCCCAAGAGGGAAACATCTTGGAAAGATAGTCTGGGAAGGCTCCAGTCTCTTCTGGGCTGATGGAACCAAGTCCCTTGCACTTTGCACAGTGACATTGTTTCATTCTGCCCTTGAATTGCTTAGAAAACGCTCAAACCAGAAAAACCTGTGTCAATCCAGAAAGTTACAGCCACCAACTGCTGCACTTGGGGTGTCATCCAAAAACCTCCCAGCACAACCTGGGGAGCATTTAACGCGTTCTCCTGGGGAATGGGGAGGAATGTGAACCTGAGCCTTTTGCTCCTGCCTCGCCTGAGCCCAGACCTCAGGAGCTCCTCTTTGTTTCCCCAGCTGATGATCTACAACGCTGTTGCCACCGTGCTGTACATCACCGCCTTCGTGACGTGCGCGGCCGCCGTGCAGCCGACGTCGTGGCGGCAGTGGGACTACAACCGCAGGGCCGCCGCCTCCGTGAGTACAGGCGGGCAGGGGAGGGCCGAGGGGCTGGGGCGGCCACCGTGGTCACACGTGGGACGTGCTCCTCTTCCAGTTCTTCGCCTGTGTCACCATGATCACCTACGGGGTGAGCACCTTCTTCAGCTTCCGCGCCTGGAAAGGGCTCGGCAGCAACGCGGCCACCAGCCAAGTGACCGACCACGCGTAAGGAGCGGACAGCAAAGCCCGGCCACGGGCCACCCTGCACCAGCTTGTGCCAGGCTTGGTGCCTTGGAGCCTCGGGTGCCACCAGGGCTCGTTTTGGGACCAGCCTGTGCTGGCAGCAGTGGTCAGCACTGGGTCATGTGGATGCTGCCCTGTGGTTTCTGATGATGCTTCCAGCTGACGTGCCCACAGCACGACCCCACCGGCATCGCCACGGGGACACGGACTCGGCTGGGGCTGCAGCTCCTGCTCATCCCCAGGGCTCATCCAGATCCTCGCCAGAGCAGCTCCACTGAGGGGGCTCAGCCAGTCTGGCACAGTGCAATACTAAAATTGACTAACCCAAGCCCAGGCTCCCCTCTCTGCTCATTCAAAGTTACAGTTTAAGTAATGCAATTAACGGGGTGCGGAAACAGCGGCAGAGCTGGAAGATGAGAAGTGATGCAAGGGAAGCAGTTGTAACTGCTCTTGTATTGATTTCTAACAATTTGAATATAAATTTTATGCTTTAAATAAAAAACATTCCTAAATCCAGCACTGGAGTCTGTCATGAGAAAACTTGCCTTATGAGAAGGCAGCACAAACAGCATGGCAGGGACAGCAGAGATGTCACAGCAGAGGTGGCTGTTCCTCCCCACTCCATGTGGGTTTTAGCCCATGTGGGCTATGGAAGGAACAAGTCCACAGGGTTCACCTCTCACTGCTTTATGCACACACAGGCTCAGAGTGTGCAGCCAAGACCACAAGAACACAAACGATGTGCCAAGGCTTTGATCACTCTCTCTTCCTGGCTCAGCACCACACACTGTCCCGTTCACCTAATTAACCAGCAAGTCAATTTTGCCCATTAGCTGCAGGTCATTGTCAGAAATTACAACCAAGTCTGCAAAAGCTCTGGGAACACAGGCAGGATCAGTGCCTCGGGAGAGGGAAGAACCACGCTGCTCCCCTGTGCTGCAGACCACAAATTCAACTTTTGGCTGTTTGTCAGAACGAGAAGTGCTGTCCAGCCAGGCAAAGCAGCTTTTCCTTTCACACCCTCCTTGTACAAGGTAGTAAAAGCAGATTCAGTGAGTTCAAAAGCTGGTGCATGGTGAGCTACACTGCAAATCTTACTGCATGCTCTGCATGGGAAAAGTTTTACCAGGTTGTCTGCAGAGGCAGGATCAGGAAATGGAACTGCACTGATGGAAGGTGAGAACTGAAAAGGAACTGGACACATGGCATTGGCCCATGACAGATCTGCCTTTATTTGGTTGTCAGTGAGTAAATAAAGGGTCAAATTTCCACAGTTAGGAATATATAGACATATATATAAAACAGGAACAGTAAGGAAATAAAACCAATAAAATTAATAAAAATCAACATGGGAGGTCACCATGGAATTCCACAATCTAAACAGAAAATTTACTTACAAACACTGATAAAGGACACGGGTCTCAGCCTTCCAAACTCTGACATGTTCCAAATTAGTTTAGTTAGCATTTCTCCAGATTCAACTGCATCACCAGGCAACTGAGGCTCCAGAATTTACACCTCTCTGGGAAGGATGTGACCAAAGAAATTATGTGCTGTTCCTATAAAGAAGCTGATGGCTGATGAGCATGAATTCTGCCTTGGCACCGTGTAAACTACTTCCCTGCACACACTGACTTCTCAGTTAAAACCACATCCCTGAGAACTGAGCACCTTTTACTGCCAGGTGGCCAGGCTGGATGGGATTGTGAGCAGCCTGCTCTAGTGGAAGGTGTCCCTGCCCATGGCAGGGGGGTTGGAACTGGATGATTTCCAGTTAAGCAATGGTGCTGCAGGAACAGAAGGAATAAACTGTTCTCTGTGCTCAGCAGAGACAGGACAAAGAACAAGGAGCTCAAACTGCAGCTCAGGCACTTTATATCAGAGTGCAAAAGGCTCCCTGCAGCAGCAGCTGGGCACTGTAGAAAACTGTCCAGACAAACCATGGAGGCTTCTAAGAAGATCCCGGCAGACATGTCAGGATAAGTTTGGGTAGAGCTGGGGAAAGGAAGACTCCCTCTCACAGTATCTTCCATCCATTTGCACAAGGGCATAAAAATTCCAGAAAGCTTTGATTTCACCCCCTGGAGAGGGACCCACAGTCCTGGCCCTGCCCCATGAACACCCACCTCCCCCGTAGCCACTGTGGAGCCGAGTCCCCGCCCCTCTCTAGGGAATCGCTGCCTTTCACCTCTGAAATTTGAATAGACCTTGCTTAAAATACAACAGAACTCCCTTCAGAATGACTTGTTTAATGGTTTAATGAAGTCACCACTAACGCACTGCTTAGATCCAGACTTCGACCTTCTTTTTCCTAGAAACACAGGAAAAAAAAGAAATCCGTGACTCCACGATGGTTTGGAATAAGCACTTCAAAAAATGAAACAGGCAATACATTTTCAGCTGCATCAAACCAATATAAAATTACATGTTACTGGAGCATCTGTGGTTGAATGTGAACCCAAGAAGACTGTGCAGCAATCCCTGGGGCGAGGGGGCTGTCACCCTGCCAGGTCTGTCCCTGTCAGAGCAGAGTCCTGCTCAGCCCAGGTCGGGAATGCTGTGCCCCCGGCTCAGGGATCTACTGAAATCTGGCTCCTGTCGTTTGCCTCTTGGAGACCCCACTCTGCAAATCCCAACTGAAACTCCTCCTGATGCTGATACATGGACTGACTCTCTTCAGCCTGTCCCCATTTCCACAAAATTCACAGGGATGGGGAAGAGGCAGAGGCATAACCATAACTGTGACTCCTTTGCTCCTTGTCAAACAGGACTGGACCAACACTGGAGAGCACTGATTTTTATTTTGCTAGGGAAAACTTCATCCAAAAATCTTAGCACTTTTGTTTATTTCTCCAGCTGGCACAGAGAGGAGGAGAAAACAAATGAAAGAGGCTTAAAAAGCTAATTTTGGATAGAATAGGAATAAAATATAAAAGAAGATACTAAAAGTCAGAATGGCCAAGGTGGAAAGGGATCTCTGGAGGTTATCTGGGCCAAACCCCATGCTCAAGCATGGTCAATCACGACTGTGTCCAGACAAATTCAGAATATCTCCAAGGATGGAGACTCCACAACCTCTCTGGGCAAGGAAGCTGTGACAGTGCTCAGAGACTGTCACAGTGAAGAAGTGTTCCCTTCTGCTCATTTGGAAAACAACATTCACAAATGCAGGAAGTTCACAAAAGCAGAAAGAGCTGCTCCACATATCAGCTTTATTAATGTTTTCTAGAAATCATTAAATGTGCAGTTTGAGTTTAAAAAGCCACTCATTGAATTAATTTTTCTTTTGACTCCATTACAGCCTTTGATTAAATACTGTGACCTACTGTAGTAACTTTTCCTTTGGCACTCTCAGGTGGAGCTACACAAAACCAAGAGCCACTGTGCTAATGAAAATAAACAATGTGATATACTCACAGCTCTGTATTCCAAGAACATTTCTTTAAAAGCCAGAAAGTCTGTAAATGTGAGAAGCAGATCAAATATATCACCTGGCATTTCATCTTTGTGTTGCCTACAGAGAAAAAGAAGTTGGGGAATGAGAAAATTGTGTGAGAAAAATTTGTTATTTTTTTAATGATACAAGGTCAAAAAGGACAAGTAGAATGAATCAGTATTTAAACAAGAGTGTTATTGCAGGTTACCATATAGCAGAACTGCAGCCAAATATTACCAAGCAGTATTTCCAATCCAATTACATTTATCTAAGTCCAAGACCTATGATTATCATATCAGTCCTTGAAAACCTGACCTGTTTATTTAAGAAACATTAAAAATTAACCAGATTCAAATATTTTAAGATACTCAGTTCCCAATTACACTTGGTTTTCTTATTCAAGGGGAAAACCAGTGATCTTTCAAAAACAACCTCAAGCTTCTTGAGGAAGCTGGTTAAGCTAAAATGACCCAATGCAAAAGCTGAACACAAACCAAACTCTTCTCTGGATGCCCCATATGAAAACTGCAATAAAGGAATTCAACCACATGACTGAAACACCACCAGGCTACTGAGGTGCCTGGAAGAGATAAGACACAACCTTTTAAGGGTCTGGCTTCAAAGTGACAAGAAGTACAAAAAATCCTCCAGTGCTCTCAGTCTGATTTCTCTTCCTACCCCTTCAAACCCAATATATTTCAGCAGGACAATTCAGGAATTCAGAGTAGCAGGACATGCTGAAGGCAAGAAAAGTGGTCAGCCACTGCCTGCATGAACACTTCTTTTTTTAAGGTAAAGTAGAATCATTATCTAAAGGGAGAACAGCCAAAACCTAAGCTTTAATCTAGATAAAAAGAACTGAGAGGCACATAAGCCACTCCTCAAGCAAAAGCAAAGCAGAGACTTACTGCAATGACACTGTGAAAGCAACCATATCAAACCCACGAATCCGATCAAGCAACTTCTCTTCAATGTATTTCTCTACTAAAGAGATCTGAAAGAAACCCAGACAAACCCCCCAGTAAGATCACAACAGATTTCAGAGGCAGATTTCAAACAGCATCCTTACACTGACACCTTCCTGACACTCTGCATGATCCTCATGCAGATTCCTCAGTGGGTGGTGCTGGTTCTGTTCTCACACCAGCCCTGAGGCACAGAGCTGCACATTTTTTTTGCTGGGGATCTTGGGGAGAGCAAACATTGACTATTTGTATCCAGTAACAAATATTTTTCCAATTCATTTAATGGTATTGAATACTAGACTGGTCTAAATTCTTGATTATGCTTTGCACAAAGAATGTGATAGAATTATCCAATAGAAGAAATAATACAACTGGAGAAGAAGAAACTTTGTTTGCACACATGCTAAACTCATTATTTACTACAGCAATTGGCTAAATTTCTATTCAAGAGAGCTACACAACTTCCAAAATATCTCTAGAAAATTTTGTGTGAAACAATGAGAAAGGAACCTAAAGCTCCAGAAAAAACTTTTCTTGCTCACAGATCATGGCTGTGCTTCTGAAGGAGACAGGAATGTGCTGGGATCTGCTCCATGTAAGCCCAGTATTTTATACAGGGAGAACTATAAAAAAAAATTAAATATAGGAAAAGGTATCTTACATATTCATTAAAAATGTCTGTATAGATGAGCTTGTTTTCTTCTGAGTCATCAAACTCCTGGTAGTGCTTCTCCAAAAAATTCCTCTGTATTAACTGGAAATCATCATCTGGGCCATAACAGAAAAGCAGCACAGAGTGAGGAGTTTAGTCATTCTTTCTGTAACACAAACCCCACATTCACTGCTCCTCTGCTTCCCTGCTGTAACCACAGAGCCCTGCACACGTGCAGAGTTCATCACATCAGCACCACAGCTGCTGCCAAACCACCACTTCTGACCCATCTGTGAGAGGACAGAGGCTGCTGGTGAAATATTACCAAAACAGTCCTCCTGCTCTACATTTATTAATAGTTATTTATTCTCAACCTCTTTTTGCTCTGGCTCTAAAGTCAGCAAAACATCTGTATTTTTTATTAAGTGAATACCTCTTCTTCCCTACAAGAACTCAAAGTAAGTTTTTTTTCTCTGAATTCAAAAATATTAGTGAAATTCCCAGATTAAATTTTCAATTGCCAAAGAATTTTTCTCCAGTTGTGGAAGAAGAGCAAAAATAAACATGGTAGGTCACCATGGAGTTCCACATTTTTACCAGGTAAGAAAGGAAGGAAAGCCTCCATGAAGCAGGCAGGAGCTCTGTATGTTGGCTAATTAACAGAAGAGCAGCTGGCAACGTTTAGCAGCCCTGTTGTTGTCTGTAGCCACTTGCAGACCTTACCCATTATGATATCCTCCAGATAGCCAACAACTGCATCAAACTCATCAGAAGTGGTGGAGCTGAAAGCAAAGGAAAATAGATATATATTGACCACAGCAGAAATTAAAGTTAAAATTAAAAAGTGTTCACAAAAGCCTAAGCACAAATAATCAAATAAACCAAGTAATTACAAGATAACTGAAAAATCTCCTAGTTTCAACCTACAAAACAATCCATGGCACTGATGAGAAGACTGCTCCATGGAGATTCTCATCAGGCCCCTACTCTATTTCCTCCCAGTAAGGTGCCTAATTGCAAGAAAGAATAAATGTTGTTTTACTGGCATTACTGTCAAGGTAATTCTAGTTCTGGTGCAAAAGAATGTAAAGAGTGTAATCAGAACAGCAAATTAAGCCTTTTCCAACCCACAAATCCCAGCTGCTACCAGTTTCCCTTCTCTTTCCTGCACATGGTGATCACAGAACTGGAGACACTCTAGAGAATATTTTGAAATATTTGGTCTTGTGGAACAACTTAAACTGAATGTATACACAAGTATTACATAACTGAAGAAACTTAAATATTTTTCTTATGCAGGAAACATCCTTATATGATCTAAATAAATGGGATAATCTCCTTAAGTTATTCTATCATGAGCAAATATTAAACAATATTATGGTTCTGAATTAATCCAGGGAAGAAATCTTTGGTGCCAGCATCAGGAATCTGTATCTATTGTTGTGCAACTTGTTCAGACATAGTAAATAATCCACAGGATGTCTTTGGCATTCACAGCTCATCTTTAGTGGGAGATGAACTCTTCCTATTTCCTCCAAGGGATGAAAAGACAAACTTTTCTCACATGTGAGAGAAAGAAGTCTCAAAGAAACAGGGATATTTGTCTTTAAGAAAAAAAATCGCTTCTATCAGTGAAAGCACCATTTAAACTCAATTGAATGTCTTTCTCATCAGTAAACAGAGCAGGACAGCCCTTCAGACTAAATTTTGAAAAGCTCATTAAAATTACATTGCCATTAGAGAATACTCCAGTGAAATTAATCCAACAGTACTTCAGCCGACAGTTTAACTACAACCAGGCTTGCTCTGATCAGGAAACATTAAGAGATCTTTGATTTAAAAAGGCGTCAGCTCGGCGAGCGATATCCCAGCAACAACATCGCTGCTCCGGGGCGAGGAGCGGAGCCCAGGCCGGGAGAGGGCGGCGCGGGGCCGGGAGCGGGGCTGGCCCGGCCCGGGGACACCCCCGGGCAGCTCACCGGGGCTCAGCGCTTCCCCTGCCGTGTGCTGACTCTGCTAGGGATCATTCCCACTCTTTCTCCCCTCCAAATAAATGCTACTGCTAGTTTTACAGCTTATCCTAACAGCAACAAAGTGTTCATTTAAAGCCTGGTTTAAGTCTGTGCAAATAACGGAATTTAGCTGCTCCAGAAGAACCCGATTCCATCTCTTCATACAACACACGTGCATCCACACAGCTACAGAGACACGAGCTCACCAATCCTCTGGTTTAATTCCCTGTCACCTCACCCAGTTTGGGCCATGTGCTGCTGAGGCAGCCCTGGCACCAGCTGCTGGTCAGTCTGAGGCTGAAAGAGTTAAATCCATGCATGACACAGGCACAGTCACACATCCCCCCCGTGCCACAACTCTTGGGAGAAGAGTACAGCAGACACTTATGGGGTGAAGCAGCAGCTTAGCATCTGCCAGTGTGAAATTTGGTTGAGGTCATCTGTGGATGGGCTCAGGTTTAGAAGGAGAACACTCAAACAGAGGAAGAGTCTCCTCTCAGGATCAGTGACATAAGACAACAAACACTCTTGAAAATGAGAAATTCTGAATTGAAAATAAACACCAGAAAAAGCCATTTCCAGCCTTTACAAGGCCCAGTGCTACACTGACCACAGTGATATTTAGTTTGACTTCACCTAAACTGTGCACTGATGTTATTCCCTCTTTCAGCTTTGCATTCTTCAACTTTGTTCTCCTCAGACGCAGAATCTGCTAAGCAGTGTGGTGTAAATTCATTCGTGTAATTATACTCCTATCCAAGATATTTTAATTAGCAACTAGCTTATTGAAAATCTGACACATGAGAATGTAACATACTCACGTAGCTACCCCCAAACTTTCTCCATCAGAAGTCTCCATTGTTCCTGCCTAGCCAGAGTGGAAGAGACAATCTGTATGTTTCAGCTGTTAGTGGTTATTTCTTCTTTTTGACCAAAGTGCTAAGGAATAACATGACTTAGTGTTAATACAAATCAATCACTAAACTACCATACATTTCCCAAAGAGCAAATCAGGAGATAAATTTTAAGTTGTAAACACCGGAATTCCAACATTCTTCCGCGTTCCACGTTCTTCCAAAATTATTACTACTGCTTTTCTGTAATAACCCAAATAATCTAGAAACTTTCTCTGCCTATTCAGAGAACAGGCTCAATATGCAACCAGTACCTATAAAGGGGTTTTGGGTCACCTCTACATTTTTCCTCTTGAAAAGATCTGTGACTGACCATTATAGAAATAATGCCAGATAAGATAACGGTGCCACCCTGCTCCAGTGTCCCAGACCAGGCTTTGGACAGCGATCCCAGGGGCTGTGTCCTGGCCGGACGCTCGGCCCGTGGCTGTGAGCGGGTATCGGGCACAGGGCATACCGGGGATGGGGCACAGGGCATACCGGGGATGG
>WBNO01030573.1:261862-298964 GCA_013400575.1 Peucedramus taeniatus
CGGGCACAGGGCATACCGGGGATGGGGCACAGAGCTCCCCGGGCACAGGGCATACCGGGGATGGGGCACAGAGCTCCCCGGGCACAGGGCATACCGGGGATGGGGCACAGGGCTCCCCGGGCACAGAGCATACCGGGGATGGGGCACAGGGCAGCCCGGGCACAGGGCATACCGGGGATGGGGCACACGGCAGCCCGGGGCTGCTGGCAATGGGAACCCGCTGCTCCCGCTGGGCTTCACCCACCGCCGGCCCTCGGAGCAGTCCCGGGGCATCACCGCGACCCCGGCCGGAGCTGAGCGCGTCCCTCGCCTCCCCATCCTCAGTCCCGGCGAGGGGGGGCAAAGCCCTCCAGCCCTGTCCCTCCTCAGGCACCCAGCCCGCCTCAGTCCCTCCCGCTCCTCAAAGGGACCCAGGCGAGCGGGCCTTCACCGTCCCTCCCTGCACAAAGCGCCCCGGCAGTGGCATCCCGCCGTTCCCCGTGCCGCGGCCCCGTGTCCCNCCTCGGGCCGTCTCCTGGGGAACGCGCTCTTCCGCCCCGCCCGCAGCCAATCACAGCGCGGCTCCGGCCCGCCCGTCCAATCAGAGCGCGGCGGCGGGGGCGCGGGAAGGCGGCGCCGCCGCCATGGCGGGTTGGGGAGTGGGTCCGGGCCTGAGGGGGAGACAGGGAGACAGCGTTATTCGCTAGTTAATGGCGGTGGGAGACCGGGCTTCCCCTCAGAGAGCAAAGCTCCGAGGATTGGGGACAGTCCTAGCTGTTGCGGCCCAGTGACCAGCGCCATGAGTCGGGTCCCCCCGGCCCGAGTGTCCCACCCCGTCTCAGCCGAAGAGGAATTCAAGCACAACAAACAGCCTTCAGGATGTTTTTATTGTTGAATGGACAACTTTGCTACAATTCATTTCCCCCTGTGAGGGCCTGTGGAGTCGCCACTTCCCGTCCCTGTCCCCAAAGCTGTGGGGGCGCAGGGAGCGAGGGTGACACCGCACCGGTCACGGAGTGTCCAGCTCGACAGAAATGCCCCCGGCGTGGGTGGCGGCAGAAAGCCGCTCAAAGCGTTCAGCCTTTCCCTTTGTGAAATGAACAGGACAGTTCTCTGCAACACAGCTCCCTCCTCCACCACCGCTGGCTTCCTCTGCCCAGCACCAGCTGCATGGAAGACGGTCTGGGGCAAAATTTTCCAAAGCATTCACATCTTTTTTGTAAAGAAGGCAGGCACTTAGTCCCATGCCCACAAAGGCAGCGAGGCTCTAAGGTCACCTGCATTCCAAGGGGACAGCAGAGGCCTAGAAGCCATTGTGGACTTGGGCCTGAAGACCTTAATCTCATACAGCAGTTGATACGAATTAGGAGTCCTAGGCACTTCTGAAAATTTTACCTCAGTTTATCCTGGCCAGGGAAACCAAAGCCCTGAAATTACTAGACTCTATTAAGGCAGAGTTCAAAATGGTTCTGTCCCACTTCTTCCCTAAAGTATGATTTGTAACTTTGTACCTTAGGGATAAAAACTCATAATTGCGTTTGGAAGCGCGTAGAACTTCATTTCAAGTGATTTTGAATTTCTAACACCCTCATGGCAGTGATGGTGCTCACATTTGCTCACTGAGCACAGAGCTGGAAGGGACTCGACCCTGACTGAAAACATGGACACAGCAAAACATTGTAAAGTACAGTCAGCGAGGAAATGAGATCCCTGTGGCACAGATTTGCCAGTCTGACTTGAATCAGACCAGGCATCCAAGGTGGAAGAGAATCCACATTTTAGCAAAAACACTAACCAGCACTCTGCTGCTGGATTCAGTCTACATTTGGACAAAAGCCAACGTGAAAATGATGGACAGAACTTTCCTAATTCACACATCTCTCTGGATGAAGTTCAGCACCCTTGAGTTAGCAAAGGCAGAAGGTGAAAGGAGTTGCTAGAGAGCTGGGTTCTGGGACCTGTGTGCAGAGCTCTCAGCTCCTGCTGAGGTCTGTAGGAAGCCAGAGTGCTCATTAGAAAGAAGCAGCCTCAGCTCTGCTTTGTTAGTACTTCATAGTATAATAAATGATTTTAAAAATAAGCTACATCACACCATGAGAATTCACTACAACAGCCTCTGCTGCTGAATCACTGCCAAGAAGTGGGATGGTTTTGGTAAGTCGTGTGTGAATTAGTAAAGTTCTACTACACAAACAGATATTTAAAAAAAAATCATCGGGTGCAAGACTTGCAAGAGACCAAGTCATATCCTCAGTTGGTGCAAAATAAGCAGAACCCCACCTATTTTTGTGCTACTTCACTGACACCAGCTGTGAACCCTGATTCCTTGTAGAAACCTAGTAAAAGTCAAGAGCTGCCTACTGAAGTGCATCCTTAACATACAAACATCACAAATGTGTAATTAAAGTGGAGCAGAGATTCCCACTGTATGATCCCTACCAAAAATAGGAAGTGTGGCCCCAAACCTGCTCAGAGCAGGACTGACAAGTGGCAAGCAAGGTGCATTTCTAAGGAGTTAAGAATAAGACTGAAATTGCTATCCAAATAACCTTGATTTAAGTAAACAGGTCCAGAACTCTCCTCTGGTATTTTAAGATATATTCACTTTGGAAAAATTGAGCTAACTTTCAAAAACAACACTGATTAAAAAAGATGTTTGATGATACCTTAAAAAATACCCAGAATATCAAATTAATTCCAGTCCAGCATTATAATTAGTTAAGAATACCTCCTGAAAATTATAACCTCACAAAAAAATGTGGGTACCGAAGTTAAAAGTATCAGAAACATTATGTACTTGAAAATACCACTGATCTTTTAACATTTAAAAACAAATCAGAACATTCTTTGGAATCACCAGGTTATTAAAACCTGTGAGTTTCTCTACAGTCTCCACACTGTCTTTTCAAATCAGTCTGTGTACAGATTCAGTCTTTGAGCAGTTTAATATTGGAAAATACAGAGTCTCTGACCAGCAGGAGGCTACATTGAACAGGAAAACATTGGCATTCTCTTTTTAGTACTGACTTCTGCCAAAAATAGACTTTCAAGCACAAGACAGCACGGCCCTGCTTTAGGAAATACATATTTTCTCTTCTAAAATGCATTGTATGTGTACTTCCAGTGCAAATTTTTTCAGCACTTGCGACAGGCGAGAAGGAAAAGGGGAAGAAGAGACAACTCCCTCTGCTCTTGCTTGGAGGAACCAATAGCCATAGCTCCTGACTGCTGAAACCAGCTCCCATCACTGGCAGCTGGGAAGAGCTTATTAAAGATTTCAGTTTTTAGATAAACAGATTACAGGTTAGCATGAAATCTGGCCGTGGCTATGGTTCTATGTGCATAAAGATTGGTTAGAGATGCTTTCCCCTTTCAGTATTGGTTGGAGTTCTTTAAAAACAAGTCTGTGGTATTTCTCCACGTGTGTCATGAAATGTGAGAGATCTGTCTGACTCGGGTTTGTATTTCCTGTCGACACAAAGGGCAGGTCTCCAATTGCAAGGCACACTCCATGCACAGGTCACTGAAGGAGAAGAAAAAACAGTTAAAGCCTGCTTTTACAGTATGAAAAACTAATCAACAACAACAAAATAAGCACTAAGCAGTTTAGCCAGCCTGCCAGAGGCACAGTCAAGTGAAGTCCCTCAGTGTGAAGATTAGGCATTGCAAGTCAGGTGTTGTGGATCCATTTACAGGCTTTGAGAGGAGCTCCTGCTGCCCAGCATCTCCCAGATCTGCAGCTGCTCAGGATCCCACCTCCCTGTGCTCATTAATCCTTGCACTCACTCTGGTCTGGAGAGCAGCCCCAGAGCCCTGCAGCAAATTCTCCAATCCAGGCACATCTCTTTTTAACTTTCCACCATCTAGACACATGGCAAGACTCCTTCCATGAGTGCTCTAAAACTCTGAGGAATTGGTCCTAACTGGATTCATTTCCAGTAGGCTGCTTAAAGGCAGGAAAGTGCTATTATGGTATAACTCATACTGCTGTCTCTTAAGCTTTTAGAGGAATTTGTGACTTGAGACAATTCATTTGTTGAACATTTAATGAGTGAGTATATGATGAACTTTCTGCTCTCCTCACGTGGTCTGGATTTCACAGCACCAGTATCAAGTACTAATCAGTAAAGCCTTTGACATCAGGACAATAAGAATCAGTAGCCCAGGGCAGCACAGAGATGTAGCCTCTATACTTCCCCAAATACACACAATTAGGGGTTCAATCTGCTCAGGTCTAGGAGTAGAATAGTGGGAATACTGTGTTTAACCTCTACACATCACATCCTTAAAAGGAAGGAAGGTTATTTCCTTTATCCTGGGGAGTCAATCAAGATGAGCAGGGACTGCATATGGCCTCATCTAAGCTGGGCATCACACACACATTTTCCTATTTCTTTGGATTTGGGTTTTTTAAGATTTTACCTGTGTCCACATGGCCTGAGTTCTGTGTCTGCTACCTCATCACAGCAAAGTGTGCAGCAGTTCTCTCTGATACTCACTTGCTTCAGCAAAGCCAGGCGCCTGTGTCTGAAGGGAGAGAGAGACAGACCCCCCCAAACATTAGTTTGACTCAAAGCAATAGATTAAAAACTATTCTGAGAATTGCATCAAGGCCAACAGAACACTTGTAGCAGTGCTACACCCCACTGCTGATAAACATCAAAGACAACTGCCCACAAAAAAAGGCTTAACACACCCAGAGACCTGCAACAGAGTCTGATTCCCTATTCTGGTCTGTCAGAAAGGGACAAAGAGGGGATTAAATAACAATTCTCCTAGTTCCCACAGCTGAACACTTAAAGAAATTGTTCTTTTGTACCTGGCTACTTTCAGGAGTTAAGGAAATAAAAAACCTAAACAAAGAAACCTCACAAACCCATGTATCAACAACATACAGAAACCCTATAAAGCTCTAACACAGTTTAAAAGAATAAAAACTGCAAATTAAATCAACATCCCAGTATGGCAACAGCCACAAGGAAGAGAAAATATGTAAAAACCCCTCAGTTGATGAAATAAGACATTTCCCACCTGGAACACACACATAACACCCATCACAACTATTCAATGGCAGGGTGATGTGTCTTGCCTCAACACCAGATGCACTAAATTCAACACAACTCTGCATGAGTTATGTTAAATCCTGTGATGGATAATTAGAGTCCACTCAAACAGGCCTTTGCCTTCTCTCCTATCACTTTTAAGATGATCAAAGCTATCTTTTAATTTAGAATTGGCTTATCATTTCCAAGCAGTTCAGGCAGTAGGGAAGGGATGATCTTTGTTTACACAAAGAACAACAGTGTCCAACCTTGAATGGAGCCTTTCAGTGCTATTGCATAATGAAGAGTCTGTAACACAGGAGGCCAAGTTTCACCAGTCAGGCATCAACAGGAAACCAGTTTCCCCCAGTTTGTCTCTCATCTTTTGGCACAATCATGTAACAGCTCTCACAGCTAATGCCTGAACATTGCAAGAGCAGTGCCAGAACAAGATCAATCCCATCTGAGCATCAGCCAGAAACTACAAACCTCTCATCCAGTGTGGGACACTACCAAGACAGAAGAACACAAATTTGTACCTAGTTTATCATTTTAAAAACTACATCAGACTATCACTTAAAGCACCTGCAGT
Source organism: Peucedramus taeniatus (assembly GCA_013400575.1). Taxonomy (NCBI): domain Eukaryota; kingdom Metazoa; phylum Chordata; class Aves; order Passeriformes; family Fringillidae; genus Peucedramus; species Peucedramus taeniatus. The sequence continues at coordinate 267,476 of WBNO01030573.1, forward strand.
CACAAGCAGAAATAACTTACTCTGGCTATAGGTGAGCACAAAATGATTTTGCAACTTGCATTTGATTTTCTCTGCATAAATACAATATAAATATAATATTCCAAGCCCAAAACTTTGCCAATGTGTGACTCTGACCCAGAAGTAAGGTTTTTTTTCTTTTCTTTTTAAACACTAAGATACTTAAGTATCTCAAATACACTTGGTCAAAGCTTGATAATTCAAAACCAGCCTCTGAATTTTATTACAGCTAGGGGTACCCCCTCCAACCTCACCCCCACTTAATTAGTTGCAATTTAAGATTATTTCAGTCACATACTGAAATCCAGGGAACACCACATAGATTACACTGTACACTGTTACTGCTTCTATCCCAATAAGTTATTTTATTACTAATGACTTGAATCAGATGAGCTATTAGTTTTCATTTCTGCCAGAAGTTTGGTAAAAGCTAAAGAAGAATGTATCTAGACCTGTTTCTATCTGGGTTGAATTATATTTAGGTGGGAAAACACTTCTAAATTTGAAGAACCTTTGTCAGTACTATCATTCAAAAATGGGGAAATTTTCATCAGGATCAGAAAAGGACAATTTCAAGACTTAGAATCATTCAGCACCTCCATGCTGCCAACACCACAAATTAGGTCAATTTTAAATAGGACATATTTTTTTAATTAACACTATACTTCCTCAATCAGCCTAATAATTCTTAGATGGCACAAGGTACTTCTACTAAAACAGCTTACTGTGTAGTATTAGTTCATTTTAATTAGCTTAATATTACAAAATATATTTTAATTTAATGGATTTTGGTTGCATATCTCCTGTCCTACTGCTGAAATTGCCCTGGAGCCTATTGTCTCATCCTTTTAGAAGAGGAACCTATGGAGGTATGACCCCATAAGAAATAAATATTGCTGAGTATAAGGCAAGACTTTGCAACTCAGACATGAAACATTTTATTTCTCTACATGCAAACACACAAGGTAAGAGGATTACCTGGGCAAAATTATTTTCTCTTCTGCTGTCAGAAAGGCATGATCATTGAAGGTACTAAACTTCATTGGTGGTGGGTACTTGAAGGGTTTTGCCCCAAAGTTGAATTCACATTGTTGATAGGACATGAAACTTGCTGCAGCAAAAAATCCTGATCTGCAACATGATGAACAGGCATTTTACAAAGGCTAAAATAATAGCAGAGCTTTCAGACATGTTACTATTACCATTTGAAAATAAACCCTGAGACAAAGTTTAATACCAGTGTTTTGCAGCTAACTGGGAGAGCACCAAGTTGCAGCTGCAACTGCACACACTCACCTTGTTTAGTTCTCAACTCCTGAATTTGCTATCAGGATTTATCTGAATTTCTTAGTGAGTCAGCCAATAAAGGCTGTATGACTAGGATTGGTCACACTTAAAAATCACAACTATCACCTTTCAAATTTGCCGGAAAGGCAAAAGTTCAGTAAAACCCCAGGTTCTAACAAGTACTCAAGTTTATCAATTCCATACTCAAAGAACAGAGCACTAAGAGCTGAATAAAGAAGATGCTCAGCAACTCTTTAAACTGAACTACTCTTTGCCTGCATCTTGAACTTTATTATGAGGAGAAAACACGGATGAAATTACTAGCCTGGTAGGAATAACTGACAAAGTACTGTGATGTTTAATTAAGCTGCATAGGAAGCTGCTTCCTCAAGTATTACACCAGCTTATATTTTCTGAAGTAAAAGGCTGAACTTCCCTATGAGAGTTAGAGGAGTTCACCATGTTAATTTTAACAACAGTTGGCAAAATAAGCCCAACACCTGCCTGCAATGCTGCCAAGAGACATCCTCTGATAAATATTCAATGTGCTGCTCCAGGAGCTGGCCCCAGTGAATGGCAGTCAGTTAACAAGCCCTCTCCAACATTTACAAGATAGGCTTTATTTTTCAGAAGATAAGTTCCTCAGGCACCAGAAATTTGTTCATCTTTGTTGCAGCCTCATTCAATTTTAATGCTATGCTAATTTGACAGTATAAACCACTGAGCTGAACATACCTTTGGAAAGTCCAAAGTATTTATTTTGAACCCTGAAATCCACCTGTAAAATTATATCCCTCTTACTGATTTCTAAGCAACTTTCAACTGGGAAACTTGCTTAATGATGGCTTCAGGTAAGTAAACATGAATTTACATCTCAAATTGAAAACTCTTCATATAATTAACACAATTATCCACAGAGGTCATGTCCTTCCAAATGAGCAGATACTTACACAGCAGATGAAAATACTTGCTTCTCAGCAGGAAGCTGGTTTCCATTTAAATAGAAGATCATTTGCTTTTCTTGCAAGTCTAGTAGAAATCCTATTGTGTCTCCTTACATGCAAAACAAAAATAATTTAAAGATTTAATTTCTGTTAAATGCCAACAGCTGAAACAGTTATTGTTTTAAATATCACATCTGTCACTGTGAGTTGTCTTACTTAAAAGGAACTGTTTGCAAAAGCACAAAAGAAGAAACATTGATACAGACAGTAACTAAAAAAAAAACCAAACCAACCCAAACCAAACCCAAAAAACGCAGGAGAAAATAGTAAAAAAATTAAGTATTTTAGTCTGCCAGAGCATTAATACTACAGAGTTGTAGAAGTATTGCAGAGTATTTGCCAAAGCCAGAAGAAAGCTGCACTCTGTCACTCCTTGGCTATTTTACACCTGTTGAAAATAGACTTTAGCAAGTGGGTGTTCTGAGAAGAAATTTCCAATATGCTTGTGCTATTTATTTTTAAGAGGTGTTTTAATTTAGCCATCCTTGGGGGAAAATTTTAATAGAAGAGAAGGCGGCACAGTTCACACAAGCTTGGCATGCACAGAATCCTACCAAGATTTCAAAGCTGAGATCAAGAACAGAACTTTGCTGTCCAAGTAGTTATCCAAGAATTTAAAGTAAGCAAGACAGTGCAACTCCTCCTTAAAAAAGAAAAAAAAAAAAGTCTAATTCAGAGATCAAGGTTTTTTCCCCTTCTCTAAAACAACTCTTAACCCAGAAAGGAAGATTTCAACCCTGTTGTGTACGACTACAAACAAGTGGAAAAAAAATCTAATAATTAAATGTCCAATGTTAACTGGTGCTATGATTTTCACTCTGCATTTGAAAAGAAAAGGTGTTTAACCAACAAAAGTCTCTTTACACAGACTGGGGAACAAAACTGTAGTGCCCACTGAGCTCATTTAAATCACTCTTAAAGACACAATAATTATTAAACCTTTATGATCATCAGAATTAGGCAGTAACTGCTTTGTTCACACTTATGAACAGACACCTGCAAGGGGAAAAAATCCTGTGCAGAAATGCAGTTAGGATAAAGAGCAGAAGACAGACTGAATACCTTCTTTCCAGCAGGGGTGGGAATGTGGTTTACTTCTGGCGTTGTACCAGATCAGCTGCCGGCAGCCATCGTACGCGCAGGAGTACTCATCGTCCCCAATGCCATAACCTTCCTTCAGAGAGAGAGAGCAGAACAGTTCAGCCTGCAGCCATTCCTCACTGAGGGGCTACAGCCTGTTTTTCAAACTGCTGGAACCCTGGAAACTGAGAACTTTGGACTTTCTGTGCTGACAGGAGCTGACCCCCAAGTGAACACCGCATTTGACTTGAGGCCGTGGAGAAGGCTTTCAAAGTTGAATGATAAAACTGAGATTATGGGTGTGTAGTTTGATTAGAAGTGTGTAATATCATATGGGGGGAAACTTGGAGTTTAAGGTCTTAAAATATAGTCACATATATAAAGCAAGATGGAAGTTTTAGGGCTGAGGTTGGTCCTTCTTCTTCTTCACCTTCTCCATGGGTTTGGGTGGTGCTGTGTAATTAGATGAAAAAGTCCACATTGTGGGGCATGGGTGGTTGGTTATTGGGTTGAAAGTAAAAATAATTTAGGTGTCATTTCTTAATTAGACAGTTTATCCTTAAAAGGCCTTGTTGGGAAAGAGATAAAGCTCCATTTTGTAGTTTGTTAGTGAAATGCTGTAGAACTCACACTCTGTGAGACTCTAATATAGATAAGAACTAATGAACATTTGAGTCTGAACAAGAAATACTGTCTTGTGCATTTAATCCCAAGCTTGGCAGAAAAAAAAAGAAGCAAAAAATTGGCACTAAATCACTCTTCCAGGAGCAGGAAGGGTTTCTTTCTCTCTCCCCCACGAAGGTAATCTTTCTTCAAACTAGTTTTAGTTTCATTTTCACATCAAAAGGGAATTTGTTGGGGTGAGGAGGGAGAAGGGGATAATGTTTTCAAAGTGTCTCTCATTCTCTGTGACCTCAAATCCCTCCTGTCTGTTAAAGTATTTAAATATCAGAAGCCTAGTACCCAAATAGGTTAAATTTTTGCATCTTAAAAAGTCACCACAGAGTAACAACCACTCTCTTATCTTGAAGTCCCAGTACCAAACTGGTAATGCCCTCCCCACAAGACATCCATGTGCCACCAGAACCCACAGCACACAAAAAGAACAAACACATAGCCCCTTCACCTAATTTGCTTCCTATTGTGTCCCTTTCCTGCCAGCCTCCTTCAAATTGTGAAAACGTTATCAAGTTATAGTCCTGAAGTCCAAGACAAACACAAAACTAGTTTCAGAGTGGGAGAAAAATCTGTCACATAGCAGAGCCCAGCCATGAAAGCCAAGAGCATTATGGAAGGTAAGTAACTTCCTCGTGCTCAGCATGGTTTGTCTGGAGTGCAAATGCCAGACAGCATCTGATTACACAAGCCTCCCATGTCCCAAATTAAAGCTAAGCCCAGCTAATGGGTGTTTAATGTCATATTTAGGACTAGTCTTTTTGTTACAGATGCTGTAAATAAAGAGCATATGGCTTCTGAGGCCTGTGTTTGTGACATACCCAGAGGATAATATCCTTGTATTTCAGGCACACACCTGATGAACTTAAATAACAGCAGCATTTGGCCACCAGCAAAACAGCTGCAGCAACAGAAAAATCATCCTACTCAGATGTGACATCTCCTATTTTCATACCTTGTACAAGACACACAGAAAAATACACATACACCAAGCTCCTTAACAGTAAGTGGGGAAAAAAAAATCTTTTAAGCCTCTTAGCAGTCTAAAGGCAGACACATGGCCTTTTATTTCAAACAGTTTCTGTTACACTAAGTGTCTGCAAGGACTGTGCTCAGCACAGGTCTCCATGATATTTTTGTTCAGTTGGTGGTTTTTGATTTTGTGTATGGTTTATAATTTTTTTTTACTTAAATGACACTTTAATTCCAAGTTAAAAATGTGGGACTGGACTTTGGATGTGACACAGAGATATGTGCATGTTATACATCAGCAGAAGACAATGCTATTTCCATGAATAATTAGAAGAAATAGAGCAAGACCTCTGAATGCACAGGAATACCTAAGTTAAATGGTGAGAGAAGATATTCTTGCATTCACATTTCATTTCTTGCCACTGGTGTTTGTTTAATTACCTTAATGTATTTATCTCATACCCCCACAATCAATATTTACTCACATGTATGTATTTGGCCTATCTTCATAAAACTTCTATATTTGACTCAGCTGTAAAATGACTTTTTTTATAATAATCAGAAATGAGCAGGTTTAACTGCTTATCTCTACATTAAATATATAATTCTTCTCCTAAAATAAATTCCAAGTAGGAACAGAAAGCCACACAATTACAACACTAAAGAAGGGCTACAGGTGAATTTCTCACTCAAGCTTAGCCAGTAGAAGTGTCAACTTGAAATCCCAGCACTGTTTCCATTCTCAGCACTAGGCTAGGCCTAACATACCTTTTGTCCTGAAATTCTAGCTTGCACTTCAATGAACTTTAATGGTCATTTGGAAGGCTGGTAACATGGAAAATTAACTCTAAGCTGAGGTAGAAAAGTTTTTCTGGGTAGTAATCCTTACTCTTTCTTATGATGGAAATAATGAAACAATGCAAAATTCAAAATTCAATTTTGAATTGAAACAATTCAAAAAATTTTGAATTATGCAAAAAAATGCATAATTCATTATGTTGCAATAATGAAACACAGCAAAAAATTTTATGCTATGAAACATAGCATAAAAAGCATACAAAGTTTCTAGCAGCCATGCAGAGTTACCATGAAGATTTAAGAAGAAAGAAGACCTAGTGACATCTCCATGATGACTATGTTTGGACTTCATGTGCATGTGGCACATTTTGCTTTAATGCTAGCAAGTACATAATCTTACAAGTAAATAGTAGGAAGAAGAATACTTACTTACTATCTTAAGAATAAGATACAAAATTATCTGGATGAGAAATACAGCAAAGCAAGCTATAAAATAAGTCAGCAGACTTGGTCTGTACTCTCAGGAAAAAGCAAGAAGGTAGAGGGTTTAATCTTTTAGTAATCCTTCTTTTTAATTAAAAAGAAGCATTTGCATTACAAAACTGTCCCATATTGCTGCTACCAACAAGTCCAATGATACCATGTTATCCCAGAGTCAATTTGAGTTATTTCCCTTGTGAAAGTTAATTTAATAGGAAAATGTGTTAAAGAGGATGATGAAATGGCTGCTTGGTGACCTGTGTAAAGGACAGTGTATGAGAAACTGCTGTTCCTAGTGACTTATTGTTTGCTGCCAAAAACAGACAGTAACTACTGCTATCTAAAGAATTTCCAAGAAATAAGAAATAAGTTCCCTATAGCTTCCAGACAACAGCCAGCAGATAACAAGCTGTCTCTGCTGCAGCTCTGCATGACTTAGGTGAACAGTGTCAGTCTGTAGCAATAACAATACTGACTTCTCTTGTACCACCAAATTCAGCATGAGCAGTGTCAGTCTGTAGCAATAACTGACTTCTCTTGTACCACTAAATTCAGCAAAAACAGCTCTTCATGGACACAGAATAATTGAAGGAAACCAGCAAGTGCTCAGTTACAACCACAGAATAACCAGAGCTATTTACAGACGTTGTAAGAAGAAAATACTGATGTTACATCATCAGCTTAATGATATTACAGGTACTCACATGGTTGAGAAATTTGCTGTCTTTGGTTGCCCATCCTATCTGCATCACTCCTGAAGTAATGACTGTAACTTCATAGTACCAGACCCCAGAGTCCACACAGAACGTGCATCTCACGCTCTCGAAGGACGAGGCATCACATCGTGCCTGCCAAAACCAAACAGAAATCCAGGGTCTCCAGAATCACCACTCAAACCCAGGGTCTCCAGAATCACCACTCAAACCCAGGGTCTCCAGAATCACCACTCAAACAAACACCTTTCTTCCCTGGATCAAGTTTCTTGAGTATAAGAATATACCAACATAATTTTAGAGGCATTTCACACAAAGTGACCTCTCTTTATAGCAGTAGTTGTCACACAGACTAGTGAGTAGGGAAGACTGAAAATTGTTAAGTGGTTAAGCCACAGGCAAACAGGAAAAAAAAAAAGGCAGAAAGTTGACAGAAACAATTTAAAGACTAAGACAACCAAGACAGGAAAACCTAAATCACTGGTTGTTAACTGATTCCTGCTAGGAAGGACAAGGATGCATTCAATGTTAATTCATGAAAATTCATCTCAAAGTAGTCAAACAAGTTTTTAGAAGGGATTAGAGAGGAAGGCAAAAACCTCACATGGCTGCAACAAAAATCTGACTGCTGTGAGCTTTTCAAGATGAGACAGGACAAATGATATTTGACTAAAACTGTTCACAAAGTAAGTGAAAAGCCATCTGACTCTAAATCCTCCTCACTTCCCTGAAGTTTTGGGGCACAGGCATTACTTTAGTGTGAACATTTCTACAACTGAGATCAGTGTAGTGATGCTACGACCCTTTGATGACAAAGCAAGTTTTGTGTACAAAGCTGGCAGACAACATGGATTCATTCCACAAAATTACAGGAGCAAGTGCAAAGGCTTTTTCTTCAGCCTCTTTTTCAGGTTAAAAACAGGAAACAATTTCCTACCTCTAATCCATGTGGTGAGATCTTCAGGTATTCACTGACATCGTTGCTGTTCAGCATAGCCCTAATGTTGGTCAAGTCAACCTTCTCATATGTAAACTGCCTGCCTTCTTTTAAAACTGAAAAAAAAAAAAACCAACCAGTGTTAGTTACTGCTGCTGCAAAACTTGATTTTAAAACATTTCATACAATGATTATCTCTATGAAACACTGAGATTTTGCCTGCATGAAAACAGCTTTCAATACAGTATGTGTTAAATACCCTCCAAACATGAAAGCATGACCTGTGCCTCTGACTAGAGCTCCCACAAGCTAATTAGTACTTGCAGGAAACCCACAGGCAAATGGAAGGCATCCAAGTTCACACCAAGATGCCACTGTTTCAGGATTTACCATTGTATTTGTACATTCAGTGGGGAGAGTTTTTCTGATTCATTACAGTGGAAAGAGATTTGGGGTAAGAAGGAGAAAACAAGGATTTAAAGGTTTCTACCATCCTATCTTTAGGTGATTGACTTGAACTGAGCCAAAGCAGCCCTCTCTCTCCCTGCTTGCCCTTGCTACAAGGAAGGATCAGAAGCATTTCTCTTGCCAGGTGTCAAATTGTTGACACATACATGTTAATTTACAAGTCAAAGATCTTATCTGAGGACCCTTCATACAACTCAAACTTGCTACAACATTTACACAGACATTTACTAAACACAGCTGACACTGGCTTTTCATAAGCTGACTAAAGCCCCTAAAGCCCAACAGACCTTTTACCCAAATTTATCTAAAAGGCATTAGAAAACACAAGGTCATTAGAGTTGCTGCACCCTTGAAATCACAACTAACCAAGCAAATTCAGTAATTTTTAGTAATCCAAAAGATCGACCTAGAGCAGTGCTTTGCCAAACACTTTTTACTTTTGATCACAAAAATCAGAAAGTATATTTAATTTAATTTAAAAAGTCTTCAGTAATTCTTTGTGCCAGTGGGGAATGACCACAGGAGTGGCCATCACCAGGACATGTCAGCAACCCAGATGTTCCACAGAGACAGAGCTGCACTGTTGAGCCACTCACAAATTGGCTGAAGTGTGAGTTACAGGAAATTGGTGCAAAGAAGAGTTTTCATTGCAGCTCCAACTTGCGGAGCACAAGCCACTTCCTTTCAAAAACATTTTCCTTGCCAAAATTTTCTTTCCATACCATTACACTGGATATATTTGTTGGTGTGGTTTTTTTGGTTGTTTTCCTTTTCAAGGAGATATTACAAATGCAGCCAGTTATACTAAGTGCTCATAAAAAATGAACACAAAGCAGTCCTCCATCTCTTTGGAGGAGTGATTACTATTTAATTAATCCATCTCTTTGTTATACCTACACAGATTGTCTAAACTCCACTGGGCACAGAATCCAACCTGGCGTTTTAAGTAGTCTGGGTTATCTGTCCATTTCTCCAGCAAGATCAGTTGGTCACTAATGCACGATTCAGAAACTGTCATTTTATTTTCACCTGCAATTTAAGAGGGAAAAGAGTAATTGCTATCAGCTAGGGATAATTTAAAAAATAATAACATCCTACAAATGCAGTAGAACTCTCTACACACATCTAAACCTCAATATTACAAGCATGAAAATGTTTCCCCAAGCAGATGTGGAATTATCTTCATTCAGATTTACCACTTCTCAGCATGGAGCTGCATCATCAAGAGACTGATCACAGCTGTTCTCCATCTCTCCAATACTGATTAATTTCTTTTCAAGTAACAAAGGTCTCATGTCATAAGTCATTATGTAGTAATTTCTAAGATGAGAAGGCCAGTTTCAGCAAATCTCTTAAGGGTTTATGGGTGAGGGTGTCATTAAAGCAAAAAATATTTTTTCCTGCCTACAAACTCCCAATGCTGCTGTCCAGCTCTAATACAGCTTTATGTCAGTGACCAAGGCCTCGTGTCACAAATCCTTCTGCAGCAATTTCTAACAGGGAAAATAAGTTTCAGCAAGTGTCTCAGGGGTTTTGAGGGTTAGAGGGATGTCACTACAGCAATAAATATCAATGCAGACTCTCATGCTCACGAGTGATCAGGCAAAGCAAGTGACAATAATGCAGAAGCCATGGTGTTAAGAGCAGTACCAGGCAATACTCACTTGTTTGTGCAAACTTCTCCAGTGCTATTAGTGCAAAAAGCATCACTGTCGGGTGGGACTGGAAGTTCTAAACATGGGCAGTAAGAAAAAGTTAATTAATAAATACACAGTACAGACAGACAAGAAGAGTTGTAAGTCTGTCACAGAAGGTTTTAGGTTCAAAGGAGCCTCCAAAATTCCTGTATTCCACCCTCTTGTGGAGACAGATCCAGAGAGATCAGGCTACCCAGAGCTTTGTTCCACTGACTTTTCATTATCTCCAAGGATGGAGATTCCACACGCTCTGGAATTTCAGCTTTTTGTAACATACACTGCCAATATTTAGCAGACATGACTCCAACTTTTCACAATAATAGTAATAAAAGAATTGCATTCTAATTGCTGTGTATGGATACATACAAAAAGATCAAAGACACTTACCAAGCTGTGAAGTAAATATTCCAATATGCCTGGGCTGAGCAAGCCTATGCTTGCAGGACCTGCAAGAACATCAGGAATGAAATCCCTCCATGGGAAGTACCACATACCCATCACCACAGATCTTTTAAACACAAGGTAACAAATTAAAGAACACCAAACAACTTCACAGCAAAGCAAAACTGTAATATAAAACAATTATCATTGTTTCTAGTAAAATACTTGGTGCACATTTAATAATTACACAGTTACTGGCACATTACAGTCCTGTTCAGTTCACTGCTCTAAGTGGGTACAGGGTTCCAGCCAGAGATTTTGCAGTAAGATTCCAGCAGCCTCCACTCAGCATTTTCATGCTCTTTACTTTTGAAAAAAGACTGTCTCCCCTTTACTTCCAGAGTCAATGTGTAAAGACCAGCTCCATCTATCAGTAGCCCAAAATAAGCAAAAATGAGCACCTGATACAGCCAACTTGATAGTTAATTATACAGCTTGCAGCAGCACCAGAGCAAGCAGCCAATTTAAAATGGAAAAGCCCTGAAATAGTGTCCACTTAATCAAGACAGAGACATGAGGGAATCAAACTCTGGCATCTACAAGCTCTTAAGAACTTGCAGTGGGTTCCAACACCTCATTAACAGATTTGTTGCCTGAGCTGACACAATGAGATCTGTGTCCACTAAGATAGAAGTAGATACACTATATCTCATTTTGACTTAGTATAATACAGTAGAAGTATTACAGTACAAAAACACTACCTTGTTCTTTACTTGTTTTTTTTTTTTTCCCACAGAAATAAGGTAGTTATTTAGGTGACACCAGACAATCACTTTTTCCCTCTATTTCCTGTCCACTTTCAGAAAAGGAGCAAAAAAACTAGATACAAGAGATCATTAGCAGGAAGGAAACTTAATCATCAGTTTCCAACCATGCACTAGATAGGAATGACAGGGAATAAAAATTCTATATGAAGTCATCTTAAAATAGAATCTCAGCAATTTTCTTTTAAGCAACACCTAAGAGAATCTTTTCAGCTATCTACAATAGAATAAGACATGTCTAGTGGAAAAAGCATATTTCTTTTTTATTTCTATACAGCCTCCAAGACCACTGACTTGATATGAGAATGTGTCCTCATTAATTCACAGCCAGAGTGGGTCTGCACAAGAGACTGACTACCAGTGCTAAGGCAATATAACAAACAGTGATCCCCAATCACTAACCACACATCAGGATTTGTGAATGGCTCATTCAGACACTTGAATCAACCAGACTCTGTCACACCTTGTACCCCCGTGATGCAGAACACTGTTCAGTTCTAAGCAAACACCTCTGACCTAGTGAGCATGGTTGGTGCTGAAGCAGAAGGTGTTGCAGAGAGGCAAATGCCAGCTGTGAGGAGAAGCCCAGGGCTTTACCTGCTAATTTCTCTGCCAAGCAGCCGAGCACTGCAGTCGTGTTCCGGTGCTTGGCAGGGTGACAGGAGTCCTGGCAAGCAGCAGCTCCACTTAAGTTTAATATTTCAGTTAACTTCTGTAATGCATCCTGCAAAGGAAAAATCAGAAATTTCTTCAATGTTACTGAAAGATACAGTTTCCCCCTAATTCAGTATGGTAAAAACAGATTGTTTTTACACATTGCTAAAGTCAGCATCATATTACAGAGCATGGGGTGGTTATCTTCTAAGATAAGATGATGAAGGACAGATGAGAAAAAAGTTCAACAGATCCAAGAGTTGTAACTTTACCACCAGATTGTTGGTTGTTGTGATTAATAGCTCAGGACACTTCTGGACATATCTAAGTGAGCTCCCCATGGCAACAGGAACCACTTAGCACATATGGCACCACTGCCATCTGATCTATTCCCAGTGCCCTAAAACTCACACCCTTTTCAAAAGAAAAGGACTGTTTCAGATTTTAGAATTCAGGACTAAAGAGACACGCCCCTTCCCCAAAAAGCCCACATTCCCATCATAAATTTAGGATGTTGTCAGCTTTACAGGATGTCAAACTGTATTCTTGAGAGCCTAAGTGATCTTCTGTAGTCACACAAATTTAGGAAGTAACCAATGAAGATAATAAAGCTAAAATTCCATGCTTTGACTTGCTTTGTTCAGGCAGTATGGTATGAATAAAATTCCAGATAGGTCTAGAGCATACTCTGCATTTTCAGGGTAGTTAGGGGTTAATCTAGAGCCAGAACAAGTCATCCCACAGGGAGAACCCCACCCTGAAAAGTTCCAAATCCTCCTCAACTTTCCAGACTTCATGAAAGTTTCAGCTGATTCAGATAGAAACTGCATAATCTCAGGGAAGGATCTAATTAAAATAGAAGAACTCCTCATATTGAAGTCATCAGCAGCCATTTGGAGGAAAAATGAGTACTGCTCAAGTTGAATAGATGTGTTTTTTTGAACTGTGTTCTGAACCACACTCGAATCAGTTGACTGTGCTAGAGTCTGAGGTCTGTACAGACATCACACTGAAAAGTAGTTATGTTCTTAAAAGGAAAGCCACAAAAACAGAACTGATGAACAGGACTGAGCTAAGCTCAAAGAACAGAGAAAGAAGAAAGAATGACTAAGCAACAGACTTGGGATGGAAAGGACTCACTAAAATTAGACTCTTGACATACTGATACTGCTTTTAGCCATCATTAGAACTGTCAGAGATCAAGTATTTTGAGTTAAATAAAGACTTTATAGAATAAACAGTTTACTGCACTGCCCTTTTAACTTTATGGACTTTATAGCCTGCAAAACCAGAAAATGAAATACAGCCTGCTGCTGTTCTCCAGCTGTCATGGAAGTGAGGCACTGACTTAAAATCCCTAAGACAAAAAACTTAAAACTTATCCTATATAGAAGAAAATGAACAGCAGCACACACTTCACAAGGCTGCATGTGGCCAGCAGACCCCACAGCTGCAGCTCCTTGTGCTGTAAAGAAGCTACACAGGAAAAACCACTGTGCCCCCCAGAAAAACAAACACCTCATTCCTTGTCTTGATAAGGTCAACTATTTTATAGCAAAGTCCTTAACAGTACTCAAATGAAAGTCACGTGGCTTTTGAAAAACAAATCATTTGACTGCTGAGGACATTGCAGAGCCACACAAAAAATCACAAATCACTCTCCCTATGGTGCATTCACAGTGGTCTCCATTTCCTGATTTCTTTTTTAAAGCAAAGTTTCTAGTCATAGCTTTGTTTTCAAAATAACTCAGCAGTCTCTGTGAGAGTCATAATACATTCCTCTTGTTTAAAATTCTCAGTTAACTTTAAACAATAGCCTAGAGGAAACAAACCCACTTCAGGTAGTTTGAGAGCTTGACCAATTCTCCAGCCACTGATGCAACCAGCTCTTCATACCCCTGACAACACCAATGGAAGACTAAAATTGGCAGCATCAGGAGCTTGAGAAATGAAAGCAGCAATGATGTGATCATCAGTTTCTGAAGAAATGAGATAATGGCAAACATATGAAGACAGACAAGTTCTCTGTACAAACATTATGTTTAGCATCCTTAAGCACCTGAGGCTTTCAGTTACACACCTGCACCAACATAGCACGAACACCTCAGGCCATCATTCCACCCAAAACCAGATCAGTGGCCAGTAAAACAAAAGTATTCTCATTTGCCAAAACCATATATAGGTATTTCATAGTTGAAAAATGTCATTTATTTAGCTTAACACACCCATGTGCATTACATTCCTCGTGTGCAGGGCAGGAACAAATTCAAAAGTGACTTGTAAAGTGAAGCTTTGGAAATGAAAGAACAAAAGGGCAGAACTAGGGCAGCTTCTGCAGCATCTGCACACCTTCCACAGTGTAAGTACCACACGGCAGGAGAGAGTGGCAGGAAAAGCAGCCAAAACACAAAGGTCTCTTGTTCCTTCCCCATGGACCAAATTTATCTTTTTTTGGGAATGCTCCTAGCACTAATTAGCATTGAGACACCAAGTCACCCCAAACTACTTGAAGTTGAATGTTACACCCATTTGCTGAACCACTATCAGTCTTGCATCACAGCAAGCTGTCACCTTTGAGTGAAAGGCACTCAAAGAGATCATGGGTGTGGCAACCACAAATAACTGACATTCACGGATAAATGCATCTGCTTTTGACTCACTTTTGTTGGCAGAGGACATTCATCAAGTAGTAGCGTTATAACAGCTGGTCCCAGGGGATCTTCTAATGGAATAACTCTAATTAAAGATTGAACAACTTCCAACCAGCCTTCATCTGTCAACCACAAAACAGAAGTCACACTCAGAATTAACAATGCAATTCAGAAGTGTTCAAAGTAACTTATCCCTAAATAATCCTCAAAATTACCCAGCGAGCTTAGAGACATCAGGAAAAACAGTTTGCTTTTTACACCACTGTCTTAGTTTGCAGTAGTTTTGAAGTTTAAATTCAAGAAAGAAAAAGTTTACAGCAGCTTGGGTAATAGTGAACAGCTGTATGGTTTAGAGAAGAGTCCTGTCAGGCCAGAGCATCCTTTAGTTCCTACTATTATTAGGAAGGAATACTCATGATGGTACAGACAAGTACTTTGCTCTAGTGTGATACTCAGAGTTCAGCATCCAGTGTCAACTCTTAAATGGTAAATGCTACATACACAATGACACTGAGGAAATAATTTCTTTTAACCAGAATCAGATCCCTCTTCCTGAGCTCCCTGAAGTAATATGATGTTCAGAGAAACCCAGTGGGTTTTTCCCATGCCTGCTGGTCTAAAGAACATTTGTTTTCCTAAGGAGCAGCTCTCACTGTTGAATGAGTAGACAAGGGCTTTTATTTGCAAGCAAATATCCACTAAGAAGATGTTAAACTACTGATAAAGTAAACAGATTTGGATTTACAAGAAAATAGCTCCCTTAGAAGTGAAAATAAAGATAGTCTATATCTGTCTATATCAGTATACAGGTGAGTGAGGTTGAAGAAGCAGCATTCCCAACAACAACAAACAGCAGTAATACATTGGGGGTTATGTTAGCACATTCCCCTAAAAACATTTTATTGAATTGCTGCAATATCTAACCAGATTGATTAATTTGTTTTAATACATAAATATATTTCCTAAGACCACTATCAACACTACTAAGTAGAGAGGTAAAAATTCAACTAAACCAGAAGTTTTGTTGAAGTCTTAGGCTGGGAGAATTTCTCCACTGTAACAAAGATTAAACAGCCCTTGCTTGTCCTGCAGGAGCACTTAGGGACAGGGCTGGGACAAATACATCAGTAAAGCAGAGCTCTAAGGTCAGCAAGACCTAACCCAGAAGAACATGCTATGTGCTGACACCAGAGCACACGGGCTTGGCCCATGTCTGTGTACAGCCATAGGATGTTCCTGCTCAGCTGCAAACAGCCACTCCTTGTGGCTTAGGGTTTAATGCTACTACAGTGTGTTTGTGGCCATCCACTGGATGCTTCTGGAGAGTTCACGTGGGAAATTTAACTGAATTCAAACAAACTCAGGCCAATGCATGAACTCAGTGAAGCTCTGAGGGGCAGAACTTTGTTCTGGTTCCCACATCCCAACACACCAGGCTGAGGTACATTTTTCTTTGCAAGCAAAAGAGGGGCTTAGGGTTTGTTCTGTTTCTTTTGCTTGTGAGCCACAACTGAAATGCCCAACACAATGCCTTGATACCTGTTTCTGCCATTTCATGCAACGTGATCATTGAATAAGGAGGCTCCTGGTCACTGAAAGAGATATTACACAGGTCAAAATTTATGCACAATCATCAACAGAATACACTGAATAAAATGATTATACACAGAAAACAAATCCAGTAGCCATTTAACAAAAGGAAGTTACACAGGCTTTGTAACTTTGATTGCTAATGTCATTTTCAGATCTGAAACACAGATGGGATTTGAGCCTCTCTCTGGCTCAACATCAACATCTGAATGTCTGCAACAGCTGAAAAGTGAAATTGTGATCCACATCTGCATGTTTAAAAGCTGAACATAATGCCTAGATTTGGTGCTGTTCATTAGCAGGCTCCTTGTAGCACATAATGAGGCACTGCATGTCAGAGGTCACAAAGTGAACCCAGAGCAGTGCACAAGGGGCATTGCTTCAACAGGATTCTTTCCTCAGAAATTCTCTGCTATATATACTAAAATATTATATAAATATATAAATATTAAAAAAACACCACAAAACCTGAATGGGAAGCCACCTAACAACATCAGAGTCTTCAACAAGAGCTGTTAAAAGAAACAGTTAAGGCAGTTTAACAGAAAATATTTAATCCAACCCATTTTCCAACGTGAAAACCACAAGAAGTTCAATAGATCAGGTCCTCAGTCCTGTTTGCTGGAGTAAGGACACAAAGCCATGGACACATCTGTGCATCTCAGCAGGCACTGCCAGTGAAAGTACCTAAAGCAAGACCCCAAAGTCCTGTTCAGTAAGCACCTCTAAGTTCAGAAAAAGCTTATCCAGCAGCATGTCCTAAAATTCTTTATTCAGTGCTCCTTAGGCTCTGCAGAATAACCCCAGGTTTAGACTTTATGTCCAACACTCACTCTCTATCACACAGCTCTGAAAAGAAACTGGAAATGTGAAATACAGAGGAATTTTAGAAAATTTCAACAGACATTATTTATGGAAATAAAAAAACTACCTAGTTTGAGAGATTAATAATAAAGAAGAGAAAAACCTCAGCGTTAATGCAGTATGTATGACAAATACACATCTTTTTTCTTACAAAAAAGTGGACACATTCTTAAATATTTCCACAAGAAAATGCTAAAGTGCAGTTTAATGCATTTTTATATCGCAACAACATTTGAAACAAATAGTTGGGTTGGTTTTTTAACTCGAGGCATCTTCATCTTTCTTCTGGAAAGTAATCTGCCCAGAAGGAAAAAAAAGTTCAGTTTTGCAGCCAGAATTACATCAGCAGAAAGGATAGAAAGATTCAAAGAAAGGAGAAAAAAAAAAACCAACAAAAATCCCAACCATAAGTACAAGTAAAGGCTATGGTAAAAAAGGATGACATTTTTATCTGCAAGATTTCTGATTTTATCACAAGTAGCAGGTTTTCACAGTACCGGCACTGGGCACAGGACAATCCTGTCCCACTGATTTCCCATTTTAACCACTTAATTTCCAACATCCCCTCCAGGACACACCTTCCTCATTTTGAAATCAAACAGCCATTTTGGTGATTTCTTAATTTGCAAGGCAGCTTTTCATATAAGCCCCAAACTATAGAATTTATCCTTCTGAGTTTATTTAATTGAACTTCTAGGAAGCAGCTATCTCTAGATAGGAGAGAAAAAAAAAATCAGTTGTCAGATATGTTTTAGGTCAGAACTTTGAGATGTGATAAAACCAAAAACAACAAGAAAAAAAATGAACCCCAAGAAAAAGAAAACAAATGGCAAACAGGGAAAGCAACTACTCATTCCTTATCACAGTGCATTTCACTGTAGTCTGTATAAAAGCCCCCATAAAAATACAGTAGCTTCAGGAATTCATCAGAAACAGGACTCCAAGGGCAGTGAAATAACCATGCTATTTGTCTCTCAGTAGCATAGGAAAGTGCTTACAAGATTTCAAAACTGATTGCAAGACCCACAGGAACAGGATCAACTGTGCACAGAAGCGTTGTGAAACAGCTTAAGGAGCTGAACTTGAGGGAAAGGGCATGTGAGACTGGGCAGAGACTTTAAAAAACGTTTGCCATGATTTGAAGACAGAGCACAAAATAAAACCTGTTAAAAAACCAACCAAACACACAGCTTAGACTTAAATGTTCATGAAAAACATCAGTCCTGGTATTTTCACTTAAAGCCTTTGACAGCAGGAAGGCAAACTCCCTCTCTGCAGGAACATTCCAGAGTTGAGGCAGGTATATGAATCAAGGCTCACTTATTTTGAGTCTCATCCACCCTAAACTCAAACCCCAGCTGTCAGGCTGCAATAGTGTTTTTCCTTCAGTTCTGGCCTTTCCAATTCCTAGCCTGCACCTAACCCAAAAGGTGTTGAACTAACTTAACCCATCATTTTTAAGGTCCTTTTAAAGCTTTGTAGAAAGCAACACAAAACCAAAAAAAGATCAAAAAATGGATGAGCCCATAAATATCCCCCACGCCCTTAATGGATGCTTTGAGCATGCCAGGAATGCAATACTGGGATTGTGAGTTGGGCAGTCACAACATGTGATCTTTAGAAAGTAGTCAGACTTACAACTGGAAAGAAAACCTCAGTCTGTTTATCCAGGCTAACAAAGATCAAAGCTCCCTATTTTGCTTCACCATTTCCAAAGAAGTAAAATCCAGCCTGCAAGCAGAAAACTGCACAACAATCAATTTTTAGGAGAGAAGTTCCCAGCCTCTGGAGCATTTATTGCTTCCTAAACTGTGTATCTGTGCCAGGTAAGAAATCCTGAGCACACTCCTCATCCCACATGGGTGTAGGCCCATACAGGAACTGTGAGAAAGCTCCTCAGCTCCTGGAAGAGTCTGTACCTGGGCACTCAGGAGCTACTTCTATTACCTAGGAAAGGTGCTCCTCTCCTAAGCCTCCAGATGGAAACACGCAGCTGCTTCAGGGAGGGTCAGGTGCAGATCGGTGAGAGGCTGGAGCCACAGTTTGAGAGGAGACAAGAACATTTTCATTCATGTTGAATTATTCCTTGAGGAGGTACTTACTTATCTACCAACGTCCGAATTACAGCCAGTGTGTCAAGTACCAGCCCATCCACATTCTGTTTTTTCCTCCTTGGTTCATGAGGCCCTCGACCCCTCCTGGGTGGACGGACAGGGTCCCTTGGGTGGCTTCTTGCTTCAGGGATGTGTGTCCTGCTGTTCTCCGTTTGCCGGCCCTGAGCGTTCCCGTTGTCCTCGGCCCCGCTGTCGTCGCGGCAAACGCACGAGTTTCCCATGCTGCCAGCCCCCAAGGCTCCCAGGAAATGGGGAATGTGATGCTCTAGAGTCAACAGCACACCTTGGAAAAGGCTTCTGCTAGCATAGAACACAACCAAAGCAACTACAATCATCTAGGAAGTTTTAGGAGAAATGTTTGTGTGATCCCGGATTGTGATCTTTTTGCATTTTAAACGCTGCTACCAGCTGGAATGAGTGGGAAGTTGGAGACTTAGTTGCTGACAGAATCACTTAAAACACACATTGGTCATTCAGAAGGAGGTCTGAAAAAGCAAACACAGAACAAGAGTCAGTGTTACTACTGCTAGAAAACAACAGAAGAATTCCTATTTTAGTAAACACCACTAGTTTTGGTGGATAAAGCAGCTAAGAAACACAAGGCTCTACCTGAAGTCTATTGTGGGGAAAGAGAAAGGAAGGAAGAGGAGGAGGAGGAAGTTCCCCTTGGTAAGGAGCTCTCGCCCACACACCATTCCTTTCCACACTACCTATTACCTCCCAGCTCCTTCATGGTTTTTGGATGCAGAGGAACAAGTTGGCCTGTAAATGTCCCACACTGATACCCTTTAAATACTAAGTATCAACAAAGCAGTTCCATTTACCCTTCACAGAGACATAGGGCTAATGCTACCCCAGTAAAGGCTGTACACTTAAGGTTCTCATTTCACATCAGGAACATTTCCAGACTATAAAATAGATAAAATTGTAAAGAACTAATCTTACAGTTATGGTTTATCTCAAGAAATAGATTTAACAGAGAACCATTTGGTCCACCTGTGCATAAACACACATTTTTGGAACATGCCTCCATCTCCTGCATTCTCACCCAAAGAAGCACCAACACTGAATTAAACAGGAATTATAGACACCATTTTAATGCCTTACAAATCTAACTGGGATTTTGAAATGGGTGTTGTGTGCCTATTTGGATCTAGCGTCAAACCAGTCTTCCCTTTTTGGGAACAAAGACTGATTCAATCATTATTCTGTTCTTCATTCAAATGGTTTGGATCACAGGCCCAGTAGCAACTGAGACCACGGGGCAGTCTCTTCCAATCATTAACTTGAAAATGTAAGAGAAAAAGGAATCAGAGCCCCATTTCATAACAAGTTATGTTTCATGCCATAGGGCTTATTTCTATAGAACATTACTTAAAGTCTCAGGTAAAATAAAACCCTACAAAAGATATAATTTCACTACTTATTTATTCTGACATGCCTGAAGTGTGTAAGTAATTTTTATCCTTTCAAGAACCAAGTTTAACATTTACACTAGAAGTTATGGTGAATATCCTCTAATAGGTTATTACTATTCTTCAATTATTAAACAATCTCGTTAACAGCAGACATGTAGCACCCTAAATTGAAAAAAAAAGTCAAAGAGAGATGACACCTTTGAAATATGGAAGGCCCCCACCATCAGAGCCAACTGGCAACTCTGCAGTTGCTGGCTGCCCTTTGAGACAAGATCACAACAACAGTCAGGAAGCCAAACACTGGTCATATGAGCAAGTCTTGGGATTTCAGCTGTCACTGAAAAGCCCTGCCACCAAGCTCTCACAGGCTCTTCTTTAGTGTGAAGCACATCTTTTAGCACAGTGAAATGTTCAGTATTAAGAAATTAACTGGAGGCTAACTAAAAAAAAAAAAAAAAAAAAAAATAAATTCCTAAAAGGATATTAACTGGAAAAAAAATCTTGACTTCTTGGTCAAAAAATTCCTAAACTACAGATCATGGAAAGGGTTTCAGCATCACATCATGCTTGCTTTTTGCCCTAAGCAGTTTGGCCATGAGGCTCAGAGTCCTTCCATCTGAGCCAATACTGCTGGCACCTTCTCAGTCAGCAAGTCACAAGCAGATGAGAGGTGCCAGTGCAGATTGCAGAGACCTCAAACAGAATTGTCTGAGTTCACAACTGGTTAAAATGACTTTCTGGATTTTAAAAATAACTAGTTATGTTAAATGCAAAACATGTCTTTCTAGGGAATATGTATGTATTTATGAATCTGGGTCATTTAAGGGCTTTTTAGCGAGATAATACTAAAATGTAAAACTGTTACAGATTTAGAATCTGAATAAAGTTGTTCTGTAACTTATGGAAATGTTAACACAGTGGATCTATCTTGTCATCAAAACAAGAATGGAAAAGCTGCATTTTAGAGATTAACAATGAGTAAGAACCTAAAGAAACAAAACCAGACATATGTCAAGATTAAAGCTGATTATTGAAGCCTAAGTTTTTCTGGCTGACAACTTAAAGCGTGATTAAAAACAAGTAATTATGATCAACTCACCTCTAAGTTTGCTTGGTTCAGGAATGGCTGGGGGAGCTCACAAAGTGCTGTGGCAGAAGTGGGTTGTTCTCCTCCAGGGCACAAAGTCTATGTGGAAAAGGCAGTGCTCTGTAAGCCTTTATGGTGGGCACTGAGTCATTACTGACTCTGCTTTCACTCCTAGGAACTGCGCTGAGGAGTCCCTGAGGAGAGATGGAAAAAGAGAATTCACTTGGAAACTGCATCTAAGGTAGACACACTCCACCTCCTCCCTACACCTGCCATGACATCAAGCCGTGCTGTTATTTTCAGCTATATCCAGCCTTTACAGAGGGAGTTCTCTTAAGGCTTCAAAACCCAGTTTCTCATCTAAAAGCTTTAGGACTAGACACAGATACAGAAAACCCAACCTGTTTCTACAGTCTTGGTATTCCAGACAGCACAGCACCAAGTGCAGAGCAGTGACCAACTCCTCACCTCAAAATGACTCCCTACAGGAAGAAGAAGAAAAGCAGTAATATCTGCTCCAGATCCCCCTCAAGTAAACCCAGCAGAAAATAAAAGTAGACTATAAAAGCTGATTAGATAACAGGAAGACAGAAATGACAGGATAAACTCCCCTTATTTAGTAAAGAGCTGGGTTTGACAGCATTCACTTGGCTCTTGCTCACCATCACATACAAGGAGCTCATTGTCAAGCCTCAAACAAACTGAAAGGCTAAATAATTAGGAACACAAGGTAGGAGAGATTGCTACAGATTGCTCACAAACCAGCCTGTCTGGATAGAGCAGGAATGCAGGAAGAAAGGTTCTGAAGTGCAAAGGAAACTAATAAATATACAAGTTTTTATTCCATAAGAAGCTGGTACTCCAGCTCTCACCAAACAGCACAAAATGCCAATGCCCAACACCTCCTCTACATCAGAGAGCCCCTGTGGGACACTCACTGAACAGCAGCCCCAGCACATCCTGCCCTTAACAAAGCCCCTGGATCAGACGCTGCTGCAGCAGGACACCTTCCCTGCATGGGAGAAAAGCAGCTGCCAGCTGCAGCCTCCTGTACCCCCACACACCTCCACTGGGACCATCCCCACCACAGAAAGCAGCTGCTCTCCAGGCAGGCTCAAGCACAAAGGAGTTACAAGCTCCACAGGCTGACCAACCTGCCATGGCTGGAAGCCCCAAGTGGGAAAGACAAAATCATCACCCATTGGAAGGGATGCTATGGGGGTGGATTTGCACCTGCCTGGCAGTGCAGATGCCCAGCCTGCCCCAGAGAGGCCTCCTCTGGATCATCCCACCAAGCACACCAGTGGAGGAGTTGGCTCCAAGTGGCACTGGGATCATTTCTCTGCAATGTGCAGCCCAAGAGTCAGTGATTCATCCCCTCAAAATTCAATTACAGCCAACCATAATACTGCCTCATGATGGAAAATGCCTCTTCTTTCCATGAAATGGAGTGCACTGCCAAGCAAACAAAAAAACCCTCATACCCTCATGCACATAAACGGGGAAGGTTTCAGCTACCAAAAGCACTTTTCCAGTTTCTGCCACCACTACAAGAGTAAGATCAGTGATTTCCCCTCTTGAGCAGAGTAACACAGGAGCTCAGTCAACAAACCACACAGTAAAGCTGACGGGTTTTCAAAAGCAAAACTGTAAGAGTTTTGGCCAGCAGTTTCCTATTAAGGAGATAAAATAATTAGAAATATTTCCTCAGCATTTTTTCCCAAAGAAATGATGCTCCTAAAAAGGAAGAGATGGAAATACTTGCAATCCCTGTCAGAGGAAAGTTCAACCCGAAGGAAACACAGCTATGAACTGCTGCAAGATAATCAACCTTGATACAGAAATAAGAGGAAGAAGAACCCTGTTTGAAAAACAAGCTTTTATAATAAGGAGAATTTTCAGCTTTGAAACAATGGGGATAGTACCAAAACCAAGAATTTTCAGTAAATGACATACAACTAGAATGTGAAATGGAGACTTTCTCAGCAGATCCCATTGACATGCAAGGCCAATCTCTCACCTGTGAGACTTGTGCAAATGAAGAGCAGCAGCTGCTGGGTGCCCAGCGTGGTTCCACGCAGTGCACGCAGCCAGGGGAGCACAGGCTTCAGGAGGAGCCAGTAAATACCCTGCTGGTGCTTTTGCATGTGGTAACCAACCACCATATTGTGTAATCTGAAGCAAACCCCTAATTCAGTTCTATTTTCTTTAAAAATACCTTGGAGGGTTAAGACTAGTGTCAAAACATGATGGGAAGCAGCCTTTACTGGCATGCAGCATTTCACAAAGCAATTGCCACAGCTGGTTGCTTTCTTGCTGAGGCAAGAACACCTGAAACCAAAAGTAGACTGACTTTGAGCGTGTCAGTTTCACAGAAAGGGAGACTCACCATGTGTCAAAGCTTTCCAGCTCCTACCCAAGTGCTCATCAGTGAAAACCCCCAGGGTTGTACAAGGTTTACGCAAACAATCGGGCTTTAACCCTGATGTCTTCTCTAGGTAATTCATCTTTGTCACAAACACAGAGCTGGAGGATCTGATCTCTTGTTTGACTTGATGTGAAGCAGAAAGAAGCAGACAGTATCTACCACCACAGCAGTTTCTTTTTCTGTAGACTCACTGTGAAAGTCAGATTTTACAGTCACTTGCACATTGCACTACTTTGTCTTTTCACTTCCTTTAAACTCCTTTTTTAAGCTGGTAAAGGAACACTAAAATTGCCACACAGATTTAAAGTGAACTTCACTTTCTCACTTAAATGAGTGTCACCAGAGCAGGCCTGGTAGGGATTCCTCCCTGCACAGTTTTTCCCTTACCTCTGGATACAGAGACACTAGTGCTCAGGACACGCCAGGCATCAGACTGTTCATCTTTCTTTCTGAAAGAGAAACTGAAGCACTTACCACCTTCTGAGCTTCCCCATCTCAGAGGTCATCATCATCTGTCATCTCAGTCATTTAGGTGGAACTGTCCTTTGTACTACAGAAAACCAAACTTTGCTTCATGTCTAAACCAAGGCTGGTATCGATCACGCCTCCTGCTTCTCAGCTCCCCAAGCCACAGATGGATCATTACATCTCTTATCAGAGACTCAGCTTAAGTTATGCTTTGAGGCAGATGAAAGCACTTCTGAGATAATGATCTTTTAAAAAGATAGTGGTATCTGACAGCCCAGTGAAGTTGAACAAGAGGTGCCTCCAGCAGGGTGACGTGGCCTGGCAGAGCTGAACAAGCTCAGCAGTTGCCCAAGGAGCAGAGTATAATGCACTGCTTCAGAAGTGGCAGGGAGATAGAGATAACGCCCTGTGGATGGCAAGGAACACTAATCCTATAAACTGCAGGGATACAAGCACATGAAATAAAATCAATTAGCTATACCCTATTAAGTTTTGGCACAGACATTCATTTGGAAGCTTATAAATAACTCTTTCAATTAATTCAAGTTAATCTTCCTTGCTGCCCAGAAAGTTAAAGCTGTTATCAACAACACAATTCTGACAAAAGCATTCATGATATCAGGATTCGATATTAAATAAAAAACTCCACCAAAAAAGCCCAAAACTCTCCCAAAAAATCCACAGGAAATTCCAGAACAGACAATGCTGGAAGTGACTCTTTGGATACTAAGCAGAGGTGTAGAATGGCAAAAAAAAATCCCACCCACCACCACCACAAAAAAAAAAAATTAAAAAAAAAGTTTTTTTTTAAAAAGCTTTGTCTAATGAAATTTGCAACAGTCCATTTCAGAAAGGATAAGGCTTTATCTATATCAGTATCAAGAAACCAGTGAAAGAGTTCTCTTCAGTCACATGGAGATCAACTCCTTGCAATACTGAAAGAACCTTCTGCATGAGCAAAATCCAAACAACAAAAGTATTTTGAGGGGCAAGTCAAGAGACTGAGCAGCTCAGACACAGCACAGCCCTGCCCTGGGAACTAGAATTAGGGCTGGCACAGAGGCATCCAAGCCATCACATTGTGGGCACCTGGAGGATGCTTCAAGGAGGGACTGCTGGAAGCAGGGGCAAATTCTCGTCAGCAAACCACCAGCTTCAGGTAACTGAGCCAAAAGAGTGGCAACTCAGAGTTTGTCTGTTTCTTGTCTAAATAATCTTAGTGCTTTTCTTTCTTCTAACTCAAGAGCTGGGCTTGTTTTCAGAGGAACAGTGGGTGCAGAACTACTCTGTAAAAGGCAGAACAGTCTCCTGCTGTAGACCACAGAACTTAGCCCAGCTACGTGGCATGACTAAGCTATTATGAACACGTAAAATTCACATGTCCACAAACTGGTTTCAGTGTAAAATTTTGATAACATTGCTGAAAAACTCAGCAATGCCTCAGTTGGAAGCCTGCATTATCAGCTGACAACTGCCTTGGCAAGCAGACAATGTCTAGAAACAGGCTGAAGAAAGTTCCATGTCTTGATAATTGAAGCAGCATGAGAGGATGGCCTGATCTTTCAGTGGCCAGAGTTGAGAGCCACCTTTCTTCACATCCCTGCCAGCCATGGAAAGCTGGCTGCTCTTTGCTAGACAAAGTTCAGGACTGTACTGACAGAGCAGGAAATGCCCTTCAAATTCCCTTTCTTCCTGTGAGTGGATACAGTGACAGCTGCTCAGAGACTGTCATTTGAATCCAAAACAACATGTAGGTCACTAGGTTAGCAAACCTGCCTTGGAAGCACTCTTGGAAAGCACAATTCCTGAACTACCTGGGGCTTCCAGAGCTGAAGAATACAAAACCTGAAACACAGCTTTGGGCAGGCCACTGGAACCCCCTTATCTCACCAATTTCACAGGATCACAGAATCAGTAGGTTGGAAGAGACCTTCAAGATCAATGAGTCCAACCCCTCAACTAAACCATGGCACCCAGTGCCACATCCAGTCTATTTTTAAACACATCCAGGTATGGTGACTCCACCACCTCACCAGGCAGACCATTCCAGTACTTCATCACAGAACTTACTTAAACAACAAAAAACCCACCCACACAAGAACTCATCTTCATTTCTCCCCACCTGTCTCTTCAGGACCTTTCCTTTCTGCCCTGCTACAAGTCTGCCAGCAAAGCACGCTGCAGGAGAGAGCCCGCTGTGCATTCACCAGCCACGTGTGACAAGTGCTCCTGCCAGGTCTCACAGGTGTCCTGCTCCAACCACTGAGCTGTGGTATTTTCTTACAGTGTTTTAGGGCCTCTGCCAGTACCAAGAAAGCCAGAGGAAGTTGCTCAATGTGCTGTGGCCAAGGAGGGGAAGAGGCCTGACTGCCCGAGAGATGGCTTGGACATGTGCAGGTGGGTTAGGAAGTGGGAGGATGATGAGCATGTGTCTCTCAAGGCAGGCTGAGTATGGCTAAAACAAGACTGTGCACCCAATTTAGTCAAAAAAGGCAAAGAGCGCAAAAACTATTTAAGAGGCTTTCAAAATCCTGTTTTAGTACCAGGAACACAAAGTCTCAGCCACCTGGGGCTTCTGGTAAATAACTTTCTGAGGAATTTCAGGAGAATTAAGATTAAATTGTTTTGATATTTACATTTAAACAGCACTTCACTAAATGTTACAAAGGGGTAATGCTCTAAAGAGAGAATAACTCACCTACTGTTAATTTTTTTTTCAATCTGTTATTTCAGGACTGTTACATTAACCAGAGTTTGAGTGCAAACACACACCATTCTTCAACTCACCATTAGCTGAATGCTTTTAAAAGCAGGGAGAACAATTCTAAGCCTGCTCCATGCCAGACAGCTTTGCCTTTAGAGAAAAAAAAAAAGAGCATCAGCAGGTTGCTGGATTTTCTTTTTTCAGTCTGACTTTCTAGCATATCCCACTGTCTGCAGGAAGGTATAAGATACACATGAACAGTGCAGCCTCCTGGCTCGTAGTTCATCAGCTGCCCTCTAACCTATGATTCAAGCTGTAATTGTAGCAGTCTGTGCACATGCACTGAAGCCAGCAATCCAAAAACCCATGCCAACACTTCAGATCAAAATGTCCTCGACACTCGTCCATCTCACATCTAACAACACACTAAGATATTCAGATACTTAGAGCAAAAGGGAAGCATTTTCTATGGAAAAAAAAAAGCCCCTTTCTCCCTTAGAAATTACAGTTATGTTTCATAAGCTCAGAGACCACTATTTCCCTGAGGGGAGAGATTTATTAGGGAAAAGATGGATTTCTTGTTACTGATCATAGTAACTCGCTGAATTCCATCTGATAAATATGCATTAAAAACCAAGGAGCAGCACCTCATCCCAGACCTTGGAGTGCCAGGTATCCCTGCTGCACAGGCAAAGCCCACCAGGCACACAGAGTTCCCATGGCAGAGCTGTGCTTCCAAAGCACAAATCTGGTCACAGTAATGGCAGATCAAGGGCAGGTAATTACAAGCACTTCTGAAGAGAGATCATGATGCATTGGTCAGTCACGCAGCCTCGTGAGTCATGTGTGAACATTTGACTTTTATTAGACCTCAGCAACATAATGAAGAATAGAAAAGGAAATAAAGATCATGCTGGCACAGTCACTGCCCTGCAATGCCAGCTTTACAGTTACCACACACAGACCAGGAGTATAAAATATATTGTCAGGACACAAGGCAATACAAAGCACACGAGATACTTGAAAGACAAGGAGTCTCAGTGTAAGATCACTGCCTGCACTGCTTTAAAGCAATGAATAAATTCAAGTTTACTGAGCAATCATAAGTTCAATAGAGAAAAAAAAGAAACACAAAATCCAGTTTGAAATGCTGAACACAACATATTGATAATGGAGCAGAACAGGACAAATATCATGACATTAGTTGGCCACTTCAATTTACTACAAGCTGACAGCATTTTAAGTTGCTGCCTCTGTGTTGAGAGGGAAACCACACAGTGCACATGATGAGCCTTACTCCACTTTGTGAGGATATCAGCACATAACTACATGACCAACTGAGCACATTTCCAAACACAGCACATTGCCAGGTAGGGGAGGTAATGATATGAAAGGAAATTTGAATGAAGAAACCTAAAGAGTTTCAGGCCAGTAAGTGTTCTATGACAAATCACTGCCTTTATCACTAACTTACTGCTTACACTAATAACTATCTTCCTGTTATTCCTCAGTTTTAATAAACAAGCAAAAAGCTTGAGGAGAATTTACTCTGATTCCACCTGATGGGCAGAATATGAGAGATGTCTTACTTCACAGGAGGGAACCAAAACATTTTAAGTGATCTATTTCAGTCCTATCCATTAGACTCACAGCAAATGAAATGCACTTTGAGCTAAGACCTCCTATGTGAAAACAGTGATAATGTACCAAGGGAGAGCACTGCAGGGTTGTGCAGAAAACCATCATGTCCCTCTAAGATGGAAAAAAAAACATTAAGAAAAGCACAGAATAATGCATCAGTGAGAGAACAAAAGAGCCACTGAGTGATCACCAAATTATGAGGCCACAGAGTAGGACACTACAATGGCTACCACAAAATGTTGCAGTGAAACTCCATGTATAGGAGGCTGAAGGTAAATAAAAAGGAAAAGTTTAAGACCTCAGGGAAACCAATAAGCCCACCTTCCTGCAAACACACACTGGTATCACAGCTGATGATAAGGGAGGTGTGTGGACAAGCTGGATTAGCTCTATCAGCAATCTAAGAGTGGGTAAACAACCAAGGCTAAGCTAACAAACAATCAGCATCAGCAAGAGTTATGACAAGAGTTGTGCAGAATGCAAAATACAGCACTAAAATACCCTAGAGGAGCTTCCTATCAAGTGATGGACAGGGGAAGCTGAAAACTTTCATTTAGCAGGAACCTCAAGAGAATGTCTGGATGAAAAGGGAAGAGACAAGAAGCGATCACACAACTACAATTGTGCTTCACTCATCTGAAAAAGAACACACCACAGGAAATTCACAATCTGTTCAAGCAGACCTATAAATAGGAACAAACAGCAGAGATTGGGGCACAAAGCAATAACAGCAATGTCCTAAAGGGAGGGACAGAGGAATGGGTGCCAGGAGGAGAAAGGGCCTGTTTTGCTGAGTGGACTTCTGCAGAGAACAAAGACACAGGCAAAAGCGCTTACAGAAGAATGGGCCAGATTTAGATCAAAGAACAGATCAATTCTGTGCATTTGGATAAATGCAAAACAAAAACACATTCAACAGCACCACAAACTCTTAAAATAATATGACAAGTTTTGAGAACGCACAGTCCTCTGGAAATCCACAGTCAAATACAGGAGTCCAAGAGGAGACAAGATGCAAGGGAGTATTTTAGGTGGCTCAAAGGTGATGAGAACATTCACTGTTTGAAAATCTGTATAGTATAACAAGAAAACAGCAAAAAATTTAATACCAGGAAGAAAACAAGGGAAAATCACAGTACACAAGTGGATGTAGGTTTCCACATGACAATAATCTCATAGCAGTGATGGATGTACAGAAAATTAGGAGAAAAGCACAACTGAGCTAAGGACCAGCATGAGAAAAGAAAACAACACAAAAACAAATACATTCATTCAATGCAAGACAAAGGACAGAAAAACTCAATTCCTGAGGCAAAGCTAGTGCTAAGTAGAAAAAAATAACCTCTTATGTTGAAGAAAACAAACACTGACACAGACATAAAATGAAAAAACCAAGAAAACTACCAAACACACCAGCATTCAGAAAACAGAGCAGGCTGAATAAATTTAGGAGAGAAAAGGCAGCTCTTCTGTCTGTGTTTCTCCATGGACCAAAGTTCCACTGTGTGAGAAAAACTGTTAACACTGGCTGAGCACCAAAATGAACTCTGGGCTCAGGGATCAGAGTATGCAGTAACGAAACAGAAAATGAAAAGTAAGGTGACTACAGTCATTCCTGGGACCTACACTAAGACTGTACCTGGAAGGGACAGTGCACCTACTGCTACACAGCAGAACATACAAAAAACAAGCAGTTGCTAATAAGATGGGGGGGATAAGGAAGGCCTGCGAGACAGAAACAACGATCAGGAGGACAGAATCAAAGAGAAACTCATGCTCGAGATGGGCATAATACAGGCAGCGAAAAAATCCTGCTCTATAAGCACTGGAGTGGGAGAGCAGAGCCGAGGTGCTGCCGCACCCGTAGCAAAGGTGCCGAAAACAAAAGATTCAGGTAAACGAGCGCATCTGGTGGCCCGATCCACACCTTCACATCTCCTCTGCAAAGACAGAAAACTTGCTGCGGAGAAGCATTTTCACAGGGAGAGCAATGAACAGCGCTCAGCATTCTGACTCCTCGCCCTCCTGTAGCAATGTCCAAGGGCTCGGCAGCCCTGCCGTGCTCCCGAGCTGCCAGAGCAGCAGGTCGGGTCCGTGCCCCCGCGCTTCCATGTCATTTTGCCCCTCGCACACCAAGCCCGCTGTAGCCAAGCCCTTGTTTTGCAAGTCATACGAGCCCCGGGAGCTCTCCCCGCACCCGGCAGGCGCCGTTAGGAAGTCCCAACCCCTCCGGGGCCGCACTCGGGGCGCCCCAGCTCGCCAAACCCCCGTTCATTCACCTTTCGCCGCTTTCTCCAGCGAGCTCCCAACCCCGCTCGCCAGCCCAGCTCCGGGGCCTCCTCAGCGAGCCCGGGGGCTGCACCTCGGCCACCCGCCTCTCACCCCGGCTTGCCCTCCCCAGATGGCCCCGGCGAGGCAGCCGGGGGTGCCTACGATCCCTGAGGGGCGGCGGCATCAACACCAGAGCCGAGGGGACCCCGGGCCGTCGCCCGGGGCCGGGGGCTGCGCTGGCCCGGCCCCCGCCCCAACCGGGACC
>WBNO01030573.1:299778-359929 GCA_013400575.1 Peucedramus taeniatus
CAGCGCCTCGCTCGGGGCGGCTCGGGGAGCGCTGCCCGCCCTGCCCAGCGCGGGTGGAGGGAGTGGGTCGGTGAGGAGAGTGTGCTGTTCAAAGAGGGCTGGATGGGTTGGAAGCCTCACTCGGGGACCTGACAGTGTCGCTGCTCTGTTCCCGCCTAAGTGGGGCAGGGGTGGGGAAGTTTGGGAGGTTTTGTGCTGCTGGGGGTGTTACCATCTGGCGTTATAAAAACATGTGGTTTGCAACTGTAAACTTTTGTCATTTGCAGTGACAGCATCGTCCTAGAACAGAGTCACCAGATGAAAACACAGATAAATAGGAAAAAGTTGCTAAGTTCATGTTTTTTGTTGGGTCTGGTTTGTGTGTGTTAGCTTCAGATGGGAGAGGGCAAAGAATGCATCAAGATTACCAAACTTTGTAAGTGCAAGTGAGCTTTAATCTGATGCTGCTTGATGGGGTTTTTTCCCCTCGTCTCTTTTCCCCAAGATGGGGTTGTCACTGTCAGACACCAGGTTTCAGGATGGTGTTGGAAACACCATTGCTTCATCTCAGGCCATAATTAAACCTTAATCCACTTCATGTATCTTAAAATACATTGTCTGGGTGGACTGACTGCTCCAGGTGGTTTCTGCTGAAGGCTGTAGCCCCCAGAGGATACTGTGTTACTGCAGAATCCCTTTCTGTCAGTTTGCTTTTATTATTTCTGTAACCGTTGCATTGGAACCTTTTGTTTCCTCTCTGAATATATAGGTTGAGATGGCACAAGTGGAGAAATAAATTATGTTGTTCATGCAGCACTTGGATAGGAAAGCCAGCCTTGTGGTCAGGAGCTGTATTCAGCAGTGAGATTCAATTTTTATCTTCTCTGTAGGTTTCCAGCTTAAACCCCTTTCAGAAATTACACTCAAAGAGTAAGTGTTCCATGCTTTCTGGAAAGTGGACTTAGAGTGGATTTTTTGTTAGATATTAAAAAAAGAAAGAAAGAAAAGTTTAAAAATGAGAAAATCACCTGCCCTGGATCTGTCCTTCGTGTCCCCTTAAGCTCTTAAGAGAATTCTCTTGTCTTAACTTCTTTTAATAATGCTAACCTTAAGAATGCATGCTGCTGTAACAAATATTTGTCCAGTGCTCTAACCTGGATTTCTCTTGAGACCTCAATTTTTTCATTTTTGTCACAAGCAGTACCCCACAAAAGTATCAGTTTTTGTAAGGATTTCAGGAATTTCTGCAGGACTGATCCCCTGTGGTATGAAGGAAGGATGATAAACAGGTTTCTTCCCTTATTTGGGTTACTGCATCCCTTTCTCCTTGGAAGAGTAACTGTTCTGGGATCTCCTCTGTGCTGAAATGCAGGCAGGGTGAGATCCCAAATGAACAGTGCTTGGCAGAACTGTGGGCAGTCCTTAATTTGCTGCAGTTATACCAGGGAGATAATAAAGCAGAAAAAAAAAATTATGTTTGCATGTCTTTAAATGAACAGCTCTGTGTGTTGTGTTTATGTTGTACTTCTGTGTACAGTTTTGATGCACAGGCTTGAAACAAAAACAGCCATTAGGGCTTCATGGTGTAGCATGGAGCTGGCAGAATAATTCTGGAAGGAGACACCTAGGACTTAGAGAAGCAGCTTGTTTCATCCTGGGCTTACAGATGTCAAGAGCACAAGTTTCCTTGTTAGGTTGACTACTTGGAGCATCTCCACCCTGCACCTGGTACTGAAATCTTGAAGCAGAGGGTGACTGGGGAGGGGCTGTGCTCTCTCCAGGGGAAGTGCTGCTCATTTTCTAACCCCAGCTCTGTTTTAGCCATGGGGAATTCCCTCTCTCACTCAGTTCTTGACCTCCCAGCCAGATCCCCCCAGTTTATGTACTGGGCAGGGTGTTCTGTGGTCATGGTTCTGTGGAATATCCCTTTGGCCACTTCAGCACAGCTGTGCTGGCCATGATCCCTCACAGCTTCTTGTGCAGCTCAGACACTGAGGAGTCCTTGACTCAGGCTAAAACTGCAAGAGTGTTGTCAGTGTTACTGTCACACCAAGCCCAAACCACTGAGCTGCACCAGCTGCTAAGAAGTTTAGCTCTGTCCCAGCCAAAACCAGAAGAGTTGGTAATTTCTGAAATCTCACTGTTAATCACTTCTAAATACATGCATTCAACTACTGAAAACAGGCAAGCTTTCTCAAATTTTCATAGGTTGGGCTAAAAGAACTTGGGATTTGATGTTTTGCCATCACTTTATTTCTCTTCAGAACAGATGTGGAGGAACAGAAATAAAAGGATGAGAGTGTAGGTGAGGGTGTTTAATTTAATTTTTTAAAATATTTATTTAAGCAAAGTAAATCCATTAGAACATGACTTTCATAAAAACAGCCTGAGGCAAACTACTAGCAGGGAAGACATCATTATGAAAAAAGAGTAAAGAAGGACTAATAGATGATGCTTATTAGTCTTAGCAGTGTTTGATTGCAGTCAGTGCTTACTGTGCAGTGTTCTTTAGAGAACTGAAGTTGTTGTAAGGGCAGCAGGTCTGTTTTTCAGAATATTTAATAATCACTCACTGAAAAGCATAATCAGACTCCTGATGTTTTGCATGTTGTGTTTTCAGGAGACACTGTTCCACAATGGAAGGGGGAGATGGCACTGCTGACCTGGTGATCAACAAGAGGTTTGTGTCTGAAGCAGAGCTAGAGGAGCGACGGAAGAGAAGGCAAGAGGAATGGGAAAAGGTCAGAAAACCTGAGGACCCAAAAGGTATGGGCTAAATGTTAGTAATTGTAGGAAAAAGGTCTGAGACTTTTTCATTTTTGTGGCAAATAGAATTTAAAATTAATGGCTTTTTATATTGTATAATTGAAATGGTTTTAGCATGAAGGAACTGAGAACTGTTGGTGGTTTGGTGTTTCTAACATGGTCTGCCTTCCTGATTTGTTCCTTTCAGAATGCCCAGAGGAGGCATATGACCCACGGTCGTTGTATGAAAGGCTCCAGGAACAGAGAGAAAAGAAGCAGCAGGAGTTTGAGGAGCAATTTAAATTCAGTAAGCACCAGCAGCAAACTGCATGTGTTGTATGCAACAGCTGTGCACAACTTCTGAGTAAAATCTGTGTGTTTTGTCTCCCTCTGTGAGAGGGAAACAAGGCTTCAGGAGAGTATTATTGAAATGCTGGATTTTTAAAGGAACACCTTCTGGACACTGAGGCAGCACTGCACACATGCAAAACTCAAAAGGTGTTTGCAGTTATCAAGGTGCATGCCTGTAAAGTGTTGAATACTGAGCTTATATTGCATATAAAATAAAAAATCCCCAAAAAAAACCCAAACAAACTTGATAGCGATTCACAAAAAAGTGGAAAAGTATTGTGGTTTTGTAACTCTTGATCTCCTGCTTTAACACATGCTTGAATCAATTAAAGAAATCCTGTTAGAGCAGCTATTGCATTTCCAAGCCATAATAATTTGACTAAAAGTGATTTGAGAGTTAAGATTATGGTGTGGAAGAAGTAAATTTACATGTTTTGATTCTTCAAAAGTAGATGTTTGACTCTTCTAATGAAATGTTTGAATTTCTGGTTTTATAGAAAAGTGCTTGCCATTTGAAAAGTGGCAAGTACAGATAGCAGCAGTAATGAATTTAAGTCTCCAGCTGACCTACAGGATTCTTTCCACCTAGAGAGTTTCCAGTAAACTTCAGTAGACTTTTGATCCCAGTCATTTTTGGTAACATGACTGAGCAATTCTTGCTGAAGGAGCCACCCAAAAATTGACTGCTGTCAGCCTGAATAGGAAGGGCTTCTAATAACTGTCAAAATGAATAGTTTTTCTTGGCCAGTTATATTAGATCTGCAGCACCTTTGTTTTGGTAATCCAAGTACTGGAATGGGAAGTAGCCCTGGGAAGTAAACCCACCTCTGCATTTAATGCAACCACAGCAGAATATCAGAGACCAGCTAACCTGGAGAACAAAACCTGCTGCAGAGTGCCTGGGAGGGAACTTCAATAAAACCTCAGCTCAAAGGACCTCAGTGGCTGCTCCTCTTAGTTTGCAGATGAGTCAGGCAGAAAATGAGATTAATTCATGTCACTTGCTTCAAAAAAATGTCCTGAGTTTCACTCACTTTTGCTCTCTGAAGGGGCCCTCAGCAGTAGTAGTGAGTGCTACAAGTTACTGTTTAAAGATTTATGAATGAGCTCTGCATGAGTTGGAAGGAGCAGGGATTGGCTTTTATAAAGTAACCTCAAATAATCATTGATTTCCAGAGCTTTTCTGTCAGACACAAGCTTGCCAATTGTCAGTATAAATGGATTTCCTAGTTTGCTCTCAAAGTGACTAGGGCTTGCCTATGTGGGTGAAGATTAAAAATATGGTGACTTCATGTAAAAGCATAAAAATCCTCCTATGGAATTAAACTTACATGAGGACTAAAGGTGATGTTTGGGCTGAGATTTCTGTTGATGACTACAAACAGCAAGATTTGGTCTTCCTGAAACATACTCTTTATTGTCATTCTAATTAAGTAATTTGCTCAAGAGGCACTGAACATTTGCAGAACAGGAAATAGATGGCCTTCCTGCTGCACTAGCATGTACTTTCCCTAAAGTAGGGTAGCATGTTTAGAAAGAATTTGGTTTTATTTGGAAATTAGGAGTTGTCTTGCTTCTACTTTTTTGAATTTTTGAACAGGTGTTAAAACTAATTAGGTAGAAATAGTTTGCTCTAAGAAAATGTTCTTCCCTTTTGAGGGAAGAAGTAGTGTGGTTTTTTTAGTTATTGGTTGGTTTAAAAACATTGAGAGGAGACAGACTTAGACTTGGTGTCTGAAACCAAAACATTTCTTCTTTCTTTATTCAGAAAATATGGTAAGAGGCTTAGATGAAGATGAGACACATTTCCTTGATGAGGTTTCTCGGCAGCAAGAGCTACTAGAAAAGCAACGAAGGGAAGAAGAGCTGAAAGAACTAAATGAATACAGAATATCCTTTGCACTAGAATGGCTGTTGGTTACCTAGAGGAGGGTAAGAGTGGGCTGTAGTTTGTTCTGTCAGTTGACATTCTTTTTATAAAACTGCTTTACAGGTGTATAATGATACACTTTCAAAGTTTAATGGCTTCATTGTAGCTTTCATAGACCACTGCAATGTTTGATATTCCACCCTCAACTCCCACTTCTTTGATACTTTCCTTCTCCCCTCTCCATTGTTTTGGGGTTGTTTTTTTTTTTTCTGTTACTGAGGTCATGAAATACCATAACTTAAAAGAGAACATAAAGAAAAACCAATGTATTATTTCTAATCTTTTGCTTTTGTCTTCTTATGGAAAATTGCACATTAAATTATGGAAAATTTATAGTTAAATTATTTTTAACTATATATTGCCTGATTTTAACATACCTCTTTGAAATAGTGTGAGGATTGCTCTCTCTGTTACTGTTCTTGGAGATTTAGATACTTTCTTCCTTGCTGATACTTGCAGGATGATAAATTAAATCTCTGTGCAGATGTGCTGGCTTTCTTCAGTGTCCATGGAGTCTCTGCTCCTGTGGGTAATACACACTTGTAGGCAGGACTAAGAGCAGGACAGTTTGGCTTTGCTGGTAAATTTGCCTTATTTTCTTACTGATTTGCTAGAAAATCATATAGGATGCTTTTCTCTCTAATTAGTGCCAGCCAAGGGAGGTTGGAATGATTTGAGAATTTCTGTGCTAAGCAAAATGTTGCTTTTTTGAGGTTTACTGAACCTATGCAGAATCTGATGTTTTCCTTGTCCCCATTGCTTTTGAGTTATAGGTGAACAAAACACAAGTTCTCAGGGAAGCTTTAGTATAGGTGAAAGGGCTTGTGAACACAAGGAGGTGACCAAAAGCAGTCAGCAAATTAAATTCAATAGTGCTGGTACTACAGAGATTGGTCTTACCTTGTGTTAGTCAATGATTTACAATTTGGAGCCTGTGTCCTGTGAAGAAAATCTCAATTAGCTCAGGAGTGTGTTTATGCAAAAGCAATCCTGATGCATTTTTTTAACTTCAGAAATAGGCTGCAGTTAGCTGATGGATTTGGAATATTTTCTTGATTTGCTGGATCTATTCTTGGGATATTCATGGATATATTTAGTTTTGGTGGTGGTTGCTCGTGGGGCTGGCTGATCCAGGGTTGTGCAGTGTTGAGACTGTGCTGTGGGAGCAGCTGACAGCTCTTGTTATGTCATGTACATCTGGGGTGAACCATACCAGCCCTGAGGGAATCTTAAGTTGCCTTGAATTAGCCACATAGCACACAGATCCCTGAACAGCCTGAACAAGAAGTACAGACCATCTTACCTCAGTCTTTGCCCTCTTAGTAGTAATGGTGGCTCTGAATCTAAAGTCTTACTGTAAAAATAAATCTTATTGCTGATGGAGTGGAGGAAGGGAGAATGTTTTATAGTCACCTCATCTCATGAGAAAATCAAAAGTGTTGCCCATTTAATTTCCTTTTTAAAACTCATCTTATTTAACCATAATATTTCAAGCAACCTCAGCAAATTGACTTGTGTTTGAAATTTTTGGTGGTGTTCTGAAATGCAAAAGTGGTTTTTGCTTCTGCTGGTTGTTACTAATGGTTTATCACTGCAGTGACAAAAGCCACGTGCTGCATCTACAGGTACTGTTTAAGTGCTTTTCCAAATTAATAAGAGGAATGTCAACCCAATGGATTTCATTATTTGCTCTTTTTCCTGGTATAGCATTTAATTTAAGCTACCCAGAGGCATTAATTTCATGATAAAAACTGTGTCAATATTCAAGTATAGAGATTTTTTTTTTCCTTAATTTTTCAGGTTGAACAATCACAAAATTATACATCCTCAGGATAAATATGCCTTGGAATATTTTAACATACTCTTGAGCATAAGAAATTCATATGCATGGATGAATAGGAATTTTTCTTTCTCCTGCATGAACAACTAGGTTTGTCTGTCCCTTACCCTATCCAGACCCCCCTGTTCAGATAAAGATTTACAAATATTTTTAAGCCATTTCCAAGAAGTATTTGAGAGCAAGATCAGCTTGTCTTTACTGCTGTCTAAATGTAGGAACAGTCCCCCCTCCAAGAAGCTGGCTTTACTGAAGGACAGCTTGTTTAGTGCAGTTGATATTTAAGATTGAGAGGTTTGTTTCTGATGTTGTCTTCCTGAGAGGGAGCACTTCTTGGCTGGCTAAAGCATTACATTTGCTAATGACAGCAGGATGTACAAAATACCTACTAAAAATGTGCTGTGCCTTTCTAGTTGAGGAGTTTTAAGAGAATGCCATCCTGGATGGAAGCTAAAAGCCTGTGATTTGGTATCTTTTAAAAGAAAAGCCTTTGAGTTCCTCAGTCAGGCTTAGAATATAACAAGGTAATGGACCTAAATGTGGCAGTTGAGCACTGCAGTGTGTGGAAGAATTGTGTGGCAACATCAAATCATGTTCAGCACAAGGAGCTCTCAAATGACTTCAGACAGCCACAGGATGGCACTCCTGTGCCATCTCAAAAATAGATAAAATTGAACAGTGGTTTGGGCTGAGAAGACTTCAGGTTGAAGTAAAGAACAGTCTGGGTTACTGCTGTAGCCTTAGGAAAATCAAATAATAAATGGCATCTGAACATTCCTGACTGTAAAGTGATTGTAGGCTGAGTGTCACTTCAAAGCAAAGTCTAAAAGTTTTTGATTTTCAGATTTTCAGTGGGGGAAAAAAGCTATGGCTTCAAATATATGGGCCATCAACATGAAATTCACTATCCAATGTATGTCTGCAGTGACTGGGGCATCTGTGAAACTCCAGCTTGTGGAACTGTAGTCAGAGGAGAAACTGTTAGAACACTAGATTTGAGTTTATAAACATGCTTTTAAACTAAGTTAATTTGCCTTTGCCTGTACAGTTAAAATTTTTGCAGAATTTTGTGTGACTTTCCTGGCACCTCGTCCACAAACAGGGTCCTTGACAGATTTCTGCTCATCACACAAGGAGATGTGTTCAGTGTGTGCAGAGTGTGCCCTAATAAACAGACCCTGCTCCTTCTTATCCCAGCTGAGAACCTGCTTAAGCTTCTCCACTTCATTATAGGTTTCAGCTGCATTCCACCTTGCTAACACTGTTTTAATCTACTTAGCTTTTCTGAGCAGTTGCAGTCTTTTTTTTGGTGAATCTTGGACCACAGTTCCCCTTAATCAATGTCTCCTTTCTCTTGGGGTTGGTGCTCAGACCAGCAGTAGAATCCTTGTGGTCCTTACAGAGAGATGAGCTGAAAAGGTAGACTGTAAACACCAAACCCAAAAAATGGATCTGTTCTGTCTTTCTAGGCTGAAATCTGCTGGGCTCAGCAAAAAGAGGGTTTGAGGACTGGAAGTGAGTGCATATATTGCTACTTAGCTTTTCTGGTAAGGATTAGAGTGTGGAGCAGCAAATTTGAATTACAAATGTGTTGATCCCCATAGAAGGGGAAGTACTGCATTGCCTTTTTGGTTTGTTTGTTTTGGTCCAGCCTGACCTTTTTGCTTTTCTAAGGCCTTTAGGAAAAGGCAGGAGGGTGGATATTGATGGGTGCTGGGTGTTTTGTGCTACACCTTTCTGGCTTCAGAACAGCAGCTCCCAGGCTGCTGCCTGGACATCCTCACAGGGAGAGCTGGTTCTGATACTAGAGAGAGCTCCAGCCCCAGAGGGTGAAGTATCTTCTCTTCTGGCTGAGGCTACCAGCTCAATGTCATTACAAATAATTTTATTTTGATAGAATATGTGAATGAACTTCGGTCACTGCTGTCAGCAGTGGCTAAATATATCAGGGAGGAAATGTCTGTTCTCCCCATTCCTTCCCAGCTGATCCTTAACCCTTAATTCACAGCACTCTCACTAAAGTGGGAGTCAGTATGGACCCAAAGAAGGAAACTGAGAAGAAATTGCCCATGAAGTCAGTGGAAAACAAGAACAAATTTTCTCAGGCAAAGCTGTTGGCAGGAGCTGTGAAACACAGAAGGTTAGTTTCACACTTCTATAAATTCATGAGGAACGGAACCCAGTTAGCAGAGTAAAGGGAGACAGGCCAAAACTGCCTCCAGAGAGTGAAGTGTAAACCTTAGCCCTAAAGAAAAAAGGGGGAAGGTATAAGAAAAGACCAGTCTTGTTTCTATAGGCTCTCACAAACTGTGGGGAAAAACATGAAGCAAATCAAATAGATAAGTGTGTGTAAAGCAAGTGGGTAGGATCTTCATTTTAGAGTGCCAGGCTTGGGCAATCCTGCCTGGGGTTTGAGGGAATCTATTTCACATCTCTGTTTGTAGATATCAGAGTCACCTCACCAATGCAATTTCATTCAGGTTGCCTCATTTATCAGCCAATTGTGTTTAAAGTTGATTGTTTTAATTGCTGCTGGAGACAGCATGGGGGAGACAAGGTTACAAGAGAGGAGGTTTGTGTACCAGTTTGGTTCTAAGGATATCAGAGAAATTTCCCCTGATACATCAACACCCTTTCCATCCCAGGGAGGTGACAGCTGGGTTTGTGATGTGCTTGCTGCTTTGATCTTGGCCTGCAAACACAGCTGCAGGTGTACTACAGGTTATGGAGAAACCAGGCATGTGGGACCAGACTTATTTCCCACAGATGAATCATCGAATACTTAAGATGATTACTGACATCTCAAAATTCAGGGTGTTGGAGTCGTCTCAGGGAATGTGAGATTATTTGAGGAGCTTATCTTGTAGGGTGATGTTTAGCTCCCAGTACAGCAGTTAATTGCATGTCTGAAAACTGAAGTAAGCACTTCCACCACCTAATGTCTGTGGGGTTGGGTGATGGTTTGGGTTTTGGGAAGACAGAAAAGAAAAGCCCTGAGCTGATAGCATGCAGTCAATAATGTTGTTCTTGTCTTGTAGCTAATAGTACTTAACCCAGTAGGATGTAGAAAAGGAGCTGGCATGTGCTTAATGGTACTTCTAAAGTCTGCAGATGGCATCTGTTTAAAGAGAGCATCTTAACTGACATGTCAGTGCCATTGCAGACTTGCTTTGCAGTCTTCTATTTTTGCCATCTTATCTTTTATTGCTAAGTGGCCCAAAGCAAGAGTAGTGTGAGCTCAACATCTGCTCCCTGAGCTTTGTAATTTCCTGTAAAGGATGTATTACTATTAAAAGCTCTCTGCACAGAATAACCTTTCATCTGTACTGCATGTTCTGATAGAGACAGAAAAGAGTTAATGCATGATAATGCTCATGCTTCATGAGTTCATTCCTGCTGAATTTGGGAAGCATTTGTTTATGTGGATGCCTTAGCATTGGGAACATGCAGGAGTTGGGGGAGAGGAAATCTCAGCAGTGACAGGGGAGAGCTCTAGAAGCTCTGAAGAGTCAGAAGTCCAAGTCATGCTCCTTTCTCCCAATGCCACTTTGGACGCAGAAAGGACCTTTGTGGACACTGCAGCTCTGTCAGTTGCTGTAAGACTGTCTGAGCTTACTGGCTGCAAGATTTCCAGGTGTTTTAGAACAGGCTCTCTAGGTGCTTGAAGAGGGGGAGGAAGCCCTGCAAGGGAAAAGCCATGGATGTTGGCACCCAGGTGTGGTAATCATCCACATGTGCAAGGCTGTGGCCGTGTGGGTGTCTGAAGCTCAGGAAATCATTCCCAGTCCCTGTGGGGCACATCCTGCTGAATAGGCAGCTCTGGGTTGCTGTGCAAGGGGTTGACTTGAACTGTAAGAGGTGTGTTCCTTCCTAGGTTAACAAGTGATACTTGTAGGTGTTGGTGCTTCCTTGGATCCTGCATGTTCCCCAAGGAGCCTCAGTTAATGGCAGTTGGAAGTGGTGATGGTCATCAGGGGACCCTGCTGGCATCTGCTGTAGCATTTGAGGCAAAGATGTAACAATGACTTCACAGTAATTAAGTGATTGCCTATGAAGAACAAGACAGTTTGTTATTTTTTCCACAGTTCAGATGGTGGTAACAGCGTGAAGAGGTTGAAACTAGACACTGACCATGAGGAAAAGAATCCAGGTATGTCCCAACTTCTGCATGTGGGAAGCTGTGTGTCACTGAACAGCAGCTGAGTTGGGGTTAAATCTTATAGAGGCTTTGCTGTTCTGTTCCTTCACTGGGCAAGACAGCAGGACTTTGGTTGGCACGTTCTTTTTTAAAACAGTAGAAATGGTAAGTGTGGGTGCTGACAGCTTTCATGGAAAATAGGGCTGCAGGGAACCTCTGTAGGTTATCAGGATGTCCCCTGCCCAAACCAGTCCTGACAGATGTTTGTCTAAGGAGCTCTTAAGTCTCCTTAGATAGAGACTGTGCACCTTCCTTTGAGAGTTTATTAGCCTGATAATAATAACTAATGGAATTGTCCTTAGGTACTTTTCAAGCCTAATTCTTGTTCTGTGGGCAGGAGACATGGAGAACAGATCACCCCCTTCCTCTTCACAGCACCATCGCTTGTATTTGTATACATCCACTTCAGCTTTATGCTCTGAAGTGATTCAGTCCATCCTGAAATCAATTTGAACTTTCCAATTGTGGGGAACTAGAAGAAAAATTAAGTTGTGTTTCAGCTTTAGCTGTCAGGGCTGCAATTGACTTGCTGTCAAGATACTCTGACACAAATCGGGTGAGCTGCAGTTGTGTAACGACAACCCAAGGCGCTTCCTGAATCTCCTTCTGTTCAGTAAACTTTCAGAACAGCAGAAATAATTAATTAGCCATGGAAGATGGGAGATGTTGACTAGCAGAATGATGGAATAAAACTTTTTCTCAACTATGCTGTTATATTGCAAAAAAATACTCAATTACTCAAAGCAGAGCCATTTATTCTTATTTAGTGGGTTTGGTACTTGACAAGCATCAAACTGACAACTTTAGAATGAAAGATCTGTAATGCCAGTGTAGAGCTGGGCTTAAACTAGTGATGAGAAGAAAAAAATCCCCTGAGGTAGCAAGTCCTTTTTGTCAGAATGGTTTTATTACAGCATAAATCTGCCTTATGCTTTAATTAAATCCTGAAATCATCCCCTGCTTATGTGGGAAAAGCAGGTGAGTGACACGTGGCGGTTCCTGGGCTGATTGAAAGCGCTTTCCTGCACTCCAGTTTTTCACTGAGGTTTCTCTCTTCCAGAAAAGCCCTCCTGTGTTCCCTTGGGGAGCAGCTCAGTGGGAGGCTCCACAGTGCACTGTCCCTCAGCTGCTGTGTGCATTGGGATCCTGCCTGGCCTGGGCGCCTACTCGGGGAGCAGCGATTCCGAGTCCAGCTCCGACAGCGAAGGCACCATCAATTCCACTGGCAAGATTGTCTCTTCTGTCTTTCGTGGCAACAGTTTCTTTGATGGTCCATAACAAAATCCCTCCCTGTGTAATGTAGTGCAGAATATCTTCCAAAGCCCTGATGGATGCTTGTTGCATCCTTCTGCCCCAAATATAATCTTTCTAGCTAACCTCTCAACTTTAATACACTCAGTAACTCATTATTCCCCCCCCCCAACTTTCCATTTCTGGGGTGCATACTGAGCCTGGAAGAAAACCTGCCATCCTAAAGCAGAAGGCACACCTAACCATGTCACAAAGGTCTGAGGGTATGGAGGAGAGAGCTTTATCTTTTACAATTCTTATGGAAAGAATTATGTTGATTTAAGAAGTTTATACAAGACTAACAGGCAAAAAATAATCACTTGAAGCAGTGAAGTCTTGTAGAAGCAGCCATGTGTTCTGTTTTAAAATGTCATTTTTATTCTGTATTTGAAAAATGGGGGCAGAACCAAATTTGAGCAGATGGTGAAGTGTAGATTGCCATGACACTGTAAAGAAGTTTTAGTGTTACATGATTAAAGACGTTCTGAACGCATTTTTTTATCTCTGCCTGTGCCATTCATAATTGTTCTCATTCCATTAATCAATTTCTGCTCTGCCCAACCAGCCATTCCCTCAAACCACCATCCAGGAGAGGTGTAGATCAGTTTCCCACAAAAGCAGAGGTGGTGATGGAAGACTTGGTCTGGGTGAGTTCACAGGAACTGCAGCTGGCTTTTCTGCCCAAAGGCTGCTGCTCCAGCACTGGGGTTTGACAAGTCATGCAGCTTTTCAGCAGCACTGTCCTGAAGGGCATGAATCCAGAGTGGGTGGAACTCCCCTGTTCAGCCAAAATCCTTTGTATGGGAGTTGGAGGGTTCCAGAAGTAGGGCTCAAGGCCCATCCTCCTTAATCTCAGTGTGCTGATGGGAGTTGGGAGGGTTGGAACAGCTCAGCTCAGCTGCTCAGGGGTGGAAGTGTCTTTGTGCAATCCTGTTCTGTGAACTACCCTTGTGAGACAGCAGCTGGTCAGTGTTTACCAAAGGGCAGTTACCTGGAGGTGG
The DNA here is from genome assembly GCA_013400575.1 of Peucedramus taeniatus. NCBI lineage: Eukaryota > Metazoa > Chordata > Aves > Passeriformes > Fringillidae > Peucedramus > Peucedramus taeniatus. The sequence continues at coordinate 313,110 of WBNO01030573.1, forward strand.
CACTGAGGGACTTGTGAGGGAGCAGCTGGGCTAAAAGCAGAGGAAACAAGGCCTGTAGTGGATTCATGCCTTAGCCTGAGTCTGAATTTTCCAAAGGAAATGGGGAGAGTTGTGCTCACAATGAAGCTATCCTTAGGCAAACACCCTTTCTGTTTGCACAGCCCTGTTCCAAGTCAGGTCCTTACCAACACACTGCAATTCCTCCCCTGTTCTGGGCTGCCTGGCACCTCCTGTGTTTGCTTCAGAGTTGCTCCTGCCTCTTCTCTATCTACTGTAATTATGGCACTTTCAGGTGGGAAATAAGCAGATTTTGTGCAGCCTCCCTAATGCTTTGCTTTTGGTGACTTTCATCTTACTGAGCTATGGAATGAAATGGAAGTGATGCACAAAAGAAAGCATGTTTTTTTATTAAAGTTGCATGGGCAAGAGCCTCAAGGAGTTGGTATGAGAGCTGCTGGTGTTCTTCCCTGCCATTCAACTAGATCAGATATCTGCCTGCAGAGTCAGAGCAGCCTTGCCCAGCTGCCAGCATGCTGGGGCTGTTTTCCTGAGTGGTTTTCCAGCTTGCACAGCTGCAGTCAAAATGCCTGATTTAGACAGAAATTTATAGTGGGAGTTTCCAGCCAATTGTGGCAAATGCAGTGGTGGGCTGCAGGTGAGGTGGTTGTATGTATTATTATGGTGTGTATACTATGGTGTGTACAACCCAACAAGCCAGGCCAGGAGGAGACACAATCCAGGAAAAGCAGATGTGAGGGGCCTCTGCCTTTCTCCTGTTCCTAGAAGAATGGAATAGGACACTTGGGGAATGCCTTTGAGTCAGCTCTGCTGTTCTCAGGGCCTGGCTCATGTAAACAAACTGCAGAGCTGTCCCAGCTCCTCACTCCATCCATTGGTCCCATTTACCTTTGTACATCAGAAGCCATCTGACATTAAAATACTCCAGTGCCCTGGGAGATGTGCTGGGAAGTGCAGAGTGCATGGGATGGAGGATAAATCAGAGCTGAAAAAGGCAGCTGTGGCAGTAACCTTGCCCTGGGCTGCCAGAGCTGGAGACGAGCTGGCTTTGGCTGGCTCCAGCAACTCTCATTCACTGGTGGATTTAGATACATTTTTTTGTTATTTTTAAGAAAAAGCCATGGCTGCATAGTGTGTGCTTCATCCCCTCCCCAGGGACAGCTCAATAAAACACTCCTTGTCTGTGCTAGTTGTTAAAGTTTCAGCGAGGTGTTAATAAAAACCCAACAAGCCCCCACAAACACTCTACTAGCAGAAGAGTTTATGAGCTCCTGCAACTGTGTGTGAGGTTCTCTTTTGGAAATAAATAAAAAAAATTTCCAAAGCCGCAGACTTCGATCTGGAAGCTGAGCTGGATACAGCATTATTTTTAAACAAGCCACCCTTCAAAGGCTGCTTCTCCCTTTGGAAAAGGGTGGTGTTGGTTGTTTATTTTCCCTTCCAGGAGGTTTTGCAAGGCAAATGTTTCTTGGAACAGTCCCACCTCTCCCAAGGGATGGGGTCTCCACCCAGCGCTGTGCTTGGAGCTCACTCACTGTGGGACAGCCCAGGGCCCTCTGTGTGCTGGTGGCAGCAGTGACAGACACAGGGCTGCTGCAGAGCACAACCACTAGCACACGACTGTGCAGAAAGGGCTGCAGGCTTTATATAGGGACAGCAACCTCCCACCTCAAAAGCTTCCATTAATGGGGAGGAGGCTCAAGTCGAGTCTACTTGAGTTTGGAGTAGGGCTGGTGATCCCTGCCGGATGTTCAACAGCACACTCAGCTTCAAAAGACCTTAATCTAGTTAGGAGCAGCATAAAGCAGCAATTAGCACATTGCTGATGAGCAGCTCAAAGGAGCTGCTGGAGAGCAGGATTTCATTACCCAGCCAATCTTTCTCCCAGGCAGCAGGGAGCTTTTGTTACTCAGACTTGGAAAATTTTCTAGAGCTGGAGCAGCAGCAAATGGTCAAACTCCCTTTGATGGTTTGTTGTGGGGTCACTGGGGTTTTCCCAAGCACACACACTCAGCTCAGGCAGGCATTTAAGGGCCTGCTGCCTTCCCCAGGATATCCACCTTCACTAAATCTCCCCTGGTATGCTGCCATCGACAGTGTGGGGCTGATCCTGGAGCAACTGAGGGACCAGGACAGGCCCTGTCAGGGTGACTCCAAACACCCAGCACTGCTGACAGTGTAAGCCACTCCCAGACCTTCCCATCTAGGAGACTCTTGTTTTAAATGTCCAAGTTTCTTTATTAACCTGAGTATAACAAATATAACATGTACACAGTATAAAAATGAACACAGAACCTGACAGGTGTACAGGTACAACACAAATACATGAACTATACAACGACCAGTTCACGGAATGATAATATATTAAGCATTTCATTGCTTGGAAAAAGCAAGTTTTGATCATAAAAATTGTATTCTGTATCACTGAAATTATACAAAGTACATTCAATACTGAAAAGTGACTCAACGGAGCAGGACCAAGGCATGGCCTGGCTGCTTAGTGTTACCTTGGGCCAAGACTGTACAAAATGAATCCAGACACTTTGCTGGGATGCGTCTTAAGAACTTAGCAATTAAATTAAGAAGTACAAAGTGTTTCAGGGAGGGTGTTCTTCTCTTAAGAGCATGTGGAACGTGCTTTTGGCAGGACCAACAGGCTTCGGCAGCATGCAGAGGGTGCAGCCTGGCACAGCTCTACGCGGGCTCCGAGTTGATGGGTGGCAGGTTTTGGTGCTTGAAGTACTGCACGACTTGCTGGGGCAGCTCTGCCAGCACAGCTTTGGCCAGGGTCTCCTTGGGGACCTGTGAGCCAAAGGGAACCAACACCAGTGTTAGGACAGCCACAGGGGACTGACTGAGCAAACATGGCTGGGCTGGCCCCAGCTCCAGATCTTGGCATTCCATTTAATACCCCTTAGAGTCTACTGATAGCCAGCATTTTATACATCAGGGATTATTATATTCTATACTACTCTCCCTCTAGGAGAGAATTCACTGGTACAGAGGAATAAAAACATCCTTGGTAGGTCAGAAAAAACAGGTGTGAGTGGCAGGAGGTGAAATAAACATTGATTAGTTGCAAAAGAGGGGAAGATAAGCACAAGCTCCATCCTTGGCAATCAATCCCATGCCAGCAACAGCCTCTGTCCCAGAGCTGTCTCCTGGATGACTGTAATGGACTTATCTCACAGAGGAGACTTGCAGGGCCAGTGCCACCACTGCCCCTTCCTGCAGGGGATCAGGATGATGCTATTGAGTCAGGGACAGAATGAAAGACACCAGTCTCAGGTGGTCAGGAGGCAAAAGGGTGTTTAATGAAAGTAGTGGGTCTTTTTATAATTTGACCTGCTAAGGTAAGACTTGATTGGTCTCAAAGTAAAAACCTTTCACACTATTGGTGTGCTATGAATAGCACACTCTGGAGAACCATAACTATAAACAATGGCTACAGAAAGAGAGATAATTGTTTTAATTCTTTACTTTAGGATTCCCAGGCTTGGCCTGGGAAAATTATCTCTGTTCTTTCTTCAACTGAACTGAGAATATCCACATCAGGGGGCGTGGGGCTCCTCCTCAGGACAATTCAGCATGAAGCCCTTGGGTGCTGGAGGAGGCCTGAGTGGGAGTCACCAAAACCAGCACAGGGCTGTGGCAAGGGGCTTGAGCCCAGTGCTGTCACACCCTGCTGCAGGAACCCAGACCCTGCTCTTAGTCACTGGTCTTTGCTCCCACCTGTCTGACAATGCCAGGAGGTGGAGAAACATGGCATGCCCAGGTGGAACCCTACAGAGCTGCAGAGCACACTCACCCCTCCCCGCCCCTGTCTGCACTGCTGGTTTATGTGATCCATGCCGGAGCCTCCCTGTGGGTAAGACAGCAAGACGGGCAGGTACCTCTTGCCTCTTCCTCTACCTCTAAGTGTTTTTTCCACTTCCAGGGTGATTTCCAAGTTTGACAGCCCCTTTCCCCGTGATCACCTCCCCGCTGCCCCCACTCACGTTGCGGAAGTTGCGGAAGGGCACGAACTGGACGATGTCGCGCACGGCCTCCTCGCCGGTGTAGGAGCGCAGCACGCGGCTGTCCCCGTCCAGGAACTCCATGGCAGCAAAGTCAGCGTTGCCCACGCCCACGATGATGATGGACATGGGCAGCTTGGACGCCTGCACCACGGCGTGTCTCGTCTCGTCCATGTCGCTGATCACGCCGTCCGTGATGATGAGGAGGATGAAGTATTGCTGTGGAGGGGAGGGCACAGGGTCAGACTCGGCGGGATGCCAGCACGGCCTCACACTGCGGGCTCTGAGTGGCCAGGGTGCTTCACATGTCGAGGGGTGGCAGGTCCCCTGGGGGTCTGGGGGTGAGCTTCACCATTTCCCAGGTCAGCTGGCATCATGCCCTTTAGCAGAATCCAGAAATTCAAGTGTTCTCATTCCCCTGGTTTTTGAAAGATCTTAAACAACAAACCAGCTGTCACTCAAAACTATTTTTCTGAACTACTGATTTACTGTACTTAATGATGCAAAAAAATCAACTTCTAAACTGCAGAGGATCTTTGTCAGGGCCTGGAAGAATTCAGGGTTGGGACATGATCCCAGCTGGGAAATGAAATCTCACGCTGTCTGCACACGGTGGGGTGTTTTTTTGGGGGGCTCCCATCAACATCTCCATGCTCTGATGGGGATCATCTCCTGTATTGCACTGCCAGGCTGTGGGGCCATCCTGTGCTCAGGGCTTGTCCATCTCCTGGACAAAGCCATGGCTATGGAATGCACTGAGGGGAGATGCAGAGGATTTCAGTAAGCTGGGGGATGACAGAGCAGCAGCTTTAGCAACTGCTCCCCTTCCCTTGGGAGAGGGCCAGTCCTGCAGAGCTGGGGAAGGATGGACAAAGAGATGGACAGATGGTCCTGCTGGACTCAGCTCAGCAAACCTGGAGCGTGTGGAACCCCCAAAATCCCATCTCCTCGGAAAGTAATGGCTCAATTTTGGCACATTACAGAGCTTGTGTGTGGTGGAGAAATGACGAAAACAAGCACTTAAGAGCATTAAAGCCCTTTGTTCCTCTCCTCATTCTTTCCATTTCCTCTTAAAACCACCAGTGCAGCATCCTGGAAAAGCAAAGGAAGGAGTGCTGCCCCAAGCCTGTTTTTCTGGTCTTCCTCCAGCCCACATCCCCTGAAAACTTCCCTAAGCTTCATCTGCTCTTGATGACCTGCAGTGCTAAACTCCAAGAGCTAACAAGGCTGGGTAGAGCTTAAACACAACCTAAGGACACGGGTGAGGAGATTTTCCCAAGCCAGACCCTTCCCCACTCCAGCCCCTTTTGATGCATTAACCCTGCCTGCACAGAACAGTCCAGGGTTCAGTTTTTATCTAAATATGAACTTTTGAGAGCAAAACATGGTGAAACATAAGTCTGCAGAGCAGGACTGCAACATCTGAGTCTGGAGGACAAGAATAAGCTTCAGGAGAGGACCTGCACTGCTCATAACTGGAAGCAGGACTTGGACCTCACCCCATCTGGGAACCAGTGTGGGAGGAAGAGTGTAAAACCTTGAGGGGAGCAGCTGATAATGACTTTCAGCTGATTCTCCCTTTCCCTCCCTGGCCTCTCTACTGGAAACATGGAAAGGGTTATTTCCCTCTGTTCCCTTTTTTCTGTGAAATCCATAACAGGGTCTGAGAAAAATGCTGGAAAGTATGCAGGAAAAGGGTTGGGGAGGCAGAGCTTGTCAAATGTTTATCACAACATATTTCAGAGGTCAAAAGAAGTAAGAGTTGATGCTGGGGATCAGCCTCAAAGCCCAGGGCTGTCTAAGGGTGATGAAGCAAAGGACCAGGAGGCACTGCTGGAGAGCATCAGTGGGAGATTGCCCAAGGAGCAGTGACAGTTTTGGTGGTGTCAGTAAATGGCAGCAGGACAGGGGTGCTTGTGGCACCTCCAGGCTCCAGCTGCAGTACTCAGCCAGGGTGGCACCTCTGCCAAGCCACAATCAGAGCTGCTGGTGCACAGGGACCAGGCTAGGGGGTCCATCCCACACCAGCCCAGCAGTACCTGCCTCCTTTCTCCTCTTTTTCTTGTTAAAATGGCTGATCTCTGCATCCACATGGGCTCCTGGGATGATTCCCAATCCATTTGTTAATGATATCAGCACGACTTGGAGGGATTAAGCAGCATTGAACAGCATGAGGTAAGAACAGGGGAGGTTTGGATGCAGGGACCCTGCTGGAAAGGTGAGTTTTAATTCCCCAAAGCTTATTAATCCTTCCCCAAGAGTCAAATGGTGTAACAAACATCGCTCTGTCCCTCCCCCAGCCCCAGGATGTTTTAGTCTCCCATCCCTTAAGAGCTGAGGGCTGTGTTTGTGATCTATGTTGCTATGGAAAAACTACGAGGGTTTTTGGTTTCATTTGAAATGCTGGGAGTGAGTGAGAGCAGGAGGAAGAGGAGGGCAGGTTCAGGCAACCACTGAAGCCCTCAGCACCAGAGGTGGCTTTGATGCACGAGCTGAAGATGGGATGGAAGAGGAGAAGACCCCGGGGGAGTGAGATCCCTCATCAATAACGCTTTGTGCTGCCAAAAAAACACCCGAGCCAAGCCAGGCTTGCCTCTGACGGCACTATTAGTGCCCATTATTTAAAATCTCCCTTGATTAAACTATTAGTGCCAGCAGAGGGGTGCAATTTGCATATGATTAGTGCCTCTGCTCAGTTCTGAGCCCGTGGGCTCTCCCTCCCCCACTGACAGTGACACAGAAAACAAAAAAATGAGGAGCGACCTGGATCTGTGCTGAATTAAACCAAATTCAGTATTTCCTTATGCCTGGAGCTGGGAAGAGCAACAGCACTCACAGCAAGGCTGGAAAAGGTCCTCGTGGGGAATAGGCTTTACGTGTGATCCTGCTTTGCTCCAGGCAGGAATCAGGGAAGCTTTTACCCCAACATCTCCTGCCATGCAACTGCTGATGCTCAAGCTGAGCTGTTTTGGCCAGCAAAAGCCAGGAGCCACATCTGCATTCCTCCATGGGCAGCCTGCTGCCACAGGGACCCAAGGGAGCTCTATCCTGCAGACTTCAGATGCTCTTCACACCCCTAAGAGGACACCTTGGTCACCACTGGCAAGGCTGGACCCACAGAGAAGGGAAAGACACGAAACCCAGCTCAGGCTTTGTGCTCCCCTGCCCAAAGCCATCAGGATTGCCATCACATCATGGAATCTTATGGACTTACAGATGCAGTTTCCTGTTGGGTGGCTTGAGCTGCAAAACGGGCCACGTGGTTGATGATGGGGGAGAAGTTGGTGGGACCGTAGAAGCGGATGTGGGGCAGGCAGGCAGAGTATGCTTGGACAATGCCCTCCACACCTTCAGGGAAAGCAGAGAAACAGGCATTACAGAGTGTCACAACTCAGGACCACAGCAAGCCCAATCAGGAATCATTAGCTCATGCTGTCATGGAGCTGAAGTCAGATCCATTCCCCCCCGCTTCCTGCCCGACTCATCCCAAATTTCTGAATATCCAAGCTTTGCTCTTCAGTCACTGTGCAGCGGGTCCTCAGACCTTCTGTGGTAGGGAAGCTCTCATAGTGCCCACAGTCAATGAAGGCACTCCTTGGGATTGTGAAAAAATCTCAGAATCAGCCAGGGAGGAGGAGCAAAAAGAAAAGCAACTCCTGGTCTCTGAACATAACCAAAAACCAGGTAGAGGGTCCACGGTAGCCCTTACCACTTAGGATTTGAGCAGTCCTTCAGCTGTGAGCAGCTATCAGCTGCTAAATGGAGCATTAAATCTGAATTCCCCATCTGCTAAACAGGCCTTGTGTTTCTTGCAGCCTTGCTGGGAGAGCAGACGGCTGGTAGGACACACCAGACAGCAGAGTGAAGGCGGATTTTACACAGTCTCAATCCAGTTGCATCTTACCCTGGGCCTTCCTACACACCCCCAAATTTTCTGTGCTTTCCTCTGAGTGTGCCTTTAGCATGCACTCTGCTTCACTGTTCATGTCTGTCTCTAAACATGCCTTGAAAAATCCCCATGATCACAGAATCATGGAATGATTCAGGCTGGAAGGGACCTTAGAGATCATCAGTGCCAACCACGCTGACATGGGTGGTGATGCCACCCACTAGGTCAGGCTGCTCAGGGCCCCATCCAACCTGGCCTTGAACACATCCAGGGGTCAAGGTGTTATTGAAGAAATGCAGAGGAAGGACAGAAGGCACTGAAGGCATCTGAGCAGTCCTAAAGGCCTGGTAGATGCTTACCTGAACAGAATGGATTCCTGGGATTGAAGTTAATGGCAAACTCATGGGATACCTGTGGAGAAGAGAAGACCCAAATTAATTTGGAGGGCCAGTGCAGGGCAGGCAGCTCACTAACAGTTTAGCTGATGCTGTAGGGCTGGTTTAAGTGTGATGCTCTCCTGGAGCAGAACCAGGTGGTCACAGAGTTATGGTCCACATAACTGCTGGGTCAGTGACACTTCCCAGCCCTCTGCTACCCAAACAGCAAACACAAATATGGTCAGGGCTGAGCAGCACTGAGTATGAACCAGTTCTCCAATGTCCCCAATCCTGGAGCCTCCTGAAATTATCACACCATACATTTTTCCACAGTTATCAAAGCAGGTCTGTCCATGTAGCTTCCTGCTGGCTGCCCAGGGGGGAAGCAGGCAGAAGGGATGCTCTCAGCCAGCTGTGCAATCTCACCAGTCACTAGGAGAAATTACTTCATCCTGTTGCAGGTTTTAAAGAGAGAAAACTCAAACTCATCACAGGGAGTGTCAGTCCTGGCAGCATCTCCATTCCCCATCTCTCTGCACGAGGATGATGCAGCAGGAGGGAAAAAGACACAGTGTGAGCTGTGTTGAAGACCTGGTCTGGCATGTCAGGTACAACTGCAAACCAGCAGAATTGATGAACTTCATCCTCTGGGTCAGCATGAGGGTGAAAGGCAGCGTGGGAGAGGTGATGTGAAAGCTTGGGTGTGATGGACAGTGAGCCCCAGCACAGTCTGGGCTGGTTTTCATTGCCTATGAACCCATCCAAGATCCTTTAGCTTTTCCACCACCTCCTTTCAAGCTTTCAAAGGGAGATGGTCCTGCAAAAAGGTCCTGTGGCAAGAACAGACAGCCCTCACACCTTGATCCCTGCCTGGTGCACTGGACAGCAGTTGCTTTGAACCTGTCTGTGCCAGCAAAGAAAGCTCAGCAGCCCAGCTGCAAGAGAGAGCTCCTGGATTCCAGTATGAACCTTTCCAGTGCTGGTGTGGGTCAACAGCCTGATTGTGGAACAGCCACCAGATACGAGGGGTTAGACATTCCTCACTCTGCTCCCAGCAATTTAGGCACTCTAAGAAGCAAAGAGAATCTCAGGAGCATCAAGGATGTGCAACTGCCTCTTCCAGCACCTCTGAAAGTTGAAGGGGTGATTTGGGCCCTCAGGCCACCAGCTCAAGGACTCTGAAACAAAAAGCTCCCACCCTGTTCGTGCCAGTGTTACAAAACAAGGATATTGTCTCCCTCTCGGAAGGGTGGAGGATTGCTGAGCTTTTCAGCAAGGGAATTGCTTTGGGACACACATATTTCCAGTGCTGGCAAACACGGGTGTCCTCCGAAGCCGTCTGAAGCCAGAGTCCTCCTGGGGCTGCAAACCCAACACGCGGCTGATTCAGACTTTCCAATTATGCTGGGCATTGTGTCGAAAGCAGCAGAAACTCTTTTTACAAGAGGCTGTGGGGTGGGAAATAGCAACCAAAGAAAAGTAAAGTCAAGCAAAAGTCTTCCCCATGCTGCAAAGCTGACGAGCTGCCTGACTGGTGACCAGCCACAGCCTGCTCAGGTCTCTGCAGAGCACCACCAGGAACACTACAGCACCAGGGCAGAGACAAGCTGAATATATGGCTGTGTTTTGCATACACCCCTTCTCACAGAAGCCTTGATTTTGGGCAATACACCCAAATTCAGTTGACTTGCGGTTGTAATGGGCTTTTTTTTTTAAGAAGATGTTCAAAATTCTGTCATGAGTATTTATAGACAAGGCAGGCAGAAATATTTCCATGTTTTGCTCTGCAAAAGAGGGGTTTCTCTTTCTTTTAAGAAGCAATGAAATGGTTTCAAGCTGTGTTCCTCACTGTCTACAGAGCAGAACCCCTACGTGGCAGAAGTGTTGCAAAACCTCCTCTGGTGTTTTTATGAATTTTACATATATATAAAAATGTATATGTAAAATTCATAAAATCCATATATATATATATCTGTTAAAAAATCAACAGGAGGGATTCAAAATAACAAAAAACTTAAAAAGAAAAGATGTCATTCCCTATTCAGCTTGTACTTTGAAAACAGTTTCTGTGGAGTCCAGCTAAATGTACTTGGAGCACCTACAGGTATCCCATTCCCCAGCAACTCACAGGGAGAAACTTCTGAACCACCCTAAAGGGGAAGACCAACATCACAGAGGGTTCTTTGCCACCCCCAGAAGGAATCCCACTGCTGTCACGACTCAGTTTGCCTATACACATATAGCAAAAGGATGGAAAGCCTTGGAGGTTGCACATCAGCCAAGCCACCAGCTTCCTCTGGCTGACCCCATCTCCCAAATCCAGGTGACCGGTGTGGCTCCAACATTAAGAACCCCCCTCTCCACTGCTGCTTTGCCTTTGCTCATCCCCCAGAAACCAGAACCCATCTGCTCCCCTCTCCTGTTCCCTACTAGGAAACCACTCGAGGCTCTCTACAGAGCTGTTACACGGCAAGATGTTCTTTGACATTTCCAACGCGACTTTTGTGTGCGAAACATCTCGCTCCGACGGGCGCCTGAGAAGCGTTGGGGGAGCCATGGCAACGGGAGCACAAAGCACCATTTATGCCTCTCATGTCTCTTGGCAATCTTTACTTGGGTCTCTGGGTCCTGCTTTCTGTCCACCCTCACACAGGGTGCAGGATTTCATGAAGAGCTGCTGCTTTGGCTTTGAAGTTACCCAGTGAGACTTGATAGCCAAAAAAAAATCTTTAATGAGTGAGTGGAGCCAGTGATGCTCAGAGAGAGCTGGGGAGAGATGAAGCCCCAAGCTCAAGTGGTGCAGGGAGATGCACTAGGGATGGCCCCACTGATAACATGAGACAACTGATGGGTCATGGGTGACCTGTAGGCATGGCCCAAGCACCTGGGGATGAAGAAGCTGCTCCCCACTGGGGTTTATTTGGGCTTAGAAATCATTCTGGGGAAAAACAAGGTGTTTTTTCTGGTAGCTTTTACAGAGCATCTCCTGACCCACAGGAGGCTGCAGGAGGCACGTGCAGAGCCCCCAGCCCTCATCCTCAACCCAGTACCCACCTCCAGTCTTGCCAGAAGGGCTGTTTCCAACCCAGCAGTGCCCTTCCCGTGGGCACTGACTCACACACATGGGCAGCAGAACAGGATGCTTTCCATGATGATCCCGAGCTGCTGTGCCCTTTCCATGCCTACTGCATTTGCCATTCCCATTCTTCTCCCCAAGCAATAAATCCCTGGCAGCAGCTGGCTCTTAGACCTTGGAAGCTGCTTACCTAGATTTTCCCAACAAAAGTGATAAAGTGACAGACCAGAGACATTTGCAGGCCAAGGAGGATGAATCAGCTCCAAAGTGCCCATGGAGGGATCTCCTTCTGTGGCTGGCAAACAGCAAGAGCTCCTACTTGAGTCATATGAATTCTGGCTGCTGGGAGGGCAGAGAAAAGCACAAAGCCAGAGCGGGCAGGACATCCCCAGCCATGAGGGCTGGCAGTGATGAGCTTCCCAGCCCAGCTCCCAGCTGCTCATGACTTACATGCCCCGCTGTGCTCAGCCCAGAGCACAGCTCCCCTCCCACAGAACACAAAGGGCTCGCTGAGATCCAACCCCAGCCTGAAGCTGGGAACGCCTCAAAAGCAGTGAGCAGAAAGGAAATGCACACGAAGGGCGTGAGCAGAGAGCAGCCAGAAGACCCAGCCAGAAATTAATGATGGTGGTGTCCCAGCACATTGTCTCAGCTGTGAGAAGATGCTCCCCATCTGCCAGCCAGGCTGCAGGAACAGCCCCATTCCCTGCCCTCCAGAAGAGCAGGATGTGCAGCTCAGCCCTCGTAGGACTAGTGCCTAATGCTAACCAAAGATCAAGGTGGATTTTTGGGAAAGCTCCTCTGCTTCAGTCCTTACAGGCTCTGCCTGTGCAGCATCAAATCAAGGCTCCCTAGCTCCCAGCCCCCTTCCAGACTCAGCTGCTGTCTGACACATTCATCCAGAGGCCTTTTCCCTTCCCCAGAATTGTTCCTGCCTTCTGCCAGGGAAATGAATCAATGCCTGGCTCTGCCCATTAATGCCAGGGAGCTGCTGCTTTCATGCCAGTGCAGAATGAAGGAATGGGCTGCTTATGCCCCATCCCTGCTTGTTGCCCACCCACACTGACACATCTCACCGGCTGAGATTCCACATCTGCCCATTCCTCCTCTCCCCAGCAGCTTTTCCCTGACCAAACCCTGGCAGTTCTGCTCCTGCCAAGGCAGTATCAGGACAAACCCATCTCAAACACTCAGGAGGCCACAGCACTTCACCTTCCAGTCTGGCGGGAGCTGGGCGCCGAATCCCAGAGCAGGAAACATCTTGTCCCTAAAAGAGAAGGAGGAAAACATATGGGTGTACTGACACACACAAAGTAGGCTTGCACAACTTCTCCCAAAACATACAGTGCTTTTAAATGGGAGATAAACATTCCCAAGAGAGAACAGATACTGTCCCTTGAATTTGATCTTTAGAGAAAAAAGAGTCCAGCTTTGCTCTGTTTCCCATAGAGACCAAGAGCATCCTCTTGCCCAAACACATGCGCCTCTTGCAGGCATGTAACCCTGGAGATTTTAAAAAGTGAGCAATCCATTTTGGTCACAAAAGCCATCACAGTGAGAGCAACAGACTTCTGCTTTGTTTTCTCTATCAATGTCTGAGATGATATTTTTTTTTATGTTTTCTCCACTCCTCAGGATGTCTGAGGAATGAGGCAATCTGGGGTCACAGCTCTGACAGTAAACAACAGCAAGCTGAGGGCACCTGCCCCCAGCAGAGGATGTTCCACCTCTGCTAATGCTCCTTCCTCTCCACAGCAGCAATGGGGGGAGAGGAGAAAGCCTTTCCCAGCCCCCTCCTCCTGCATCCTGATGTTTATGGTAAATAACATCCTTAAGGTATTACTTAGCCCCGGATCAAGGCAGATGCACCCCAGAAGCCTCTTGGGAAGCCAGGGAAACATCTGCAAAACAGGGGTGGCAGAGGAAGGGCACAGTGCTTACGAGTCATAGTCCTGGATGATCTGGCCAACAGCCCAGATGGCTGACAAGTACTCATTTGTCCCCAGGGGGTTGATGTAGTGCAAAGAGGAGGGTTCTTGGGGGTTCCCATTGGAAGCTGTGAAGTCAATCCCAACCTGGAGGACAAGAGAGATGCATAAAACCATCCTCTGTTAGCAAATGCCACCAGAGACCTGGCCACCAAGCCTCCATCGCTGTGAGGCCCACACACAGTTCCCTCAAATCCCAAACCCCTCAAACTTTTGAAAAAGTTTACCAAAATCCTTTTCTTCACCTTCTCTGTAAAAATACTACATTAGGCAAAGTCATTCATTCTTACCCCTCCAGTTTTCATCAATGAGCATCACATAAGATGTCCCCAGGCAGCCCCTACTCCTGGAGCAAGCCACCACCACCTCCAGCTGAGGACTCTCTGCCCATCTCCAGGTGCACAGGAACTGAGTAGCCCCCAGGGACACCAAGGCAGCCAGGGCCACTTGGGTATCTGGATCTCAAGGTCTTTGACCAAAGAATCACAGTCCTGAGCAGACCTTTCCCTGCAGACAGGAAGACCTGCTCTTCACCAGGCTTCCCCAGGGACCAATATATGCTGAGCTCTCAGGGGACTCTGTCAGGAAGGCACTAAATTAGGCTTTCTATTTAAAGGCATTTGTAGAAATGCCTATCTCAGACCCAGATAAATCTGGCCAGAAGAGGCGAGATGCTGAGCCACCCAATTTGATGTGACTGGGAAGGAAGAGTTGGGACGAGGCAAACAGGCAGCACTCGTGACTGCACTCGACTTGTTTGCTTAGCAAAGAGGCAAAACCCAAAATAACTCCACTGCCTAAATTGAGCTCAGGGACTTTGAGAGGGATTTTGTTCCGTATCCATAATGGGAGAGGACGAATGGCAGTTTGCCTGAGAAGGGACCTTGGCCTGGCTGGGGCAAGAAGACATCACAGCCCAGCATGTGCCACCACCTTGTGCCAGGGTGGCTGGCAGGACCAGGGTGTGGCAGCAGCTCTCTGGCCACAGAGAGCCACACACAACTTTCCCAGGCATTTTCCTGGGGAAGGCTGTGAGATCAGAGAAAAGAATTAAAACAATTCTTATCTCCACTTGCTGCTCTTGTTGTTGTGCACATGTGGAATGTGTTATGGAGATTGCTTACAAAAGGGTGATTTCTTAATTGGACAGTGGATGGTGTTTGGATTGATTGACCAATTAGGTCAAAGCTGTATCAGACTGTCTGGAAGGGGATGAGTTTCTTAAGAGGTATAGTATAATATAGTACAACAGAATAAAGTGACTGATCAGCCTTCTGCAGTCACAGAGTCAATGCTAATTATTACTGTCGGGTCCACCGTGCTACAGCACCAGGGAACATGTTTTTAAACTGGAAGAGTGTGGGTTTGGATTGGAGATAAGGGAGGAATGTTGCACGATGAGGATGGTGAGGGACAAGTTGTGCAGAGAAGCTGTGGCTGCCCCATCCCTGGAAGTGCTTAAGGCCAGGTTGGACGAAGCCCTGGGCAAGTTGGTCCAAAGGAAGTTGTCCCTTCCCATGGCAGGGGGGTGGAATGAGATGATCTCTGAAGGTCCCTTCCAACCCAAACCATCCTGTGGTTCCATGAAGACCTAACTTCTTCATCAAACAACTGAAGGGCCTCACCAAACCTGTGGTTCACCTCTGCAACAACCCCTGTGCTCAGCTCTGACCAAACCACCATGGCCAGAGAGCAAGAGGGAAACTGAGGCACGGGGTGGGGGCTCAGTGGAGTCAGACAGGCAGGGGCCCTGCTCAAAGCAGTGTCACCAAGAGCAGCACTCAGGCACTGGGTCTGAGAGGGACACAGCTGGTCTGCTTCCAACACGAGGCACACGACTGGGCACAAAACCCTCTTCTCTGCCTTCAGCCCTTCTCCCCCGAGCCCCTCCCTCGCTGGGGAGGATGCCAGTGGCCTTTCCAAACTGCAGGGGGTGTGTGAGGCATCCTCCTGCCAGCTCAGGTGTTTCTGCAGTGTTCCCTTTGGAAATACACCCTTTGGACCAAAGATGCCTTGGGAGGAGGAGGAGGAGCTCTCCAATAACCAGCAGATCTTTAGAGGGGGGGAAAATTTCTGCATTCAAACCTAATTCACACAAGAGCTCTGTACCACCAATAAATTCACTGGTTTTCTCTTCTATTCACTCTCCAGCACCAAGACCAAAGCACACAGAGGAAGAACTGCACACAAAAAGCTCTTCCAATCATTGCTGTTCCTATGGCAACTCTTCCTCCTCCTCCTACTCTTCCCCCATCATGTTTTCAGATAAAAACAACAAAATACAAACTGATTTAACTGCGAGTGCCTGCAGCTCTCTGGATACTGCACCAGGAAAGTTTGCAGAAATTGAGAAACCCACTTCTGCATTGTGGTGGTTTCAATCAGGATTGTCATGTTCTTGCTTATTTACTCCTGACAAGCTGTGGTCCAGCTTGAAAGAAGGTGGGAATGTCATTAAAAATGCAGAAAACCATCTCCCAAAGCCTCCTATCTGGCCTCAGAATAAGAAAAGCTGCCATAAAAAAATGAAGGTGGTTAAAGCTTGAAATAGGGAGAGAAGTTGGTGACATTTTGTGAAGGGTCAGAAGGTCTTTTTGAAAGTCTGGCCTTCAGCCAAAGTCCAGCCAGCTCCCTCCATGCTACTGGATGTACCTCAGCATCCCCAGAATCCCCAAACCCACATGGTTTAACAGCAAAATGGGCAGCTCCTCACTGTCATGAGAAGTCACCCCAAGCTGGTGCCAAATCTCACATGAACCTCACTCCCCAGTTCTGCCCATCACATAGATGTTACTACTACTGGGCAAAGAGAAGCAAAAGTCCTTACTGTGAACATCAGCTGGCAGCCTCCCAGGATGTAGTCCAGGAAGGAGAAATCTCTGGTTATCTGAAAGAAAACCCAAAAAACCCCACAATGTTTCAGCAATTGTCATCATTATTCAGGCTGTGCAGGCCCTTGGAAACACAAGAGAGGCAGAGGATAAGGGATGGAGGGAGCTCAAGAAGACCCAAGCTCAGTCAGGGCTGAAGGAAACATCTCAGTAGCACACTCACTTTGCAGGACTTGACAATGATGATCCCAGAATTCTTGTAATTCTTTTTCTTCTTTTGCTTTTTGGGGTTAATGCACTCTAGCTCGAGCTGTAACACACAAGACAGACCCTGGTGTGAGAACAGTGCTGGGCTGTGCCACGTGGCTGCAGATGCCACCAGCAGCATGTCCTGGGGGCAGCCTCCCTCCAGTGCTGAAGAGGAAGATTTTATTGCCAGGCTACAGGTTGCAAATCCAGAGGAAAAATGGGCTCAATGCCTGCCTCTGGTGCCACCACCTTGTGCAGCCCTAGACAGGGCACTTTCATGCCTTTGTGCCTCAGTTTCCCCAGGCAGGAGACTCAATGCACCACACTGGTGTTTTACACCCCTCCATGCCCTGGCCAAGATCTAGCCTGCAATCCTGGAGAAGACAGCAGTGCAAAGCTCTGCTATCCAGGGGTCTTCACAACACACCTTCAACCAGGAGGCATCTGCCAAGGATCTTGGCCAGCACTTCAGGGAAAACAAAGACACCTTTGGCACAAAGCTGGTGTTGAGTTGCACTCCTGGGGACCAGGCTGCCCTTGCTGCAGATGCAGCCCCAGCAACAAATCACACCTCCCCTTCTGGCCCCCACAAACCACAGGGCACCTCCAAATCATGGGTGCTGCTTCAGACACCCAGCAGAGCCTGATTTTCAGCAAAGTCTGCCTTAGCTCTCTCTAGCTCAGATGTTTTAGCCACAACCATAGCCTGGGTCACTCATGGTGATGGGTGGAAGGAGAAACGAATTTGGACTTGGCTTCTTCTGAGCACAGATTGAGGGTGCAAGTATCAAAGTCTGTCATCAACCCTGAGGAGACCCTTCCTAATTCTTCCCCAAAAACCTGTCAGCACTTACTGGAGAGGCATCTTGGGCTTCACACAACCTGGCCACCGAGGTCTGAAACTCCCCGATGAAGTCGTGTCCCCCATCGCTGTCGTAGTCGTAACACACCACCTGGGGTGGAAGGAGCACAAACCAGCCTCACAAACAGGAACCATCTCCTGCAGGACCTGCTGAAATCCCCAGCCTCTCCTGCTGGAGACCCCAAACAAGGAGTTTTTTGTTGTTTTGGGGTTTGTTAATAAGCCAGCCATGGGGGTTCAGATGTTCAACAGTCAATCCCAGAGGCTGATCCCCACAATACAAGCCAGAGGGCTCCCTGCTACCTTTATCATCTTCTCCATTTCTCCATCACACAGTGACACCAAAGGCACAGTGAAGGGCTTCCAGACAGGGTCCAGAGTGTATTTGATCACCTGGAGGGGGAAGCACATGGATGCTGTTACAGTGGGCACAGCCACAGGTAGAGATCAGGACAAAGCAGGGACACGTCTCCAAGAGTGACCCTGAAGCAGCTCCCAGTGGGTCAGGCCAGACAAGCTCTCTCAGCCCTCCCCTGCCTCCATAATTGACACACAGCAGCTTCCCCTTCTCAGGCTGCAGCACGTGTGAGTTAAACCAGGTTTGTTTTCATTGCATTGGGTGATTTATTCGCCTCTGGGAGCAATTAAGAAAAACTGCCTGAGAGAACAGCTGTGGCACTCTGGGCAGCACGGGCACAGCAATGCCTGAGCATGGGCACAGCCATTCACTCCACAGCTCCCAGGCCAGCAGCTACTATTCATGCCCTCTGCATCCCACTGCTTGCCCCCTACTCATTGCTTACAGCCCCCCAGCACCCAAACACAGCCTGAATCCAGCTGGGGTCTGACCACTGAGAGGATGGAGCAGCAAGATGCTGCAACCAGCCCTGGAAAGCCAGAACAGCCTGGGGCACATTAAGCTCTCTTGTCTCATCTGTGTAACATCTGCTGCCTGAGCTGGAGAAATATTAATTGATGCTTTTTGACATTTCCTGAGAGAATGCAATTGCTTAGTAGAAACCTAAGCAAACTCAAGCGGGCTCCAGGCACATGCTGTGTACATCAGAGGTGCCTGCAGGGCAGGCAAAGATCCCTTTTCACAAAGGTGTGGTGCTCACAAAGACAGATTCACAGGATATTCAGAAAGTCAGGCACAGGCAGCAATTTAACCCTTCTCTGTGCAAGGCAAACACGGGGACAGATATCTGGTGTGAAGGACCTTGGATCTTTGCAGCTGGGACAGGCACTGCACAGAGCAGTGAGGAAGAGATCCATGGCTGCTGTGGGCAAACAGCTGCATGGGACCTGGAACTGGCATCTTGTTTGACAGCCAGGCTCTTCCTGAGAGTGGGGGAAACCCTGACACTGCAGGAACAGTTTAGCTGAATTTGTAAACACCTCCTCCAGGAGCCTGGGAGAGCAGGGGGAGCCCACACATCCCCAAGATGCTGCCCACAGGCTGCCAGGTCACCAGGGTGGGTGGGGAAGGATCCAGAGCTCCAGCTAAGCATTCACATTTGTGCTTAGACAACAAGCTGCAGTAGTGCACTCATCCTGTGCCCTGTCACACCTGCCCTGTCCATTGGGGCAGGAGAAATGCCAACATCAGACTGAAAGCTGGTTCTATTCCTGAACTGGAAGCTGCAAGAATGGAGAACTTTATTTCTTCATATCCAGCCTCAAAGCACAGAGATGGTGACAGTATCACAGAATGGTGTTGGTTGGAAGGGACCTTAAAGATCATCCAGTTCCAATCCCCCACCATGGGCAGGGACACCTTCCACTAGACCAAGCTGCTTCAAGACCCATCCAACCTGGCCTTGGACACTTCCAGGGATGGGTCACCCACCACGGTATCCCTCTCAGGACAGCTGGATGTATTCAGGGATGGTAAGGTGGAGGCTGTTGGAGCATCCATTACTTGAAAGAAAACTTGTCTAGACCTTGATCCAGTGAGATAGGACAGTGGGCAGCAACTCAGAAGAAACACCAGTACAGACATCTGCTCCCCACAAACCTGACAGGCTTAAAGAGATCCCAGCAATGGCTGGTGCACAGTCACCTTCCCATGCCTCTCCCAGGAGGAAGGGCTGGAGGCCACTCCAAACCTCCACATCTGAGAAAAACATCTTGTTGAGTCAAAGCCCAGCTACACACACTGAATCACGAGGGAAAAAAACAAGTAAGGTCCCAGCCTGCTCCCACAGAAATAAAGGAGAAATACTAGGGTTGATGTGAATTAAATATGCATGGAAAGGTGTGTGGGAAAGCACCAAAAAAATAAACAGCAGAGCTGAGGTTATAAGGATGGCCTGTATTGGTACCACAGGACACAAGGTGTTTCCCACCTCCTGGTGCTCATGTGCATGTGGGTGTGTGAGTGAAGGAAATCCTCATGGACTTCACATAGAAGTGGTAAAATCAAACATATGGAGAGACTTTGTAAATAAGCACCACTTTCTCCTTCCACCTGAGCTCCCCCTGTGTTTTGTTACAGCAGTTTCCTGTGATGGTACAACTCCTTAACCAGGCTTTGAGGGGACAAGAAAAGGGATGGAAAAAGAAGGGTGTGAGATGGGATGAAATGGAGCTCTCTTCCTCTGCCATGGAAGCTGCTGTGAGTACCCTCCTCCAGTGATTCCCCCTCCTCTCTCTGCCAGCTGCCAGGAACTATGTGCAAACTAAAATGAGCCTTGAAACAAGCTTTGAGGAGAAGAAAGAAAGCAGTAGAAAAGTACTTATTAGTCCATTTTAAAGCAAAATCCAGCCTTTTCCTCCCTGCCCATGCTGTGCCTGGTATTCCTAACATCACTGGCTTTAGCAGCTTGAGAAGTGACCAGGGGAAGCTCAGATCAAAATACCCCAGCAGGTATAAATGAGGGAGAGGAGGGATCAGCTGGCCCTGATCAGACCCACCAAGACCCTGGTACAGCTCTCTGCCTCCTTGGCTGTGGCTCATGAGAGACACGAGGCCAAGTGCTCATGCACTGACACTGGAGGTGTCTGAACACCCAGCTTAGGTGGAAGTGTGGCAAAAGCTCATTTCAACTTCTCCTCACCTCACAACACCTCTCTCCACCATCTCCCCAGGTCACAGCTCATCCTGATGCTCCTGCAAGTGGAGGCAGAGTGGTCCAGGGCTCAGTCTAAGCCCAGGATAAGACCAGAGATTATCATGGGCTTCAAGACCATCTCCCTCTCTGCATGCTAGGTACAGCAAAGTACCTACAGAAAAGATTTCAAGACTTTGCTGGACCCAGTGAACCTCCATCTGCTGGAGTCCAGCAGCCTCAACTGGACATCAGGAAGCGAGTTGTAAGGTTTTAAAATCCCTGGATCCCACCCTGATCTACAGGCAATGGATGAGATAACGCCATGAAGGGCAAGAGGAGCTGATGTGAGGATGGAGGTGTCTCAGCAGCTCAGTTTGGAGTTTTGCTCACCTCTGTTCTGTGAACCAGCATCCACTTCCCATCATCACCTGGTTTATAAAACTCCAAGAAGGGGTCTGACTTCCCAAAAAGGTCCTGGAGGGAGAAGAACAGGATGGGTTACATGGTGCTCTGCAAGCAGCAGAGGTCCAAGAGAGATGTTTCTGGGTCAGTGCCAGCCCTGCAGACACTCTCCTGCCCTCACAGGGACAGGTCAAACAGGCAGCACCCACAGGCAGCATCCTGCCCACCTCCCTGTCCTGGTTGTGTGAATCCCCTTGATTTCCCCAGCACATTTTGTGAGGTGGGTGTGCTGGCACCCCAGCGTGTGCCTGTACCCAACAAGCTCTCTGGACACAGATGCCACGGAAAACAACCCCAGCTGGGAGGCAGCTGCGTTTGGGCTTGGAAAAAACATCCAAAGCCTCAAAGGAAAAACAGAATTTTGAAGTGCATGTCTTGGGGGAGAAAGGAAGAAAATCCACCCTCCTACACACAGCAATAAAGCATAAGCAGAGGAAGTCTTTAAGGAGCGAGCTGCCCTGGTGTTGACAGAGATCATGTAACACCCTGGGAGATAGCAGCCCTGAGTCAGTGTGTGCTGCTTCTGCTGCCAGCGTCTCCTCAGATAATCCCCCGACAAAGGGCTGCTGCTTTATGGGGAACATGTGCACACACACACCCCCCTGCTGGGAATCAGCACGGGGGCTGCCTCGGCACCCGCAGCCCGGGAGGAGGAAGGCGCTGGTGGCACCGACAGGGAAACTCCAGCTTTTCTAGGCAGAACTTCATTCCCATTCAGAAAAAAACAAGGAGTTGCTAACGAGAAAACCAAATCCCAAATATTCCAGACAATCTATTGAGAATTCAAGTTATTTCAGCTGGGTTTTCCTCCTAGAGGAGGGTAGGTGTCTGAATCCTTCCAAGAGCTGGAGGAACTTTTTATGGGTTTGTGCTTCTGAGCGATGCAGTGGGGATGTGAGGGGCTGTGCATGGGGAAGGAGGAAACATGGA
Organism: Peucedramus taeniatus; assembly: GCA_013400575.1. NCBI lineage: Eukaryota > Metazoa > Chordata > Aves > Passeriformes > Fringillidae > Peucedramus > Peucedramus taeniatus. The sequence continues at coordinate 334,861 of WBNO01030573.1, forward strand.
CACTCCAGGATCTCCTGTCCACAGCAAGCCCAGGAGGTGGCAGCTGGGATGCACATGGGTTCTAATGATGTCCCAGCAGAAAATCCATCAACATTTCTACCTAAATCCTGTTTCTGAAGCCAGCCAGAAAAGTAAATCACCACAAAGTGTTTTGGCTTGGGGGGAACTACAACTTGCTTCAGTCAAAATTCTTCTGCAGAGAAGCAGACCATAAAGGCTCTCTGGTGAGATGAGGCTATTTTTTCCTACCCCTTTTCACACATTTGTAGGATAGAAACACAAGCTATTCCTTCTGCAGCATTATGGCTGTAGCACAGTGCTGATCCTGCTCACCCACCACCTGGGCTTGGCACTTGAAGGCTTCACAGATGGATTAAAGAACCAGTGGTGGGTACCTGACCCTGCCTGTGCTGGCTTAACTTCCAACCCAAGGCAGAATTATCAGCACCAGCCCAGCATAGGCTGGTGGAGGCACTGGGGAGCTTTGAAGGATGTTTGCTGCCATCCCACGTGGATCAGTCTGGCTTGCAAGTCCGGTCGGCCTTGTTCTGTTCAAAGCAGGGTGGGAGATGCCTCCAAGCTACAAGATTGTGGGCTGCTATTTTAAAACATCAAACTCACACACATCTCACCCCTGCAGACCTGGCAGGAGATGGAAACTGAGCAACCAAAGGAGCTCAGCAGACCAGATCGATCTGCAAATCGGTCCAAGAATCGAAATGGTCCAAACTGGTTTTAACATACCATGGAGAAGGAGGGTGGAGCTGGCACTTCCTGCACATACAGCTCCCTAAATCACAGCTTCCAGCAGCAGTCCTGGCTCACAGCACTTGCTGTCCCCCAGCCATGCTGAAGCATCACTGCCCTCCTACTGTCCCCACTGCCGTGGTGGCATGGACAGCTCTGGGCTTCACATGGCTGGTCCCAGGTAGAAGCACCTCCTCTTCTGCAGGATATTTTATCTTTCAACAACTCTCCCAAGAACTGATCTGACATAAGGCATAAGAGCCCCAGGCTGAATCTGCTGCTGACATGCTCCTGCTTTGCAGCTTCAACATTTAAATCAAGGTAGTGAGCTGCAGGTGGAGAGAATGGCCATGTGATGGGGAGGAGGAGCTGCCTGCAGCCACAAAGAGATCCCAGCCTCAGGGCAGCCATGGCAGAAGGAGCTGCCTGGAGCTGAGCACAGCTCCAGGCTGGGTTTGTGGCACAGCTACCAGTAAGGGATGAGCACAGCTTCAGCTCAGTGTGTGCACTAAAGATGATCCCATGACCCCACCACAAAATCCTGTGAGATCCAGTCCCTCCCTATAATGTCTGAGCCTGTAGCTGTGCTCCCCAGCTCCATGCTGTGTGGTACAGGATGCTGCAACTCCCCAGGCCTTAGCCTTGGTTTTCTTTTGTTTATTCATTTTTTTCACTGTCTTTCCTAAGCTTAAACAAGTTTTACCCAGCTCCCACAGCTGCATTTCAACCCATAACCAAAACTGACCCAAATACTGGTTTTACATCCAATTTCCTTGTTCAATGGCCATTTTTATTTGCACAAAGTGACCTGAGCATCCTTTGCTCATGAGCAGGACTTTGAGCACTGCAACTCTGTCCTGCAGTATGGGACCTGGCAAAGAAACCTTGTCAGTTCTTGGTGACATCAGTGATCACTGAGCACAACCTTTCTGCTGACACAGATGGAATTGAGTGGTTTGTTACCTCTTAACTGGGGCATTTGGCTCCTTGCACTAGGAAAGGTAAGCAGAAGGGTGAGAAAACAGCCATTTCCAACAGGTGGGAAAAAACACTTGGATAAACCAGATACCCAGCAAGTTTTAACAATGGGACTGGATGAACCCCATCTTCTGCCCCAGCAAATACCCCTCCTGCCTGGCTGCTTGCTTCACCCTGTTTTCAAAGAAACTGAGGGCCATCCTGCCAATAAAACAAGCTCTGGAGAGACTAGGAAGAAGGAAAAAATAATATTTCCATTTGATTGCTTAGCAACAGGAATGGTTCAAGAGGAATAGCTCTGGTTGCCTGGTAAATAAGGTCAGAAGCTGCTGTTCAGAGAGGCTCACTGTTTCCTGTGTATCACATCCAAAGAAAAGCTCATGTGTTACCTGCCTCTGTGAGATCCCCACTTCCTTGGAGAAGACAGGCCCTACACTTTGATACAGAAGCAGATTTTTGCCCCATTTCCAGAGGGGCTGAAGGTGACAAGCCAGGAGCTCTCAGCACATCTGAGATACGGAGTCAAGGGTCATCAAAACTTCCAGATCTGTCAGGAGGCAATTCCAAACAGCTGCCACTGAAACAGTAAATCTGCTGTCTCTGAGACATGCTGACACACACATGCCACACAGAATCCTTCCATCTCGAGACATGTGATGAAGAAATACTGTGACAACAGGGAAACTGAGGCACAGCTGTACCCAGCAGCCAGAGCATCCTGCCCAGTTTCACCCTGAAGTTTTCTACAGTGGGACTGCTTTCTGTCACTGCTACACTCAAAGCTGAGATTTTTTTTAGATCCCAAGGGCAGAAGTTTAACATTGCATCCCCCAGACACAGCTCCACTCACCTTTTTATCCAGTTTTCTGCCAGCCATGATCAGAGTAATCACCCTGTTATCTGAGAGCTCCTGGGCAGCTATCTGAAAAACAAGAGAAGGCTGCATTCATTTTCAGCATAAAAAAACTAAGCTTCTGGTAAAAAACTCAACCTCCTTCTCAAGTGTTGTGCTGGTCTTGGTCTCACATGGCTTTTCTGCACCAGGGCTCATTCAGGACCTCCAAGGAGGAGAAGCCTCCAAGGACTGAGCCAAGAGGAAGGAGCAGCCATATAAACCCTTGCCAGCAAGGTGTGCCACCTCATCCTCCATGTCCTGGGCTGGGCATGGCAAAAACATCCTTAGGGAAACGTTTCCCTTAGGGGAAATGCTGGACTTGAGCCATGTCTCCACATGACCACCTGATAAGGCAGCCCCAAGGATGAAGACTCCATGACTGCTCCTGAGGAGCTGCAGCAGGCAGGAGCAGAGCCCAGACCACTTCAGTTGGAGAGACTTTATTCACTCATGCTCCAGAAGGGCTTCAGCTGCCAGCCTCCAGTGGGCCAGTTTTGTCTGGAATATGGTCTAATCAATCTCTTGGTATTTTAAAGGAATGTTTATAACAAAACCCCACATTTATTCACTTTTATTACAAGCTATTTTCTGAATCACTTGTCTTTTTTCTCCTGCCCAAGCATCTGCTCCCCACCTCTCCTTCCTCTGATCTCTTGAGGTGGGCTGAGCTGTTCCCCAGCATTCCCAGCTGCATCCTCCTTCTCCCAGGGCAGGAGCCAGCACCAGAACAGCCAGGAGCACAGCATGGACACTGTCCTTGTGCACAGTGTCCCAAGCATGGCTGTTTGCTGGCTCTCACAAGGGGGCTGTCCTGCACTGAAATTATGCAGTGTCATTACACCAAGGCTTTAAGAAAAACTTGCAGAACTCCAGGGGACAATTTTCTACAGAATGAGCAATCAGAGGGTTATTGGTACTTAGGAGAGCCGGGGAGTTGGCAGAGATGAGGAGACAGAGATGCAGCTTTTGCATCTGCCTGGGCAGCGGGCTGAGGGGATGAGCCACAGCTCTTGGACAACCTCCCAGCCTTCCCATGCTGGGCACAACTCTTTGGTCCACAGAGGACCCCTTCACTGCATATGAACCCCAGTTTTCCCCTCTGCTCCAACAGAAGTTCCCTATTGCCATGCCATGGAATTACTTTTCTCTCCCACCTAGTCCCTGGTGGGTGTAAGCAGTCACCAAAACCAGCAGCAGGAAGAGGAGCTGTAGGGAAGAGGATGAAATTTGCCCTTTCCTCAGCTCTACAAAAGCATGCCCAGTTGGAATCCAGCACTTTAGGGCTTGCTGTAGGCTATGTAAAAGCCAGGCTGTGCAGACAAGCCAGGAATGTCCTTGTGCCACGCTGACACAGGTTGCTGGTGGCATCTTCTCCTGGCCAGCATGGACAATAACAACATCCCTACCACTGTGTCCAGCAGAGGTGTACAGCAAGATTTTAAAACTGACTTCTACAAACACAGAGATTTGCTTTGGGATCTTCTCTCTTCAAACCTAGGGACCCCCACACAGTCCCATCTATTCAGCCAAGGTTCTTCTGCTGCATTCACCTGCATGGCATCTCAGTCAGGAAAATGGATAGTTGGGCAAAACTGAAGGGAATGAGGACAAGGAAGTCAGGCTTTGGCTCCAAATTCCCTGAAGCCTGCTCCTCCAGTGGTGTCCATAGCCTGTGCTCCAGCACTGCCCAAAGCAGCAGGGAAAGGTGCCCACCACACACAACCCTGCTGTCATCACTCAGTCATGGCCAGGGCGAAAAAACCCAGATCAAGAAATCATCAATGTATCAGCTGTACAAAATTAGGCAGATGCCTCTGCCCCTTGGATGTTTAATGACACATTAGTGACAGAACAGGATATTCCTTTTTCTAAAGCACATAGCCTTTGAACTTGACTGGAAACTTTTCCAGCTCTTCCCACTCAAGCATGGGATGGGATGTTGAGAGCCTTGGGAACGGCCCCACTTCTGAACCTCACTGCGGCTTTTCCTCTCGCATTTAAAGACTAACTGCAGCAATTAGGAGAGAAAAATATCTTCCCCTAAAGCAAACAGCAACGGAGATGCACCAGGTCCCAGGCTTTTAAACCTTTCCAGTGCTTTTAAACCTGACAGAAGTTTAACTCCTTGCTGCCCTTTCCTTCCACAACTTTGCAGCCCAGCTGCACATCTCACAAAACCCATAACACAGCAGAGATCCAAAAATGATGGGAGCTGTGGTAGAACAGAAACACACTTAAATTTAGTTTCTTCTTTTTAAAAAAGAACATTGCTAAAGAGATCCGCAGCAGGAAGGCCACTGCCCGAAGGGGTCTGTATCAGAAGCAGTGGCTGTTGCTATGAGAGTTGTTGCCATGGCACATCCTCATCCTACAAACAAAATCACCCATCCCTGGAAAAGGAATGAGCCCTCTTACCTGTCACTGCACCAGAGAGGTCTGAGCAGGCACCTTGTACCAGATAACAAACAACAGCAGCATAGATTTGCCTTCCATTTCTCCAGACTGAGGTATTTTTTATTTCTGAGACTGAAGCAGAAGTTGAAGACTACAGTGCTAAGCACTGGATAGACAGTGAGAAAGATCATCCCTGCCCCAAACAAACTGTCCTCCAAACAGACCAAAGTGGCCAGGAAAACAAGAGGTAAAGGGAAAAATATTCGAGAGATACACCCCAACCTCCTGGACCCCCTGTGAGTGTCCTGCATTGCCCCCATCCACCTTCACTCACCCAGCAGTAACACAAAGGGGCAAACATACCGTGATCATCCCCTTCCCAGCTGGCTTGCCATTCCCCAGGAGCAGAGTCCGTGTTATTTTCTTGCTGGAGACAATCTAGGGAAGCCAAAGACAATAAAGCCATGATTGTACAAGTGATCAAAAGCAGACTCATAAGCAACTGATCATTGCTCATGTTGGTTAATTCAGATTAAGCATTTGTAAGAGTAGAAGAAAGGCACCAAAATGCAGGGATGACTGTGAGAGTGGGAATATCACCACTGACACCCCAGCCCTCAGGGTGCACAGTGCAGGGAAGTGACAGCACAAGAGGCTGAAGCATCACTTCCCACTGAACCCAGGGACCAGTGGAGGAGAGCAGTGAGTCCTCACACAAACAGAACTAGTGCAATTTGTTCCCAGCAACATCACCACTCAAATCCTCAAGGCCCATTTCACATACTTCTACCATGACCCCTGCCAGCACCTTGATTGCAGAACATGTTTCCATGGGTGGATCCTGATGCTCTCCCCCAGCATCATTCTGGATCCCCTGAGCAGGGTCAGCACCCCAAGGGCATGTTCTCCCCTTCACTTCTGGTTTGTAACAGGATAGACAGAATAAACTGGGAAATTAATTAAACCCTTGAGATTTTTCTCAGTTCTATGAGTTTCAGTCTCCTTCAGATCTGGAGAACCTGTAATTTTTCCTTATGAGGTGCAGATGCCCACATGGAGATCCAGCAACCTGCTGGAACTGCCTGTGCCCTGATCCCACATCCAATGTGTCCCCCTGGAGACTAGATGAGCTTTAAAGGTCCCTTTCAACCCAAACCCTTCTGTGACCCTATGATTCTTGCAATTTCAAAGCAAAAATCCTTTACATTTGTGAGGAGCCAGCCAAGTCCCAGTGCTTTTGATGCACAGGAATCACCAGCCAGTGTAACCAGATCTCTGTGCCACACTGAGTACAGGCAAGACAAACCTCACAACCCTGGGTAGCAGAAACCAAATGTAGCAGGGATCAGACTCCAGGCTGGAGAAACACCCTCCAGCCTGGAATCTGATCCCTGCTACATTTCCTTTGGCCACAGAGGTCATGATTCAGCTGGGAATGATCCAGCTGTCCTTTTAAATCCTACTACAGACCTCATTAGCTGCACTAAGCAACCTGGCTAATCTGACAGAGCTCTGATGCAAACTCAGAATTGAAAAGATTCTCACTGCCCAGTTGTTGCTGCCCACAGATGCTCTCTGCTTCTGAGAGCTCATGGAAACATCTCACTGAGCAAATTCCAGCCACCAGGGAACCCACAGCAGGGTAGCTGAACCCACAAGCCCCCATCCACTTTGTTTCACTCCTCTCCTCACCCTTGCACAAGTGCCACCCCTCCAGTTCACCTCTGCTCCACAACTGGGCTGTGCTGCCAGCCCAAGCTGGCCACGGGGAGAGGAGGCAAACAGGATTTCAGGGGAAAAAGGGAAATTAAAATATTCCAAGCTGGTGTCTTCTGGTGGACTAAATGTCACCAAGAAGCTGACATGGGAACTGCTGCAAAAATTGGGCACAGGTCAAGTTCTCTTTTGCAGAGTGAAAATACTGGGGTAAGTTTACAGAGTTCCGAGCTCTCTTCCTCCTGACAGATTAAGCCCACGAGCTGTGCCCAAAGACACTGCAGACAGTGATGCCACCATGGCAAAACCATCAGCTGTTCTGAGAGAGCCCCTGGATGTGAAACCTGCCAACACCTGCCCATCCCCAGCACTACCACAGCCCAGGAGGGTCTGTCCAGGCTCTTCTCTGACATAATCACCTTCCCAAGCACCAGAAGGGTTGAGATCATCTGGGAGACCCAACAAGCAGAAGAAGATGGTTCAGACCCTTCCACCTTCCTCCCCGCTGCAGATGGATAATGTTCTTCTCCAACACGAGCCTGCAGAGCCCTGGGCTGCTGCAGAGCCACATTCAGGAACAGCAAGGTTTCAGCTGTGTCCTCATGTCCATGAATTCTCTGCTCCCACCAAGACCATGACCTTCACAAGCAGCCCTTGCTGAGCTGCCCCACACTGGAGCTGGATGTGTTTCAGCACAGCAGAACTAACAGTAAAGGATGGGTTTAGGCTGAACCACTGAACATAGGCCAGAGCTGTTGCCTGCACTCTCTTAACTTCTGCAGGAGCAGAATTAGGTCACCACAGAGCACTTCCAAAATTCCTGTCATTAAACTTCAAGCTGTAAATGTCAGTGCTCTTCTAACATGTCAAGCTCTTGAGCTGGCAGTGGTGAAGTCCCTGGTCCTGCCTGCCACATGCAGTGCCCTGCTGCACTCTGTAACAAAGAAATTGTGCTCATGAGCCTCCCTGAGCACCTCGGGCTGGCTCCCCACGCTGATCCAACTATCACAGCACCTCCTTCCTCCCTGTTCCCAGCACTGAGCACAACGGAAGCAGTTTCTCCCAGCCTCTGCATTTGTGCCAGGTACCACAGCAGCCCTCAGCTGCCAGATGCTGCAAAAAGATGGAAAAAATCCCCCTCATTCCTTGCTTCTGAGCCAGAGGGGAAAGACATTTGGAGAATGTACTGCCAGCTTCTAACAGGGTCTGGGCTCATGAATGAAGAGACCTTCCAAGAACTTATAAATCGCACTGTGTCCCAAAAGCTTTCCCACAGGAAGAGCAGAAGACACATTCCAGCACCAACATGCTCAAGCAGGAGGAATGTTTTGCTACACAACAGCAACGGACAAAACTTTCAGAGAAAGAAAATCCAAAGTGAGAAAGAAAGGCAGACTACATGCATCCTAACTTTGAATATCTGGAAGTTTTCCAAGCCCATACTGGTCATCAGGGCTCTTACTATAACCCATGGTGAAGACAGAGCCAGAAGCTTCCAGCTGATGTCTCTTTGCCAGCACCAGCAGAAACCCACCCCATGACTAGCTTAGACTTGAGCAAGCAGACATTCCCTAACGTGGAACAGTTCAACCCCAACAGCTGAAGTGTGACAACCAAATTAAATTTGTCTTCCCAGGAAGGAGCCAGAAAACTTTGCATGGGCTAAGAAGAACAGCTGGAATCTCACCACATCCCTGTGTCTGATGTGTTCTGGGGTCCCTTTGCTGCAGGGACCTCAGACTCACCGTGCCCAGCGTGCAGGAGAACTCGCCCAGGAAGTCGTGCTCATACAGCTGCGTGCTCGACTTGTCCTGGTCAAACAGGGCAAACTTGAGCTTCTGCACTTCTTCAAAGTGGTAGTCAATGATGAACTTCTTGGCAAAAGCTGGGTTGAGGTTGTTCACAGCTGTCTCTGTCCTGTCCAGCTGCAAAGAAAAAGAGGCATTTAGGCAAGTGCATCTTACAGCTTTGTCACTGAAATTGAATTCAGCCAGAGCCACCCAGAAACCCCATGGTGACCATCAGAATGTGCACAGCAGGCCCTGAGCAGAGCTGTCCCTAAACACAGGCTGTGACACCCAGGTGCACAAGCTGGCATCCATCTAAACACACAATGGCACCATGCAGAGCTGCCTCCCCAAGGATGGGGTGCATGGGGCTGGACAACCCTCCCCTTCCAACAGCCAGGATGGAAGTGCCCACCCAACCAAGGCTTGGCATGGACCTGAGGATCACTGAAGCCAGAATTGCTTCATTTGCTTCTAAGCCCTGTTCTCCCAGGAGCTGAGGCTCTCACACATCTCTGATCCTCAACCAGACCCTCACAGCTGTAGTGCCAAACTTGTTTCTTCTAGTCTGTGCAGCCAGCAACAAGGACAAGCAAAACAAGAAGTGTCATGAGCCAGAACACAACTCTCTAGCATTTCCTTCTAGAACTCAAACCAAAACATCCATGTGGTTTCTTCTTTATTGGCCTTCCATAGATAAAAAAGAAAAAAAAAAATCACCACAGTCCCTTTTTCATTGATTTCATCAAGCATCAAGCTACTGCAACAAGAGGCTGGAAGGGCCCAGAGACAAAACTTCAGTAGACACTGTCACCCTGAGCTATTGGGAGCAGGCTGGGAGCAATGATGCCTCTGATGAATTGGAGGGGCAGGCACAGAGAGGAGGATAGAAACTGGAAGGCATATGGGGAACCTGCTGTCAGAGGGGAAGCACCATGGCTCTCTGCAGCATCCCACAGCCAAGAGCAGGGATAGGAGCAGAGGAAACTTGGCAGGCAGCTGGTGGAAGTGTGGGTTTACAACACTGCATGGCACAGGTGGTCAGAAAGACTTGTGTGAGCCAAAAAAAAACACCCTGAGGACAGTCATGATGGAGATCCTGGAATGCTGCCCTCCAGTAATGGAACTTTGGTCCCAGAACCTGTAACTCACACTGCAGGAAGGGTGGCAGCACCAGCAGGGATCCTGTCATGAGCTTGCACAAAGACAAACCCCCATGATTTTGGCAAAGTGTTAGAAACTGGGAAAACTGGGAAACTGAGGCTGAGAAAAGCCAGTGTATTTACTTCTGGAAGTCCATGTCCAAGGAGAGTCTGAACTCTAATGTCAGGACCCATATTATCCTCCAGACATGCTGGCAGGCAGACAACAAGGGCAAGTTTAGAGCCCAACATGCAAAATACCCTTATGAAGCTGAAAGGGGCAGTAAGGGCATGGGCAGTGGAGCCTGAGAGCTGAACAAGAAACACCCACAGCTGGGGGGAATCCTCCAGCATGCAAAGCAAGCAGGAGCTTTGTCAAATGAGCAGCAGATGCTATCATGTTGATAACACTGTTCAGCCTGGAGAAGATAAGGCTCTGGGGAGACCTCAGAGCATCTTCCAACATGTAAAGGTGTCCAAGATAGCTGGAGAAGGACTTTGGACAAAGGTCTGAAGTGACAGGACAACGGGGAATGGCTTCAAACTGACAAAGGGCAGGTGTAGATTAGATGTTCTGAAGAAATTCTTGCCTGTGAGGGTGGTGAGTCACTGGCACAGGTTGCCCAGAGAAGCTGTGGTTGCCTCATCCCTGGAAGTGTTCAAGGCCAGGTTGGATGTGACTCTGAGCAACCTGGTCTAGAGAAAGGTGTTATGACAGCACTGACATTTTGCCACATCACCCCGTTATCCCAGGATATGGTAACATGGATATTAAAAGAGAAGGAAATGCAGGCACTGTCCAGTGTGATTTTATCAAAAGCCCTCGGTGTCTGGAAAGACCATCCCATCTCCCTGTGGGACAGCACAATGCCTCTGGCCATGCTGTGACCCTAGCTGGCATTCCACCTTGTCTCACAGCCAGGACACCCAGTTCTGGGCAAGGCTGAGTTGCCTGTGCATCCCAGTTCCAGGGCAAGACCTCTCTGGAAAGCAGCTGGCATCCCTGGGCAGCACCAGGCTGTGGGATGGTGGGATGTCTGCCAGAGCTGCCGAGCCAGGAATAAGCAGAGCAGAAAAAAGCCTCCAAAAAAAAAAAAAAAAAAAAAAAAGCAAACACATACCTTAGTCCCAAAGAAACTCATTCAGCACAGAAGGCAGGTTTTGGAGGGGCTCAGTGGAAATGTGGTGAGTTTGCTATATATACACCCAACGATCGCAGGGTTTTTTTGAAATTGCTCGCTTAGTCTGTCTTAATTGCCAAGAAACGACTAAAGTAAATGCTGTGTTCCCAGAATAGCCACCTGCTGCACCCCAGGGAACCAAATCCATCAACACCAGTGGGCTGTGAGCTGGCCAGGGCCACACAGCTTCACACAGATCCTGCCCTCTCTGCTGCCATCCTGTATCGAAGGAGCCAAGCAACAGCTCAGGGCTGAGCTGGACCAGGAGCAGAGGGCATCCACAGCTCTGCTTTATTCCAGCAGCACAACACACACAAATCCCCCTTCAGGCCTAGGAGATGGGGCTGCACAGGCAGCAGTGATGGGTTTTGGGTCCTTCCATGCTCTTTGAATGACTGGGAAGCCAGGGATCAAGAGAAACCAGTCCCGTCACACCCAGACCCCAGTCTGAAGGAGATAAGGTCCCATCTCCAGCTCTGTTCTGGAAGAGGTGGCTGAAGGAAAGGTATGAAAATCCCAGCCAGCTTGAGGTAACCTTGGGAGTGATGGGGCTTTCTTCAACACCCAAATTCAACAGTTTAACCTCCTGCCTAGTGCCAGTGTGAAGCACAGCAATATCCCCAGCTGACAGCTGCATGAGGTTTGATCTTTGGTTTAGTGAGCACAAGTCACCTTGATGGTGACCATCACACAGGAGGCCTCTTCACACACCATCCCTCACCTGCCAGCAGCTCCTGCCATCCCCTTCAGATCTGCAGCTCCTGGAAAGAACACAGGTGCCTTTGCCACCAAAAAGCAGAAAAGCACAAGGGTTTTTAAGACGTAGCCAGGCTAATTAAAGAAATCTGTTTGGGTAAGAGCCTCAAAGGGCCACAAAGACAATTAGAGGGATGGAGTGCCTCTCCTGTGAGAAAAGGCTGAGAGCCTTGGGATTGTTCAGAAGACAGAAGGCTCAGGGGAGATCTTAGAACACCTGAAAGGGCTACAGGAAAGCTGGAGAGGGATTTCAGACAATGGCATGGAGTGACAGGGCAAGGGGGAATGGCTTCAAACTGACAGAGAGCAGGGTTAGGTTGGGTATTTGGAAGAAATTCTTCTCTGTGAGGGTGGTGAGGCCCTGGCACAGGTTGCCAAGAGAAGTTGTGGCTGCCCTGTCCCTGGAAGGTGTTCAAGGCCAAGTTGGACGTGGCTTCAAGCAAGGGCCATGGCAGGGGGGTAGGAATGAGGTGATCTTTAAGGTCCCTTCCAACAGGAACCATCCCTTGATCCTACGATTCTGCAAATTGAGCACAAAACCAAGAAATCATCTCCAGCAACAGCCCTTGTGTTCAGTGGATGCAGCTGGAGAGTCTTCCAGTGTTCAGAGGGAGGTTGGCTGGAGACCTTCATGCATCCCCAGCATGTGGAGGTGCTTCATGCTCCAACATGGGGAGAAGTCTGAAGTGCCAAGGGAAGTTCATGCTGAAGGTGCAGGACTGCCTGGATGACTCAGTGGCACAAAGGCAGCTGCAGGGCTGAGTCATGTGTCCCTTGTCCCTGGCACCACAGGTCAGCTCTTCCATGGCTTCTATGAGATGACATCACCAGGCAGAACATTTAAACATCACCCATCTTCACTTCCCAGCCTGTGGTTTATTGTCCCTCCCTCCCTCCCCCACCCCTCCAAGGCTGATTCACAAAGATTTTTAATTCCTATTAAGCTCAGTGAGACAAAATAATTGTATTTGGGAACAAATGTTACAGCTAGAAAGAACAGTGAGCAGAAATCTTCCTGCTGGCATCAGCTGGTGCCACAGTCCCACAGCCCAGTTCAGAACTGGCACCAGGGCTGGTGCCAAGGAGGAGACCAATGACCACAGGTCAAGGCTTGGGACAGGTCCCTAATCTGGTGTGGAGGACAAAGGGGCAGTGGGGTGGGATGGGTTCCAATGAGCTTATTCTGTCCCCATCCATCCCCTACACTTCACTTGTGTTATTAAAGCCATCACTTTCAGACAGGAGAGGTTCCACTTAGTGCAAGAGGCATGGAGTGTGGCCAAAATCCACGGAGAACAAGGGGGTAGCTGTGAACCACATGGCATCAGCTGCCAAGAGCCCACCAAACATCCCAACCAGCAAGGTTCTCACAGGCAATCCCAGCTCTCCTGACCCTGCCTGGCACCCAGCCAGGAGCCAAACCCACACAGCTCCCCTGGCACATGTGAGTCAATGCCAGCAGTGTCCCCAGTGTGCCACTGACCAGAGCTCAGAGGCACAAGCACACCACACCCCGAGCCAGCCCATTCCACCTCTGCTGACACCACAACAGCAGAGCACGAGCAAGCTGCTGCTCAAGGTTCAGCCCAGTGCCTACCATGACAGTTAGAAAGAAGCTAAAAATAGCAGAAGAAAATAAAAACAAAAACCTAAAAGCACCACACATTTGTATGGCATAGAAAGCGTCAGGATCAAAACCGCTGGACTGAGACATTACTGACAGAAAGAAAAATTCCTGAAAAGCACAATTAGGTCAGAGATGACACCTATCAAGGCTGGAAAGCTCATTAGTCTCATCCAGGCTGTTGAAAAAAGTTAATGGCAGACAGTGGCAAAGTGAGGTTTTCCCCTACACTTCCCTGCTGAACATGAGCTCAGCTGCTGGGCACCTGAGGTGGTGCTGGTGATTCACCAGCTCCTTGGCCAAGTACCTGAATGAGACCACCTTATTTCCCAGGAACTAGGGAAATTTTTGTTTGGTTTACATGATTTAAATCCCTTCATGCCCATTTTCTGCTGCACCCAAAGCGGGTGCCTGTATCCATCACACATCCATACTCTGCCTACCCTGCTCTCTCCCAGACCAACCATCTACAGCTGCAGGCATAAAACAGAATTTGCAGTTAAAGCAGAAAGCACTGATGGGGGAAGGCCCAGTTGTGACACAGAACAATTCACAAACTGGTGCCACACACAGCTTTGGGAGCATCAGAAAAGCCTTCACTTCTGCTCAGAGAGAGGGACACCAGCACGAGCAAACCACAGGAAGAACAAATCCACACAACACCAGGACTTACCTCCACCCACTTCCCGTTGACTTCCATGAAGAGGACGCAGAAGGGGTCGGATTTGGAGGTGACATCCCTGTCCAGAAGGTTTTGGCCGCAGATGGACAACTCGACTTTGCAGACACAGTACTGGGAGCCGACAGGCCCCGCCGGCGTGGGAGTCATGGTGTAGGCCATGGACCCCGTGGCAGCAGCTCCAGGACTCTGTGGGACAGCACAGGGAGAAACCTCAGTGCCGGGAGGCAGCAAATGTCCTGTCAGCACTGCTGGGCTGGGCACACACAGCGTGGGCACAGGCAGAGCCTCCTGCTCTAAGCTACACGGGCGATCTAAGCCATGAGGCTCCCCTGGCTCCATCTCCCAGATGTCCTGAGTGGAAGCCCAGCAGAGCACCTGTGACCTGCTGTAAGTTTGCTCCATAAATAACAGATTTTCAAGGAAAGGTAACATCTTACCCCCTCAAGGGAAAGGGAACTCCCCAAGCTCTTCTTCCAGCATGCTGGGCTTTTGTTTGTACTAAGAAGCCACAGTCCCACACCATCTTTCAGCACAAACCTGATTGTTGTCTGGCTGCCCCAGGCAACAGACCACAGACCTAAGCTATGAGGGGCAAACTTGAGCTCTGCTCTGCAAATCATCATAGGGAAAGGGGTGAGACTGTGAGGATGAGTGTGACCCAGGGCATCTCCACCCAGCTCCCGAGGCCAGCAGAGAACAGTGGCTGTGGCAGCAGTTAAAAAGGGGCAATAGTTGTTTCAGAGCAGTGAAGGCACATGTGACAAGCACTGCGTGACCTGGAGCACAATTTACAGGGCCCTGACTAAAAATCCATTTAAAATCTTATCAAAAGTCTGCTACCAAAGCCATTTTGCAGAGATAAATGTGTTTTGTACCATTATTAGTGCAAAACCCCATCCCACAGGACAGTCTTGACTTCTGATACACACTTGTCATAAATCACCAGTGGTCTTCAATGGAGAAGAAAGGGGAGAAAAAAAGAGGGGAAAAAAGGCATTTTCAGATTAATTCATACTAACAAACTTTTGTGGCTATGGTTGCTAGTGGAGAGCGAGCTCTTCTCAGCAGCTGCTTCAATATTTATTGTCTTCTTTTTCAAGAGTGAAAAAGAAGCTCTCCTAGCTCATCCACTTTATCTGAAGCCCTCGAACACTGCCTTCCCCCACCTTGATAAACCATCTGCTTCTATTTGGCATTGAAACCCCAATTAATATTATCTATTTGTTTTGCCTGGGTATGAGTATTTACAAGCCCTTGTGCTGCCAGGAGCTAGGCTGCTGCCCTTTTCCCTTGCAGCTCAGCTTCCAAGCTGGAATGGGATGGAGGGAAGGGATAGGGTGATCCCAGCAGGGCTGTGGGAGAAGGAGCTCCAGGCTCACCACTGGCTGTCCTGAGCGCTCAGCCCTGCTGCAATGAATTCTGAGCAGAAAACAGCTCCAGCTCCCAAGGCTTGGAGCCTTCTTCTCCTGCCTGCCAAGATCTCTGCTTGGCACTAAGTCACCAGAAATAGGCCTGGTTTTAACCCCCACCAGTAAGCACAAACCCTTCACCCCAGACTGCTGCTCAGGGAAAGAGTGGTACAACCATCCCAGCTCCATAAGAACTCAGAAACTTCTCCAGAGGAAGGAAAACCCCATCCCTGGCTGCAGACACTTGTGAACATCATCAAAACAGCACCCACGTCCCTTTCCCAAGCATGGCTCCCCCTTGCCCAGACCAAACCTGTCTTGTGCCATCCCTCCCCATGCACAGCAGCACAACACCAGAATGGTGCCAGTGTCACACCAGAATGGTGCCAGTGTCACACCAAAAGGGTGGCAGTGTCACACCAAAAGGGTGCCACACGTGGGAAACCTTCCATCTACTGCAGCTTCAAGGAGGAACACATGGATAAGGAGAAGTCCTCATGGTTCATCCACCATGGCTGGGGGACCAGCTCCAAGGTGCCCATCTCTGCCTCTGCTCCACCCAACCCCACATTGCCAGCTGCAGCTAAAGTGAAGATTTTACTTAATTATTTTTCTTTAATGCACAGATCATGTAATCAATGTCCTAAAATAGCCAAGACTGTTCTATTTATGCTGCTGTCTGTCTACTACTCCCTCTGAAAAGCAAACATGGGGCAGCTGTGCTGGCATGGACCTGCTGGAGTAGGGAGATCTGGGCTGGGTTTTTCCATCTCCCCCTCCCCCAGATCTCAGTGCTGTCTCACAAAAAGCAGAGGCAGCAAGTGACTCAGTGGAAAGACCTTTTTTCCCAAGGCTGACAGACACCAAAACATCCTCTTGGTGCACAGCACATCACCTGCACTCCAGCCCCTGAGCTCAGCCTGTCTGGCTCCCCAGGGTGTGCACAGTCAGGACAGGCACTGGGCTGAGGAGAGGGCCAGCACCAGGCAGAGCAAACACTGGAAAGCCACTTCTCCTGCCACTGCACTGGCAGAGACCCAGCACCTTCCTCTTGCTACACCAGCATGGAGCCAGCACCTACCACAGGGCCAGGTGTGGGTTCAGCCCCTGCTGCCTCAGCACCAGCTCAGAGACTTCACATCTGAGGCACCATCAGTGAGCCAGCACCGTTCTAACACCCCACAAAAGCTTTACATTCAGGGGGTATTTGAGCTGGCACCAAAAGAGTCGGCGTGCCATCATCTGTATTCCAGTCTGTCCTCCTGTTTTTGTTCTCCTCCCCCCACATTTGCTGCCCTGAACAAAGTCCTGTGACTCGCTCAGCA
This sequence comes from Peucedramus taeniatus, assembly GCA_013400575.1. Lineage (NCBI taxonomy): Eukaryota > Metazoa > Chordata > Aves > Passeriformes > Fringillidae > Peucedramus > Peucedramus taeniatus. The sequence goes on from WBNO01030573.1 coordinate 351,497, forward strand.
TCTGCAGCCAAACATTCTCCTGGTGTTCCATCCCAGCTGCCGGCTCCGTGCCGAGCACGCAGCCACGTGGAAAGGAAAGATACCAAGGAAATACAGCCAGGTTACCAATGAGGGGTCTCAGGGACAAGCCTGAAGGTTTGGCTGCCCCACAGCCCCCTCTGCTATCAAGAGGTGTCACAAGAGCAGTACCAGAATGCAGGGCCATGGTCACCAAATCCTTTTTGGGCTCCAGCTTCCAGGACCTTCTGAACTGAACATCTTGGTGCTTACAATTTTCAAGTACTTTTTTCTCCGTGGCTTGGGCACTTCCAAGCTGTTCCACAACAACCCACAGAGAAGGGTTTTGCTGGCTGGGGGCACACACAAGTCCTGGGGCTGCCCTGATATCTAAGAATATCTACCAGTCCCAGAGAAGAGTCTCATCCCATGGCACCCCAATCTCTACAGCAGATTGTAAAATCACTCTTACAAAGTGTAAAAGGGTCAGCAGAAAAACTTGGGAGCTTTACTTCCTCTCTCATCTGAAAGGGAAAGAGGGGAAGGAGATATCTGAATTGCAAACTAATTTGTGACTGAAGAGATCCCCCTTCCCTCTGCAGAAGAGCAGCAGTTCCTCAGGCCATGCTAAAGCTCTGTTTTAAGCATTAACAAGAAAAAAGAGGGGAAAAAATAAAGCTGTGCTTTAAGTGAAACATATTTTTTGGCAGGGGAGGGGGATCAATCTTAATATTGCCCTAAATTCAGTGATCTCCTCTCATTAAAGAAATAATTTCCTTTCATGGCCAATACCAGACATATTTGAAACATACACAGAAGTACTGACACCCAACAGTGATACCATGCAAAATTCTGCTGTGCCCATCCCAGGGAACAGGAAATCCTTCTTTGGGATCATCCACAATTTCTGTAATAGCTCACAAAAGTCATCTGTGACTGTTTCCCCACTAAGGCTATCCCACTACAGCCTACTGCAATTGTGGAAGCAAAACTCCTTTCAGGAAGGTGAAAATGAGAGAGGAGTATCAAACAGGTAAATTGGGGTTGTTATAAATCACATATCTGAGCTCACAGGCAGTGGAGACACAGAGGGAGAGCAGCAGTACCTGAGGGAGGATTAAGGGCAGGTGAAGACAGGTTGTCATCAGACTGAAGCAGGAGAGGAGTGTGAGGATACAGAAACTGGTTGCCCAGAGCAGCACAAAAGCGGAAACACAGGACACATGGAGCTGGAGACACCAGGAAAAGCTGGGATGCACTGCAATGGACACTGAGGCAGCTCCCCACACCACCACAACCCACAGGGATCACTTTCCCCTCTCCTGCTGACAAACAGAGCCATCTCCAGAATTATTTCCCAAAGCAAAACCGTTTGCCTGTCAGTCCCACCCAGGCAGTTCAGTGGATTCACAGCTTGCACCTGGGTCCTTTTAGCAGCCTGGTACCTTCTGCACACAGGTGCAATCAGTCATGTACACAGCACCTTCCTGCTGGTCCCCCAGCAAATGCCACAGGTGAGCAGGCTGGGAGGCAGAAAGGAGATGCTTGGTACATCCCTGTAGATGCTCCTGAGGTACCTACTACTGCTAGAGGACCTTCATCTCTCCCACTGGGCAGGGAAAGGCTGAAAACTGCCTTTGAGCATCCCAGCACTGCTGGGACTGAGCTCAAATTCTCCCAAATTCACAGAGATTTGGGGCAGACCCAGCAGACAGAGATGCCCAGGCAGGGCTCTTGTTTCCAGCCTGACACACAAGTCCCACAGTCCTGCCTGCTGGAAGCCAAGGGAACTGTGCTGAGATACTGTGATGCCTGATACAGAAGCACAAAGTGTTTCAGGACAACTTTATTAAGTGGTATCTCCAATGAACCCTTCCTGATGGAAACTGTCCCTAATGGGCTACAGTGGACAATGCTGCTCATGCTGAGAGCTGGGCTTCTCACAGTGGCACTGTGAAATTCCCTCAAGGGCTGGTGGCCACTGGTGGGACAGTGGCTGCTTCTCCATTTCACACTTGGGCCACCCCCACCCACAGCTCCTCTCAGACTGCTGCTGTCCCCAGAAAAGCTCTCACCCACCAGGTCTTTGCAGGTTTGGTGCCAGTGAGGGCAGTGCCCACCTCGCTGAAACCCCAAGTGGCTGCACCAACCAGCACATGGGCAGCACCCAGCAAAGCTTCTCCAGGGGCTGAGGATCAGCAGAGCCCTGAGAAGTCACCTGAGGTAACCTGGGAGTCACAAATCACAAGAAAACTCCGAGGCAAACCCTGTGGCACCAGAGATGGACACCCCCAAAGTGGCTCATCTCGTTTTGAAAATATCATCACCTGAAAAGCAACTCCAAAGCACTTTCCCGTGCCCAGGACAGAGCTGAGACAGCCACTGCCGATGTCGAGCACGGATCCACCACCTCCAGCATCTCTCTGCCATCCCCTCACAGCAGCTGCTGGACTCCGGGAGGCAGCGGCATGAGCAGAGCCTGGCTCACCCTGAAGGAGGGCAAGGTGGGAGTGATTCCTCCACAGAGCCTCCTCCTGCCCCCTATCCCTGCTCCCCGTACCACCTCACAGCCCTGGCCATGATCCCAAGGGTCCCCCGTGACCACCAACCTCGCCACCCTGGCTGCTTCATCCCTCTGAGCAGGAACTGGAAGGAGCTGGGGCTGTCCCGAGCAGCCATCCTGGAGCTGAGGTGAGCTGCCCGAGGGCACCGGGAAAGGCAAAAACCCCTGCGCCAACATCCTGTGGGGTGAAAGCCGGTCCCCAGTGACAGCCACTGCCTGGCCACTGCTCCAGGAGCAGAGGATGGACCCAGCTCCTCACGGAGAGGCTCACACCCGCAAAAACACCAAAACTGGAAATCTCAGCAAGCCAGGGACGTGAGAGGAAAACCAAACACCTTCGTGTGCTTCTGGCATGGAGGCAGCTTCGGGCAGAGCCTGCCCCGGCACTGGGGACCAAAGGGCAAATTTTTTCTCCAACCCTCTAGAGATGAAGTCTGAAAATGTCTCCCAAAGTATCTAAACCTACTCACCGAGGGGAAATCACGAGCCTCAAGAGCGGGAGAGCCAAGCGCTCCAAAGAGAGGGGCCCCTGAGCCCTGAAGGTGTTTCCGCAATCCTCAGGCGTCGCCGCAGAGCAGAGGGCTCCGGGCTGACAAACGAAAGCAAAACCCGCTGCTCCACACCCCGCGGTGACGTGGGGACAGAGGCAGCGCCACTGGGGACACGGGCCGGGAGGAGCCGCAGGGGCTGGGGGTGTGCTCGGAAAGTCACAAAGTGAAAAAAAAAAACCAACAAAAACAGCACAGGATAAAGTCCTTCCTCCAAAAGCGGAGAGGAAACAGCGGGGTGCGTGTGCAGGGGGCAGAGCCCGCCCTGGAGCCCGCCCTGCGCTTCAGGATTTCCCGCAGATCCCTGCCCTGCTCACGGATCCGTGTGAGCCTCCCGGGATTGCTGCTCGGGCAGCAGAAAGGGCAAGCAAGGAGCAGGGCGAGGTGAGAGCGTGGAGCTGCCCCTGTTCGGGACACGCAGCGGTGGCCGAGCCGCACACACAGAGCCCATTCCCATCTCCACGTATTTGGCTCAGACACGCCGAGAAGGGTTGCACATTTTCGCTTGACTACGAGTTTCCTCTGGGGCTCAATTTAGGGAAATCTGTGATTCAGGGCAGAAAACATCGTGATGTCACTGTGAATCGTGGCGAGCACATCAAGCCCTGCACACAACCGCCCTGCAAGGCGGACCCAAGGGAAAGGTTCGTGTGCCGGCTCTGCACCCACTGCGTTCCCAGGCAGAAATCCACGCTGCCCCTTCCTCGGGGGAGTGGGAGGCTCAGTCCTGCGGGAGCAGCACCCGTGGGAGCCTCTGTGAAAGAGGGAAACGCCAAACACAAATCTCCTGCCTCCCTGGGGCAGCGATGCTCTTGTCAGACACCTGCTCCGGGCGGGACAAACAAGCAAACCGGGAGATGCAGCAAGGGAGGACAAGGCACTCTCAGGATTTGGGGCATATTTTAACTTCCAGTATTAAAATTTCCCTGCCCCATCCTACAGCAGCCATATGAAAGCTGGGCCCACTGTCACAAGGAGGGGGGGATAGATCTGTTTCAAAACTGGATTTGGAGGAAAAAGTGGACTTAATTAAAGGCAGGCCCTATGGAATGTAAAGGATCAGGGCTGTGGGGAGGGTGGCTGGGCTGCAAAGGACACGCAGCCAGCAGAGCTCCCTTGCAGGTGCAGAGGGAACCTCCCACATCCTAACTATACACCATGTACATAACAGGCTGTTTAACTTATTAACCACTTTTCTATGCTATTGAAAACAAAAATGCTGGCTTTCTGAATCTTAATTGGGTTCCTATTCCCAGCCAACACCATCTATCACATGTGAGAGGGGAAGGAAAAAAATCATCATTTATGTGAGCAGAAATATCTTTAACTGCTTTTGGACCTCACTGCATGTCAGCCTAACCTCATGTCAGCCAGAACAGCCCCAGCAGCAGGCAGCTGTGCAAGTCCCACCATCCCATGCACCATTTCATCCCTAAAGCAACCAGTGCTTCAGAGCTGATAAGATAAATAAATATTAATTCATGGGTATTTATGTGCAATGCTCGCCTGCACCAGGACACCAACACCCAGTCGTGCAGAGCACTGCTGTCCCCATGGCTGGAGCCACCTTTCCTCCTCCCTTCCATCCCACCACTCTGAGCCCCCCATCCCTTCCCCTTCACAGACGGGATTTTCATCGCTAAGATCCAACATTTTCCCACAGAATTTTAATTTTTTTGGCCTGCTTTGCAGCAGAGAGATGCTGCCACTTGATGTGTGAAGCTTCACCCTGAGATAGAATTGTGTGCCAGCGAGACAAAAATGCTGTGGTTTGTGAGAATGACGTCTGACTAATTCTCGACCCCTTCTCAACAGCTTTAGACACCGCTCGAGGCAATATCAGGCTGGGTTTAAATGGTTGCACAGCACTGGACTTGTTTAATAGCAAAACTTGTATTCCCAGCTTGTATCATTTTTAAAATCAGCCTCACGACAGCTGATGTTTCTTCCTAAATCCTCAGCTTCTGGAATCACGTGATAATGGAAAATCCAGGGCTGGGAGGAAGGCGACTATTTTAGACACAAGATTTTTCCTGCTGGCTACAGGCAGAAAATATGACAGCTCCCAAACACAAGGCCTTAGCAAAAGCAGCAGACAAATAAAATTGGAGCCCTTCTTGCTGAATTCTACACTCGTTTGTTTTGCTGGCATTTTAACAACAACGTTATGATGTCCAAACTCACCTGAGTTCCTGGGAATTAGTTTTTCCCCTGCTCCCATGATCCAAACAAGTAACCTTGCAAAGCCAGCAGCCAGGAAACTGAGCCAAAGCAGCAAAAAGTGATGACTCAGGTCCTTCAACAAATATTTTACAGAGGTTTATCCACTGTTTTGTAAGATTTCAGGGGCAGAAAGGGTGGGGAAGCATTCAATTCTTTTTTTTTTTTTCCACTGTTTTGTGGGTTTTGCATCCAGCCAGGAGCACTATTTCAAATGCCAGGCGATTCCACCGCACCAGAAAATTTACCTTCCCTTCTATCCCCCCACCCTGCCTCTGAACACCAGCCAAGGTTCTCACATAAAGAGTTCCTTATGAGAGCTGGCAGCCCTGAACCCGGACAGGAGGCTGCAAGCGTTGCTTTTTCATCAGTTAACCTGGAATTATGCTCCCAGCACAGTGATGGCTCCTGGAGAACAAGCCCTGATTTACGGCGGCACGAGCGGCTCCGGCCGGCTCCCCCCAGGCAGAGCTTTCCACTGGAGCCAGTGGGAAACTCTTTCCACCAAGTGTAACAGGAGCAGGAGAAGTTGTTCCTCCCAGACTCTTCACACATCACACTGAGACTGCTGAAAGGCAAACAAAGCTGCTCAATTCCAGTACACAACTGGGCAGACTGGTAAATTGTGGGGTAGCTGGTGGCTGCTCCAGCACCACAAAATCCCGATGTTTTGGGGTCAGGGAGGGGATCATTGGAAGAGGAGCAGAATCAAGGACTGCCAAGGGCTGTGAAGCTGGTATATCCCCCTAAGGCAAAGAGCATCTTCATCCACAGCTCAGCTCCAGCAGCTGTATCTGAAAAGGATTCTTCCACACTGGAATCCCCAGTTCCTGGGGTCCAGGCCCCTCCTACAGCACGGACTGGCCACGCACCGGAGTTGTCTAACCCTGACAAGCAATGGCTTCACAAACAGCTTGTCAGCAACCAGCATGAATCCCTTACTGTCCCCCAGCACAGACCCCGGGAGCAAGGATGTCCCCAGGACACATGTTGATCCTCAGGACACATGTTGATCCTCAGGATCTCAGCCCCCTTCACTGGAGCTCACAGGGCAGCAGGGAGGGAGAAGCGTCGCAGGAGCTGCACAGCCCTGCCCACCCTCACACTGCACCAGGGCAATGCCTGCAGCCCCTGCAAGAGATACAAACTGAGTTCCTGACCAAGAAGGTCCTGGGAACAGCAGGGCACATGCCAACAGTGCCAGCAGAGGCAGGCTGCTGGCAAACTCCATCCCCAGGGGGTTGGGGACAGCCTTGGCTCTTAGAGAGCAGCTCCAGGACTGCGTGTCTACCTAAGGCAGGGGCTAGGGGCTGCCTACACCACAGGAAGATGAATTTGGGGACTTGGAAGCCTTGCTAGATGCCCTCACTCCTTCCCTCCACTTTTTATCCCAGTCAGGATGCTCCAGCAGCAACAGCAGGGAAAGAAAAACACACATCTCCAGAAAATGTATGTCCCAGGCTATCACACAGCTGTAACCAAAGCAAATGCAGCATTTCCCCAAGGCAGCTACAGGAAAACATCCTCCACTGACTGTGTTCTTCAAAACAACTCCTTTCCACATGCCCCGAGCTTTTGTTCCCAGCCTTCCTCCTCCCATCTCTCTGTTCCCTGCCCCCAATGGGCTTCGGTGGAAGGCTATTTCTGGCTGATAATAAATAATTTTCTGACTCCAGAGAAGTACAGTGGTATCAGAGGCCCCAGTACCTGGGCTGGCTCGAGGAGGCTGATGCAGGTGATGGGGGAGCAGGATCAGAACTGAGCACACCTGGGCTGTGCTCGCAACTCCAGCTTTTCCAGCGAGGTTCAGGTGTATTGCCAGGAGGTTCAAACCTGGTCCTCAAGGTTCATGAAGATCCTCCCAACTCCTTTCCACAAAGCAGCTCACACTCTGGGGAGTCAGCAGCAAGGACCCAGCCCTTCGGAGATGTTTCTGCCACCGAAGCTCAGCTCTCTACTCACCTCTGTTTCCTGTTCCACCCTCCTTGTGGTGACCAGCTCCAAAGGGTGTGTTTGCCCACCAAGTCCTCCAGCCCTGCTGGCTTTAGTCCAGCCACTCGCCTAAATTAGGGTTACTCACACAAAGACCTATTGCATCAGGTCTTCAGGCTGGCAGAGCTGACAGGAAAACACCTCCCTGCCTGTCATCCTCCAAGCAGCCTCACGCTGCTGAGCGAAAAGCTCCGCTCGCCTCTCGCTCAGAGAACAAAGCACCTTGCTGGGCACAGAGCAGAGAGAGGCAGCACATCCCTGAGCATGAACCCTCCCAGTGCCCCCAAAATGCATGGCATGAAGGATTTCATCTCCAGCTGGAGCAGCATCAGGCTGCAAACAGCTCCTGAAGAAACAACTGTGATTCCTCAGCCAGATCCTCCCGTGACTCAATGCCAGAGGATGAGGAGAGGGGCTTGCAGCAGCTGCCCAGAAAAAACTCTACAAATATCCCCAGGCTTGGGGAGCAAAGCCACCAGGCCCTGGCATTTGCTTGGGGGTCGCATGCCCAGTCGACATCTTTAGAAGTGGATACAGACACACGGAGTGGGAATAGAACAACTTCCACACCGTGCATGAATGAAGGGACCTGGGCTGGGGAAGGGGAGCATGAAGTGACAGGGGGACCGTCCTGAGGGGTGGTCAAGGAACCAAAGGTCTGTCTCAGAGGAGGGAGGGTCTGCCCAAGAGCACAGAGGGTCTGTCCCAGGGCATGGAGGGTCTGTCTGGGAGGATGGAGGATCTGTCCAGGCAGAAGCGCCACCACACACCTCGGGACGAGCCAGTGGGGGACACTACCCTGCAGGTCCCCATCCTGTGGCTGACACCGGTGCTACGCTGTCCCGGCCAGCGCCACCCTCCCACCGGACTATCCGCTACCCCAGCACCCACCCGAGGCGCGGCGGACGATCCCGCCGAGCAGCCCCGCTCCGTTATCCCCAGGGCATCCTCGGGGGCTGCCGGTACTCACCGCCGGACCGGGCCGGGCCGAGCANACCACCCGCCCCGTACGGTGATGGCGAGGGGCGGGCGGGGGGCGCGGCCGTGCTCGGGCTCCCCCCTCCCGGAACGAGTATCATCCGTTTCTGATTAAAAAAAAAAAAAAAAAAAAAA